>VZTJ01005995.1:847216-938107 GCA_013397795.1 Orthonyx spaldingii
AAAAAAAAAAAAGACACACTAAAAAAGAAACTCAAAGTTTATTTTTTTCGTTAATTTGTGTATTTATACAAAAGCTGAAAGTCTAGTGCAGTAATTGGGCTCCCTACTAAGTGGTAAAGTCACTCAACGTATAATAGTTTGCAAGAGTCTGGGATATGACTTCATGCTTTTTGTTTGACTTTGCATTTTAAATTAAGGTAAACTATTATTTTAAATGATGAAGAAGAGAAGATTGCAGACCTAAGCAATTGTTATCAACCACAACATATTTTGAAAGATTGGCAATGCCATCAGCCATCCCTTGTGCAAAGTATTTTATTAATTGTAATCATTATTATTCATCCAGGCACTTTCAGGTTCTTCTATCATGAGTATATTCTTTGACCTAGGACATGACTCTTAAATCTGCAAGTCAGTATGAGGGAAGATGTGCACTTACAGACTGGTTGAGATGTATGAGCACAGCTGCCTGTGCGTGACTCTGAAAGTTTAATCACTTTGAGTAAATCTCTTGCATTCAATTATGGGTCACTGTGTGCTATTTCTATTGACCTCCTTATTGAAGGAAGCTATTAAAGGAGGTATGTTGGTGCACTTTGCAGTACTGTACCACCAGCAGCTAGAGTGAAGTTTGAGGGAAAATAGAACAGAAATGGGCAAATAATTTGGATAATTCAAGATGTAAAAAATATAAATTTATACAGTAAATTATAATTATACTGTAATGAAGGAAACCACTATATATGCTGTAGTTGTTTAAATCAAATGTATGCTGTACTTAACTTCCCTGACTCTGAGAAGCAGGTCAGCCTCCTACAAGTATTGGAAAATATTTGCTACGGTGATTTGAGGTTTTATTTCAGACAATCTTGCTGGACCACCTTCTGGTTCTGAAGATCAGCTGTCCACATAAAGGGTGGATTCATAAAAGATGCTCTCACCCTGGTAGAGTAGTAGATATAAGCGCAGAGGGGTGCATGCTCTATTTCCAAAGCTGTGTGGAGAGAGACCACCACTGTACAAGTTAGTGTGGTGCTGCCAGGTGCAAGTTTCCAGTCAGTAATCTTAGCTAATGGAAGCATCCACAAGAAGCAGCAAAGGGATTATCTGGCATTACTGAAAAAATCTACGTGGAGCTGGGACCAGGTGTTGCAAAATTAATATGCTGTGTGGGAAAAGTAAATAACACATGACAAAATAGAAACAGATAAGAATGTAGAGCTGCAACTATTCTGCAGTGGTGCAGAATTTTAAAATAAATCTACTGACCAGAATAAAATCTGCTTGTGACTGCATTTGACACATGAAAAAATGAGTTAAAGAAGACAAGTGGGAACAAAACTGAGCTAATGGACTAGGCCCACTTACCAAGGTCTTTGAAAGGGATTCAAAGAACAATGTTGCTGTGGAGGACCAGATTTTGTCTCAAACATTCTAGCTGTTACTAAGAGAAAGGCATGATCAAAAGAAAGGGTCCTGTGGAGGTGGGACAGAGCTGTTTTGAGCCAACTTCCTGCTCCACCTTGAAACTCGTGCTCAGCCCCCCCAACTCACTTCCTGTGTGTGTGCAAGAACAGAACAGTGCAAAAAAAATTCATTTACAAAGGAGCAGAACACCAGATTAGCTACAAAAGGAAGCAAATAGGGCTTCCTCACTCTTTTTGCTTCTCTTTTGCTCATTGTTTACCCCAGCTCTGGACCATCCAAGCAACAAGAAAAACATGGGATCTAAGGACTGGTGATATTCTTTGTTCTCTCTCTCCCGTTAATGTCTTATTTGTCTCCCTCCTTGCTTTGCCTGGGCAAAGCATAGCTATCTTATTCTACCCTGTACTCCATGCCAAACTTTGTTGTGGGAGTGGGGAGCTTGTGAAATGTTTTGTGTCTTGGTAGCTAGCACCTTCGAGAAGTTTCTTGTGAAGAGTTGAGAGCTTACTGAAGTTTACTCTACAGAAATTAGGGCTTGTTAACTTCCACTTGTAAAAGTGTACTGTAAGAATTTAAGGGCTTGTTAGCCAACACCTTTTGAGTCTAAATAGTGGGCTGGTTGCTCAGAGTTATGGCAACTGTACAATAAAATCACAAATTCCCTGACACATTGTCTGGTGTCTTTGTTCAGCTTGACAAGAACTTATAACAAACATCATGGCCCTTAGCGATGGGTCATAACAGTCACACAAAAGGAAACACTGGTGAGGATATAATAATATATATATATAACAATGATGTAACAATGACAAAAAGGCAGTGCAACTGTTCTGAACTCTTCTACAGTGAGCTGCACATCTTCAGTCATGAAGGGTGATTGGATTCTTGCTTAGCAAATGATTTGTTCAAGGTAAATTCCATTCTGGCTTCTTCAGACATACCATTGCCTTTACTACTATTATTATAAATAATTTATTTCAAACCTTTGTAAAAATAGTAACATCTCCTTAGGCAGTTTAACGTTACAGGTATTAGAAGTCATGTAAGCCCTTTGGGTAGTAAATATTATATTTACAAATTTTAATACAAACAGAAAATTGAACATCTGATTTCAATAGAATCAATAAAAATAGCAGACTATATAATAAAAATTATGAATTATGAATTCCTAATATGCCTTCAAAACCTTCAAAAATTTAGTCTCCACAAATTTTTCTCTTTGGATTAAGGAAGGTAGAGCATAATTTCCACAGTTCCAAAATGTTAATACTCATTGCACTAAATAGTGCATCTAGGACACAGTGTCTACTTGGGGTTTTTTCCCAATTATTTTATATTATTATCATAAGACATCTTTTCCAAATTGCCCATCCTATGTTCCTGTTTTAAATGTGGTTCTGAATGTCATAAAAATATTAGGGTATGAAGCCTGTGAAATCTAACTACTTTTTTCTGATTGAGTATGAAGACCACAGTACATTAATTTATTTTTTTCTAAGCATCAAAGGCGGTGCAGGTAATATATACCAGCTACATCAGCATGTTATTCAAATGGCATGCAGTTCAAATTTTAACTATACACCTTATACATAAACTACAGAATGAATAATGTAATTGATTGCTGTGGAAATTACCTGTGTGAGAAAAATCATTATTATTTCAAAACTATGATAGAAATAATTCTCTTGTTGCATGCCAGAATTAGCATTTTAGACCCATTATGGGACTGTAGAGCTAAGGAAGGTATCCTTTTCTTTTCTGTTTGCTTTTGCTATTTTTCTTTCCCCCAGAGTTAACATACCTGCCTACAAATCAATTTGAATATTCTAATAAATAGTCCCATGATATTTCACTCACTAAAGTAGACTGAGCAGACTATATTGATATGTTTGTAAAGAAGCAAGACTTCTGCATACACCAGAAGTGTCAAAAACAATGACTTTTCAGCTTATTGCAAACACAAGAAACCATTGAAATACAGTCATGACGTCTGTTTACTTAACAGCTCTTTTGAACTACCATGAATGTTAAGTATAATCAGGAAATTATATGTGAGACAAATCATGCTCATGGCTAGTGCCTATCTATGTGTTTCTTTCTCATTCAAATCTGTAAGTGCCGTGTAGTGAAAATTTCAGTTGTAATAGTTGAATATGAAGCCCTACGTGAACAGGGGGACGCTGGCTACACGAACAGAGACTTCTCTCTTTCAAAGGATGTTCATCTCAAAGGTGGAAGGGTGAGGTTTGCATTTCATTCTCTGATATTCTGGTGGAAAGTACTGCCCTTGATTAGCAGACATGAATCTCTTGCATCCCTCTTTTCAGAAACTGCAATGAAATAGCAGATTCCTGAAAAAGTTTGATTTGGTACTTTTTTTGTTTTAAATGGATGCTTTTCAACTGTCTATAAACTAACAGATAAGCCCGGTGTATAAACCTGCTAAACTGGAACTTAATTCTCTGCAAACTCAAAGTGTTTCTGTGGGACTGGATTTGTGAGTACAGGAACTATGACATTCCGTCTGGAAAGCATGGGAGTTTTGAAGAATGATTGAGATGCTGCTAGCAAGGTGTTTATGTACTCTGGACATCACCACAATTGGACTTCTGATAATCATCCTATTTTTCCAAATAGGTAAGAACTTAGAGTAGAGGTCCTAAATGTCCCTTTCAACTGCAGAATATCTGGTGATTAACCATGAGAACTGTCAACTTTCTTTTGCCTCAACTTCTGTGAGACTACAGGCTAAACTAGAAATGACTCAGAAATTTAGCTGTTAGTGAGGTTTTAATTAAAGTAGTGGGTTCTATACAACATTGGTTCTCACAGATAAAAGAACTTCTCTTTTTCTTTTATCTACTAAGTTTATCTATTTTTTTAATCTGGAAGTGAAAAGCCCTGACAGAAAGATTCTAAGAGTAAAGAAAGATCCCCAGAAAAAAAAAAAAAAAGGGAACATGAGAAGAAAAGGTTTGGAGTTGATTCTGAAGGATGCATTTTTAAAAATGGCCTTCAATGCAATATTGGCATCCTCAACATCCTTTCTTAGATGCAACATACCTTGGGAAGCTCCCAAAATTTCTGAAACATCTGCAGTTTCCCAGTCTTACATTCAGGTTAAATATCTGAAGATACTGAAGTTTAACAAACAGAAGCAAGGTTATTCAAAATTTTTGTCTACTTAACGGAAATATAAACCCCAAAATCACAGGAAGACTCTTTGCCTGACAAAAGGAAAGTGCACAATCATTTCAGTTCAACTTCTGATGCAGACATGTCACTCAAAATTACTTCACATTTCACTTCATCTGACAGCTTTTATTGGCAATTTGACACTTACCCTTAAAAGTGATCACTAGCTCATGGATCACGCGTATCAGAAGGGAAATCTCTTCACAGCTGTGACTGAGCCCTGTCTGAGCTCCGACCGTTTCAGGGACATCAGAGGAATTGCACTTCAAGGTTATAAGTACAGACACATATATTAAAAAATGTATAAAGAGAATTAGAGTGCATATATGATATCAATTCAAATGTCATTACATCAAATAGTATAAACAGTATACACCTTGAAATGATCTCAGTTGTATTTTGCTGGTTAATAAAATCATTCATGCATCATTATTTTGATTTGCCTCTACTTTGGCATGTTAGATAAATTGCCTTCTTTATTCAGGTGCACAGTACCATGACATATTAAACCTGGTTTTGACATTTCTAGAAAGAATAGTGAGAATTTGTGGATGGGAAATATGGTATCTTTCATGCTTATTTAGAGCGATGCAGCAATGTGTGAATTGTTGTTCTACTACATTCACCTTTCACTTCATGTGTTGCAAATATTACAGGAGACAGATATTTTCACACATTAATTAGCAATTAAAAACCTTATAAATAAAAACGATCCATAGAAATTTGTCTTATTAAGATGCAAACTATTATTCCAGATGACTTTTAAATATTAAATAAACAGAAGTGTTGAAGACTGACTACTAACCATGCAAGAACATCTTCAAAAACAATTTGTTGAATATTAATGAACTGAAAATGTCATTTCTGGTCCAATTACTACAAGTAATTACGTTTTTTTAATTATGGAGGAAGTGGAATTTTAATAAGGTCAATTTTACAATTACAGTTTTGAAAAAAATCCTAATTGTATTATCATCTTATATAAAAGATAGAATCAACTCAATAACATCTGCTGAACTTAACGTAAAGAGAGAAAACATACTCTGCTAATTCAGTAGGAAGTGACATTTTAATGAGATAAGGTTTGTTATTAAAGGTGGAAAATAAAATATTTTACCTATGTATTATTTATAGTAGCAAAAAAACCTGATGGCATTGCATTCAAAATATTTTATACTAATGATTGAAAGCACAAACATTTGCTTTTTCATTTAAAATATTTATTGTATAAGTGTTAAGTTTACTGAAATCAAAACACTTACTTCCTAGCTTGGAGAGATACTACTTTGTACTAATATTTGTTCTAACTTCAGTTTTTATAATAAAGTTCAGTTCTTTGCTATAAAAACATAATTCAGTCAAGTTTGTATTATTTCTGAAGATTTGAAATCTCAAGGGTCAATAGTTTGTGCACCTTGTTATTTAGTGTTTCTCTTTGATAAAATATATGCTTATTGAGCTCTTTGATACAACTTTAAAAGTTGGTTGCAATTCAAATAATTTTCACCTTTAACCCGGAATGTGAATTTTATTGAACAGATTGAAATTTGAAATTTCAATCTTGAATTAAGCTAGCCCAGATGCAGGGAGCATTGCCATTACAAGCTAAATTTTCTTAATCCTATACTATGTCTGCTCTCATAAGCTATGGAATGCAGACCACTTATTACCCATGCAAATAGAAATATAGGTCCACAATTATTTTTTTTTAATGCAACCAGTCATTCTAGGAAAGGAATAAGTACACACTCAATATATCAGTAAAGATATAAACTGTTACTTACACTTTGAAGAGAGGTTTTTCAGTAAAGGAATATCTCTTCCTATTGAACCATCTACACTGTATTGTAGTTATTTGCTTGTGGAAATGCCTAATAAGAAAGTATCACAAGGCTTATTATCTGGAAAACTATGTTATATCTGTCTCTTATCCTCTTTCAGACAGAAAAGAAGTGTTTTTAAAAATTTTTATTATTCCAGAGAAGGAAAAAATCTGACTGAAATTAATTACTAGTAGGTCACAAAGTAATAGGTCAATATTTGTCTTTAATAAATAAAGGAAATGGATTAAGAAACAAATCTAAGAATCAGTAGCACATAATCCAAGGATTATGTACAGCATTTGTCTTGCAGATAGCATTTTAATTAAAGATATGTAAATAGTATATTAACCACAGTCATTTTCTAGTCTGTGTGTGTGTGCATTCATCTGATATCCACATTCCGTTAATCCAATCTGGTGACTTCTTCATTAAAATTAGGACGAGGTGTTTTCTCAATTACAGCTTTGATGTCCTCTAACCATAAAAGTGTACAAAGTAGCAGGAGCAGCATGCTACCACAGCTTGAAACCTGTTGTGCTTTAGTAGTTCAGCTAGGTCAAAGTGACATTTCAGTAGCATGAATTTCTAGCTTTGCAGCTGAAGTCCATCTCTATTTGTATGTTTTAAAACTTTATACCACATTTTTAATTTATCAGATATTATGGGATACTCTGTAGATAAATTGTCCAACAGAGCTGATAGTGTTTACTCTGTTAATTTCAGATGTTTAAGCAGATGTCTTTATGCCTTTATAGTGAGGGGTCTGTTATATTTGAAAGCAAGACAGCAATAAGCAGATTTTTAAAAGAAAAATGTAGATGATTTTTTTCCCTTTAGTAAAAAAGGGAAACAGATTTTTCCTTAGTGACTCTGCATGTGTCATGGAGACAACAGTCTACCAGAGATACAGCCTAAATGGCTGTGACTGTGAATCTGAGGATTTTCCAGTCAGGTTCCTTGACACCATATTAAATCAAGATAATAAGTTGTAGGTGCACAGAAATGAGAAAAAAAATAATCTTTACAAAACTAGTAGAGATTTCAGGTAGGTTTTTGTGCCCTTGTAGTCCCAGAAAATAAGATGTTGGCATTGCTCATATCAGACACCAGGACCCCAGGATTATTCAGGATTTGTGCAGCTTGGAGAATTTTGTAGCTTGTAATAGTTATCATCAATAGCCAACTGACTATTGTTTAATTTTTGCTTGGCTTGGTAAAATTGATATAATATTGAAATAAGCATATGTACATATGTATATTTGTGTGTGTTCCTAGAGGAGTTTTGTGACATGGGATTACTTTATCATTGGAGATTTGTTGTTTTTCCTTAAACTATGCAGTATGAACTAATATTATTTAATACTTCTTAATTCTGTTGATAACTCACCATTATTTCTTAAGGCCAAGATATGTAAAGCATAGATAGTATTTCTGTTAATAATATTGTTTCCAATTGCACTTGTAATTTAACTTAAAACAGTGTCTGCAAATGTTTCCAATTATTAAATTTTTTCCCCTAGAGTTTCTGTTTATGAAGATTCTAAAAAAAGCCTTATTTTATTGAGATTTCATTATAATGTGTATGCCTATTCACACTGTCTGTCTAAAAGTATTAATATAAAAAAATCCACTGAGATATACAGTATTTTCTTTATTAGGGCACCCTTTTACAACACAAGGAGGTGCTACTAGCACAAATGCAAAATAGAATAGATAATGCATGGTTCTAAATTTCTCTCTCTCCCTTACACATAAAATATCTCTCTCCCTTACACATAAAACCAATGTATACAGCAACAGAAAACATCACACTAGAATTCATTTTAAATTCTTATATTTAGATTTACATTTTTAAACACGATGCTGGCAGAAAAAAAGGAAAGGAAGAGCTAATATATAACCTTGAGAAAGACTGAACTAATACTGTGACTCCTGATAAAATTTTAACATGTCAAGTTAAGGGATATATTCTTAAGTCTTATATCCCAAAATGCATGTGGGTTCCTGGAACATAAGTTCTAAGTTCTGTGCCTGGAATCACATAAGTACCTAGGAAGGACAAAGCCTACATTGTGAACAGGGTAGAAAAATTGATAGAGTTTTCAAAATAATTAAAATCGTGTTCATTTCTGAATTTAGATATCTGAGGGATTGATATATGTTACAACCTTTGCTAATTCAGAATCTCTCATTCAGAATTTTCATTTAAGATTGAAATCTTCAAATCCTTGTTAGAAGGGGTGATCAGGGTTCACATTCACTTTTTTCTTTTTCAAAAAATCTAGATTAAAAACAGACTACTTCCCTTTTATCTAAATTTCTTGTGTCTCCCTGTCTTTGAATATTAAGAAGAACAGCTAATTCAAAGGCATTTCCTTCAAGAGAAGGTGGTGGAGAATCCACAGAAAATTTTCTTATGAAAATATCAAAATGCTCAGAGAGAGAACGGAAAATATAGATCAGCTTAAGTACCCACTCCATTTCTAAATGCACCTTCTCTGGCATTGTTTTTAATCTTCATGGAACAGTCAGGAGTATTTTGTGAATATGGTACACAAACTTCACAAATAAGAGGATGCAACAAAAAGAGAGAAATTAACAAAAGAGAGCATAGTGTCTTTCCTTCCCTTTTTTCCCTAGAAGAAAATGACAGCAAAATTTTAAAAATAGCAGTAGGAATTACAAATTCTTTTCTCAGCTACAAGATAGATATTCTCTGTAAGCCAGAAGAATGGAAAGAAATGCCCAATCAGGCACAAAACCAGCCACAATGTTTAGAGTTAAGTATAACAGTAATGAATTTGGGTATTTTATGTTGTCTCACTACTTCAAATCTATGCTGCTAAGTAAACATATTTGACTCTAAATAACACAAAAGTAATTCATTCTGTCTCTTAAACAGTAAAAATCAAAAGAATGTTAGAACACCATTACTTTTGGAGGAGCCTAGTTTATGCAAGTTTCCTAATTCAGATCACAAAATTAAGATAAATCCTCCAAACTGCTATATACATAAACTTGCACAAAGTGTTAAAACCTTTCTTCTCTCTTAAGAATTTATCTTTTTCTTTCTTTTTTGTCTATAAAAAGATACCTAAAAATCAAATGCATCACTTTTATATTGCTTAATGTCTCTACTAATAAAGATCTAAACCAAAATCTAAACCAAAAGAGAACAGAAAAAAATAAAAGGCTGAGAGATTCTCCACTGAAAAGCAAAGGAATACTGACTATTGGGAAAAACAGAAAAATAAAGAAGATGATGTAAACAGTGTGAATGTAAATTTAAAACTATTGTTTTTCTATATTGCCTTTTCTGTCTCTGTGGTTTCAATCTCTTTTAATTAATTCTCACTTTTGGACCTCAGAATATGGACCTTTAAATTTTTATATTTCATTTTTTGTCCATTTTCTTTACATAAGAGATATGCACATCCCAAATTTTCTGAAAGAAATAGCTGTTGAAACAAATTTCCCATGAGCAGGCTAATAAATAATAAGTTTTGAGTACCAAATAAACCGTATAGACATGGTATGGTTTAGTATGTACTGCATTCATACTCTGGTACATTAATAGACTAACTAGCAGGGGCAATATTTTCAGTAGACATCTGAAAATCATGATGGTGAGTCATATAAACACTGGTCTATTACTCAAAGAAAGTTTAAAAACTTGAGTTTTTCATTTGGTAAAAGATAGTCAATTATTTGTAAAAGAATGTGAAGGGGGGAAAGGAGGCTCATTGAACAAGTATAAAATATTATATTCTTATAACTGGTATACACAATTGATACTGAACTGACACCCAAGACCTGTCTTCATGGAGCTGGATCCTGTTGCAACACAGAACTACAGGACATAGACATTATGCCCACTTCTGGCCTAGGTCCTAAATCCTAAATAACTCTCTATATACTTCTTCCTGAGGCTTCATTATCCTTAAAGCATAACTGATAAGGATTTCCTTGATCAGAAATTTTACAAAGCAGACAATATAATTCTTCTTTTGTTTTTCCACAATCTTCATTAAAGACAGTGGTGACATTATGAGAAGCAAATGAATAATTCATCACAACAGTCACTAAATCATTACTGATAAAATTCTATTTTGCCTAACAATATTTGTTGTTTGATAAATCTCATTGGGGTAGTCTGGTCAAAATACCAACCAATTACAATTGCTAACTTATCTTCAGTACAGCACAAAAAGGCAATTCTTTTGAATGCTGACAGTTTCACAGGTACAGTTAAGGTTAATGTAAAACCGTAGACAGAAAATTAATTTCATCAAGAAGTACGCCATGTAAGAGAAACCAGTATAGAATATAACACATAATAGATGGCAACATTAACCTACTGAAGGGACATCCAAAGGCTTGCTAAGTACCTAGGAGCACCATCCTAGTTGTTCATTTTTAACTACCTCATTCAGTGCATGACCTTGTGTTACTCCAGTGATTAATTCTGAATAAACATTAACCTGTAAGTGTCTGTTGAATTGGACAGAATGATCTCTAATAGACGTATAAGCTGCACTAACTTCATTTTAAGGTTTACCACAGTCAGGGATAAGCCGATTTTAAAAACATTTAATTTAAAACCAATTTACTTATTAACTGAATTACCCACAAATTTGGTGAACAGAAGGATTTTGTTTGTACAGCAGGTGCATGCAAAAAGATTGTCACAGATCTGATCGTTTTTCTCCTGGTAAATTTTAAGCTCTCAAAGCCCTCCAAAATGCAAGTGCTGTAGTGACTCCAGTGATCTCAGTAACAGAATTCTCAGCAGGTTTGTTGGTGTCAGTTACACATGGGAAAACTTATGACTAATCACATGGGAAAAAGGTTGTACATCTTCAGTACCCTCAGACTGGAGAGGGGACAGGAAATTCCTTTTTTGATCAATACCTTACGGTATCCAGACTTGGTTGGTTGTGACAGCACAGAAACCTCTTTCTCGTGAGAAAGAATCTATTTATTTATATAAACTAAGATAAAGGTAGTGAAACTCTTATGAATCGAGGTGGCCAATTAGCTGCGGGGGGCGTGCGGTCACAAGCCAATCAAGTGGGAGTCCATTTTGTATATAAAAGCTGAATTTAATAAATAAATAAATCTGTTATGGCACTTGACATCTCGACTTCCCATGTTTCGACATCCGCTCACAGCGACGTTTGGTTGGTTGGTCTGTTGGTTTGTTGATTTCTTGGCGCAGTGCTAAAGAGAATGAGGTCTTTCCTGGTCAGAGATTCTTGTCTCTGTAATTCAAGTAATACATTCTAGTAAATATTTGCTGCAAAGATTCCTTTAAAGAGTTTCTTACTTGAGAATTCTTTGCCCATATTTAACTCAGGAGAAGTGTAAGCTTGGGGAGCAGAGAGAGAAAATTGGAATTCCTCCTTAGAGTAAGTTTTACTAATAGAGGTAAGTCTTCTGGAAGTAATAGGATTGTTTTTTTATGAAGAGGTTCTGTTTTGGGTTTGGGTTTTCTTTCTTGTTTGATTGGTTGGTTGGTTTTGTTGGATTTTCTGTTGGTTTGCTTTGGTTTAGTTCATTTTGGTATGTTTTTTTTTACATTTTTCAGAATGGGCACACTTCATTGGCATCCGTGTACATTTGCATGTACTCGTGATTATTCTGACATGTCATCAAGACATCTGAAGGTACATGTAAGGGGAAGTAGGGAAAGCCACACTGAGGAGTACCTTTTTATAATACATATATTGAAACAACAAGAATTACTTTGAATGTGTACTATATTGACAGAGACCTCTATAGATACTCAAAAATTAATGTCTGTTCATTACTTCTCATTCAACATTCAAAGCACCACAATTGTTCTCAGACTTGCAGTTTGGAATAAAATGGATACATTTCAAGAGTGAGTACATTTTGGATTTGAATTACCTAAATTAATGAACTGAAGGAGGCTTATACATCAGTTCTGAAATTATGTTCATCTTTTTTGTGGTCATTTATTCTCATAACAATCTTTTTGGCAACAACGTCCCAAACTCACTTTCTTGTTCTTATTCAAAAGATAATTTAGCTAATGGATCATAATGGATTCACATTAAATTCATACTATATATGTTCCATGAACAAATCTGTTTTCTTTCTGCTCTATTATGCATGAAAAATTGTAGACAATTAAACTATCCCAAATCCCCCCAAAATGTTTTTTTCTAAAAAAGAATTTTCATTGTTTAAGTAATGCAATGTACACTGCATGAGTACATTGCACATAAGCAATAACCATAGTGTTTTTTCCACCTAAATAGAGAAGACAACTTTGAAGAATTGTGCAAGGAGACCAAAGAAAGTGAGATGCTTAAAGAACAGGTAAGTTTTTTTTAAGTTCTGTTTGTGATCAATTAAAAAATGTTTATAATTGACCTATATTTACTTATGGCTATGTTGTACATTTCCTTTTCCTGTTACCAAAGTGAACTGCTTTGTTCTGCAAGTTAAAAATTGATATGTACCTCTCAATAACATAAATGTATGAATATTTTATTGCTGACCTAAATTGGACCTTTTATTCATACATAAAAGAGAGATATAATTCACTCATTCATCGCTAATAATATAATTAATAAGCTTCATATCTATCAATAACCATATAATTATATTTTTAAGCCATTAAATATGATAAATTTAGATATAATGGGCTGATATCAATGATGATAAGCTGGCATTTCCTCAGATGTTGTGCATATACTGCTTGAGCTAATAGTCTATAAGAAGTTACTAAAGAAGGAAAGAAAAACCTAGCAGAACATATTCATTTTCTCTTACAAAATGATCATTGTTCATGTTTATCTCCAGCATTTATATAAATGACAAATACCTTCCAAAAGTCACAAATGATATCTCAGAGAAAAATTTGAAACCAGTTGCTCCTTTAGTTATTAACTTGCATGTAGTTACAGATAACTTGCAAAGAAAAGCGTGGGTTTGTACTACTTTCATAACTTAAAAATCATGACTAAGAGCTCTACTTGCTCAGAACCACAGAGAAAAAAAGAAATAAATACAAATGTAGCTCCTAGCAGCCAGGAAGAAAGACTAAATCATAAAATATTTTTTTTAAATTAAGAAAAACAATTTCTCAAATTATCTCCAGAATTTTTATTCCTTCTATGTTAGACGTGAATGTAAGATTAGGATTTACAGTTTGAAACCTTTTTCTGGCTTTTTTTCTTTTTTTTTAATGGAGAATTGTTTTGTTTTTTTTTTCTCTCACAGAGTCAAAGGAACACTTACTGCCACATACCATTTAGTAAAAAACTGTTAACTGTCAAACACATGAACTTTGGAAACTGTTTATCAGTGTCTGCCTAATCCTTATTATTTTAAACAATTCCCTACCTTTTAGACTGTAGAAACCTACTACAGGGTAAACATGATACCAAAGAGCTCTGAAGAACGGCAGAATTTTGAACAACAAAATATTTTTTTACATTTCTTAATGGTTAATCTGTAGCAGAAAAAATCTGGACATTGGCACCTTACATACATGGTTATATACCCCACGGTATATAAATTCTATTTAGCTAGCTTTGACTTGAGAATTTCACCCAAAAAGAGAAATTTCAGCCCAGGATCTAAAAATTAACCTGTAGAGACACTAACAAATGAGAAAAAGTACAACAAATTAGTTAAGACCATTTAGATGGCATCTTATTCAGTGTTCAAGTCCTGAAAGAAACTCTTAAGAAGCAAATTGCATTTCTTTCTTTTCTTTCTTTTTTGGATGTGGGATGTGATTTCTTATGCTTGAGTTCCATAATCCTTGGTGATTATGAATATGTTGTACTAGCTTTTGTAACAAGCCAACATTTGCACCAATTAGTTCTACTAGAATAGAATTCTGTTTATGGGGGCACTCAAACATGACAGCTATACCGCTTTGATTTTCTGTACCTTAAATGTAGCATAAATACTCTTAAAATCACATCAGAGCAACATTCTCTGAATTAGCTGTAAACTCCTCAGCTGTGTTAGTCTTTGCTAGAGATCATAAGGACAAATGATACTTTTGAATGAGAGGAGACTTGCCAATACACGCTAAAGATCTTTAGCAGATGGTATTTCTTCAAAAGAATTGTGGAATATTTTGACATGAATCATTTCAGGAGGGAAAAAACAGAAATAACATGGGTATTTTACTCTAAAAATTTTCTCCACCTGTCTCACATATAATTGCTTTAAAGGTCTCTGCTGTACATTCAATTAAATAGAACATATTTAGTCAATTAAATGTAAACAAAAGGGGTTTTCTAAATATTCCGCTAATTTAATTGATGACATATATCTTTATTCATATACACCTAAATAAATACACTACAGGAGTATTTTTATACTAAGTGATGAATTTTAGTTATCTTAACCTAACCTTCAGGCATGCCAACTCCTAGAACAGAATCTAGAATTCAGTTCAACCCTGAGTCACAGGGCTCCAGGCTGGAATCTCTTCGTTGCTTCCAAGAGCCTTGCACCTTTTCTGAACACTGGCAAGGCTTCCAGAAAGATATCCTTGCTCCAAACAGTCACCTCATGATTATGAGAATGCAAATTGTTGCAGACACTGTCACTTTTTCTCTTCTAGTACTCCAGGCATGCAGAAACAAGGTATGCTATTATATAGACTTTTTAATATCAGGGATCTCAACTTTAGTTTTTAGGGGGTATGACTATTTTAAGTATTTTGCATGGTCTTTAAGTGTTTCTGGCATCAAGTTTTTGAGATAACTGATCGCAGGAAGAGCAGAGACTGAATAACGAAAGCATTTTCATTCAGAATTTTTGGGCTTAGGCACCGCTACAGGAAATTCCATTAAAGATACCAAGACTTTTTTTTCCATCTAGCTCCTACTGTCTCTTTATTTACAGTTAATTAAACATTTTTCAGCTTGTAGCTACTACCAAAGAAGCAAAAATATAATTATGAAAACACTATCCAAACAAGAAACTTCCATTTATTTTGGGGAGCTCTGGCTAAAGAAGAGATCTAAAATATCTAATATCTAAAATAGTCAGGAGTTGGACTAAATAACCCTTGTGTATCCTTTCAAACTCAGGATATTCTGTGATTCTATTCTATTTATCTATCATTTATTGATCTATTTATCTGTCATCCACTTATGTTTCAGTATTATCACATTAATTCATTGGAAGAAAGTTATTGTGATTTTATTTCGGTCAGAAATACATAGGAAGGAATAAATTATGCTGTTTCCTGTAATTCATAGTTTAATACTGCCAGATCTGTTTTAAAAATCTGAATATCCTAACATACTTGGTTAATCAGGAACAAATTTCAGAGAGAGAGAGATATCTTTTATATATCCACACTTGGCAGCAACTCATGTCTTCGCTGAGATGCTCAAGTAATTCTGGCATGAGCACTGGTTTTGACTGCTTATTACACAATTGTTCAGATTGTCTTCAGAAGCTGTACTTATGGGTAGTAATATCTATGAAATGCTCTGAATGGAAACATATTAACAAGTCATCATGAAAATCCAACAGTTTGAGTAACTCTCTGATTACCTACCATGACACTCTTTTACCCAGAGCAGGAACACTTTCCTACATAATCAGTAGCAAAAATTTGTACTGAAAAATGTGCAGGGAAATGAAAAAAACACGTCACTAACTTTCCTATAAAGAAAAGTACTCAAATCTAAAATTCATAAGAAATAAAAAGTATTCATTTGTTATCTGTATGATTAATATAACATTTTAGAATAATTATCTTACTTTATACCTTTGTATGACATGTCAGAATGAATATTAGTGAAATTGTGGTCATGGAAACAGATTACCCATTATTACACAGCTGGAATATAAATATGCTCCAGGCAAGCAAGTATTGTTTTTTCTCTAAATTAGGTTTTCACTTGCAAAAAAAAAGGATTTTGTTTGCTTGTTTGTTTGTTTGTTTGAGGGAGTAAGTGAAAAATATGCAAGTAAAATTGTTAGGTAGAGAAAAGTGGAGATTCATATAAAATAATTCAACATAATAGTGTATCTGAAATCTGAGGTTTGGTGTTGTTAATATAAACCAGTGACACTTAACACCTTAAGTAATGAAAATATTAAACTATTTGATGACAGTGAAACAGGAGTAATAACACAAAGAACTGAAAATGAGACAGAAAAATATATCTTTGTCACACAGAATAATTCAATGCACTATTCTGCTACCAATGAACAAATCTCAGGGGTGTAACTATTTCCCTGCAGTCAGGGACTATTCAGTAGTTATAAGTCCCAGTGTCTCTTTTAACATAAGTGGCAAAATAAATAAACTGGGGGCAGAACATGGAACACCCAGAACCAAACAAACAGAAGCTCTATATAAATTTAATTAAGAGAGTTCGCAGCTCTCACTTGCCCTCCAATAAAGAAAATTTGACTGAAAATTTATTTCACTGAATCCTAAAGCACTGGATGTTCTAATTAAAGCCATAAATAATGTACAAATGCCATGTATTCTTTTTATAAGCTATTTTGCTATAATTTTTAAAGAATGTCTCAGTAATGTTATTGCTCTCCTTTCTGTAAGCAGCAAATCTGCTACTCCAACCCTGTGTTATTTTTAGACTCACAGAAAAAAAAATAAAAAAAAAATGGAAAGAAAAAATAGGGGAAGAAAAAAAAAAAAAGTAGAGACTTTCTCTTGTCTGGAGCCCCAAGTTTAAAAGTAGCCACATATTGAAATCTTTCCCAGACAAAACTCTCTGCAGGAAACAAACATAATATTATGTGAATACAGTACCTCAGTAAGGTCTCAGGAAAGAAGAACTGCATTGATTTTAAGAAAGGATAGATATTTCCATGGAGTAAAGCATTTACTGTTACATCCTTACACGTTTACTGGGCAGCTGAGTGGAATCTTCCCCAGTGTCCAATACATTCAATGCCAGCTGGCTCTGAGAGGGAGTGCTACTCGCTGGGACTGAGCCCATGAGTAAAGGTGGTTGTGCCTCTGAGATAACGTATTTAAGAAGGGGGAAATAGTGCTGTGCAACAGCGGCTGGGGACGAGGGTGTAAATGTGTAAGAGAAACAGCCCTGCAGACACCAAGGGCAGTGAAGTGGGAGGGAGAGGACGTGCTCCAGGCGCCAGGGCAGAGATTCTCCTGCGGTCTAAAAATGAAAATTAAAAGTGCCTGTGTCCTGGGGGAAGCACTGTAGTACAGGTTCTGTAGATATCAAATGAAGAAGGTAGAGGAGGATGAGAGGATGTGACATGACTGGAGGTTCATGAGTTGAGTTCCCAAAAAAAGTAGCAAAGGAGCTATCATGGCACGTGGGTAATTTTCAATATTTCAGTTTTTCAACCAAACAATTATTTAACATGAAGAGTATAACTTTGTCAGAGATCAGAAATTAATACTTTCATAGTTTTACACCAATGCTAATTACTAGGGCTGCAGAGATTTTCTTTGATCTGATTTTAATTCAGCAAAAGGACTTTGAAAGCACATGTATTTATGAGATCTCATTGTCTACTAGCATGCTTTTAAGATAAGGTAGCCAGAGCTATTAAACCAAGGCAGACAGGCTTAGAGCCAAAGATTTACTTACATGTGCAGGTACATGAGCTATGATGTCACAATGAGTGTGATTTAGTTGATTACAAACAGATATCTAACATTATTTGAGATACAGTAGATCATCAGAGATATCTCCTGTTGTTCATAGTATTTCACAACCTTCAAGAGATCTGTAGCCTGTTAGAATGACAACTAGAGGTCAGATAAGACAACCAAGGGGATCTCACGTGCCACTAGTTACTATATTTATATAACCGCATTAAGCTCAACGTTCAAAGCTATTTCAGCAAAATCAATATTCTGATAACTTCTCTAGGTTTTAAACAATAGCTGTCAGATAGGACTCCTGAAGGTTTAGAAGGATGTCCCTGCCTCTGTGAGTCAGAAAAGATTTTGGCAGGAAGCAGGTAGGGAAACTACAGGCTTGTTAGAAGTCTAATCTAGGTGGCAGCCGGGCTGACCAGGGAAATCCTATTGACTTTAGCTATCTGCATCAGGAACCACTACTTTTCAGTTTATTATTCAGATCATATTTACACCAGTGCTTTCCATATAGAAAAATTTGCCTTTCCAGAGCTAGTAGGTTTGTGCTAAGAAAAGTACTCTATAGTGGAGTTAGTTATTTTTATAGCTAAGCCGTAGGATTATTTGAAGTTTTGCTATAAAAATTCTGCATAGGTACTGGAAAAGGAAAAAAGGAAAGCTCATGCCGTATCTATAAAACCAATCAACCAAAACTTTATCAAATAATATTTAAATTACTATATACAATCTATTGAGAAACACCCAGAAAAAATGTCCTAAACAGAAATAAATTTACATTGATATAACACTATTAAAGCCACTAACTAATTGTACTTCAACTTTCAATTGAATTACATCCAGAAATGAAAAGTTGCATTTTACATATTATGTAGCTGTGTTTAGTAGTTGTCTTTTAGTCTTTAGGAATATGTTTTCTTAAGGTATGTACAAACTGAAAAATTGATCTGTCTGGTAACAGCATTGCAGGAATTAATTCTCACCTTTGTTTACAAGAATTGTAAGAAGAAAATTCTCTGCTGGCCTAGCTTAGTTTGAAGTCATTGAAATAACATCAAGAGAGAATGTGGCAGTAGTTCCAAGTGTATTTTGTGATTATTTTAACAATCATTAGATATTTTATTTTAAATATATTGTTCCAGATGCTGGTTTGTTGCTTTTTTTTTCATAGCAACATTTTACCTTAAATAAATAATTATCTATATCATCTTTTTCCATACAAATATAATATATTTCAAAGAATGCTTAATTTTTCCTGGCTAATTTATGCAGTCTAGCAGGCTACCTCTAGTATGTTAGACTTACAGTTAATATATTTATTTTTCCACCTGTAACTACATCCTGCCTAATTTCTGTTACTGTCTTTGCACATATAATGCCCAAATTTTCAAAATAGCTTAAAACACAGAATTTTTATCCAGTTACACTGAGGGTGATCCTTCATTAACATATACAATGGTGTTAAGTGGCTTACCTATGTCTCTTAGAAGTTTTTAGAAAAGTCTGACTGCTTTTCTAGCATGAGTGTGTGTGTGTGTCTATGTATGTGTGTGTATGTACTTGTTGGTTGTTTTTCCCTAGCTGTACAATATGTTATGAGGTTTAAAGTGTCATCTCATTAGAGCTTAATAGTATTGAGTGTTGGCTCCAAACACCACTTAGCGATTATGATCCGAGTTGTATATTATATAAATAGCTAATTGTTTAACCTGATATTTCTCATCTGTATCAAGGAAACAGATAAGAAATCTGACCTTTATTTGAATAAAAAATTTCATTAGAATTTCCCAAACTAATCATCATCATGGTCATACTATTTACCTCTGTTATGTACTTACGTGTGGCAGCAACAAGGTGAATAACAATATTTGTTATTTTTAATTATGTTTCAGTCCACAAGATAAAAAACCAAAAATATCTAATAAGGCTTGTAAATCATTAGCTATTCTAAAACTAATGACAATTATCTGCAGTCCATTCCAGGAATCATATCTGATCTTAGTGGTCATTATCTATCTTCATCCTATGTTTAAAGCAATTAGGGCTTTTAAGCTGACAGACACAGCAGTTTGTGGAAGCAGTTCCTGGGCTCTGCTTTGCAATCTTCTAGATCTTCTGGGAACCTTGTCCAAGATCACTGTAAAACTTGTGGGAGGTCTCTGAGAAATATCAAAGTGCCTGCTGCTGAGAGAAAAGTACTGCCTTGGGGTGCTATGACTGCCAGCCTCTAGCAGCTTCTAACAAGCTCTGTGAGCTGTCCTTGACCAAAGGGGACTGCTGGTGAGGAACGGTCTTGGAATCCTTGCAACAGGTGCAAGGGAGGGACCCATATAAGAGCTGGTCTTGAGCATGGCTCATGGAAGCACCTAACAGATGTAGCCTTCTGTGTAGAAAGGGATCAGGACTCTGCTCAGGACAGCATATGTGTACTCAGGGGTGGGGATCATGCATTGCAGAGCAGCCACTGCAGCAGCTGTGTCTACAACCTCAGACTTTGACCCAGACCAAGTTTCTGGGGGAGGACACAACTCAGCAGCACTAGAACTGTAGGGAGTGTCTGTGGCAAAGAGGAATATTTCTTGTCTGCAAGAGATGGGCAAACTGGTGGACTACTTGTGTTGAAAAATAAAGAAGCTAGGGAGGAGCAGGTTGACTCATCTCTGGTGCTACAGAGATTGACTGGATCTTCTCTAAACCCCTTCAGCCTCAAAAGCCTGAGTCCAGAATCCTGAGAGGAAGGAAAAAGATAAATAACAGGATCAGAGCTCTGGACTTTTGAGAGAAGACTTCAGTCTCTTCAGAGACCTGCTTGTAAGAGATCAATAGCAGATGGTGCTAGAGTGAAGAGGGGTGTAGGAATGCTGGTTTTGTTGGATGGCCTTTCTGGGTGATTTTGTCTTGTGTGTGTGTATATAGACTGACCTTCAATATCAAGGATGGTCTATTGTGATGACTCAGTTACCAAACAAAGGTAGCAGGAGGCCTGCATGGATGAAAAAAGTCATCATTTAATTCAAACATAAGTCAAAAAAAAAAAGATGTGGAAGCAGGAGGAATACAGAGACACTGTCTGAGCATGTGGAGATGAGATTTAAAAGGCTAAAGCCCATCTGATATTGAATCTCACAAAAGTTGTGAATGGCGATGGGAAGGGTAAACCAGCAGTAAAAGGAACTTTGGTAAATATGGGCCCCTGGCTGTATGGGGCAGAGGATGTGGTACCAGAGGAATTGGAGTCATTGAAAGCTCGGCCTGTTCTTTCACCTTGACCTTACTGCTGAGATTTGCCTCCAGAAGTCTCAGACCCCTGAGGTGCATGGTGAGGTCTAGAGCAAACACAGGCATGCAGGAGAGTTGGACTGGATAATCAGAGACCCTTCTAACCTCAACCAGTATATAAGTCTGATGCCAATTTATGAGACAGCTAATTCCATAAGGGAGACAGTTTCATTATCACAAATATTTTAGTTATTTACATAACTATATTCAGGTTAAAGAAAATAGACAATTTTTGGATTGCAAATCTCTTCTTCAAGGGGGCTCCAGACAGAGGTACTGAAATAAAAAATGGGAATTAGATTCTTCTAACAATTGAATGCTTTTTCAAGTCCTATGTTTTAGTATTCATACATGACTAGCTTCTTGATAGATATCTTTGCTAACAGTTTATCTAATTTTATCCATCACTTAATGACACCTTACAAAATACTTGATGTAAAATGAAAATACATCTCATTTTTGAAAACTGGTGTTTATCTTTCCAAAAGAATTTCTATTTAAATTAATTGAATAAATGAATTAATCATGGAAAGTCATTTTCTTGCACATATGAAAGAGGAAACTGTTTATTATGAGAAACATTTCCTTGATATATATTTGTCATCATTAGAAATAATTAAAATTCAAAACAGCTCTGTCAAGTAATTTATTTCACAAAATATAGTACCTTTACGACATAAAACCTTACATTAAAGAGCTTTTCATAAACCTCTTACAAATACTTAATTAATTTAATATCAACAGTTTTTCTTGATGGGACTATTTATTCTTTTTAAATAAATAATAACATTGTTATAAGTCAATGCCTACTAAAGATTTTGACAGGCCGTTTTGTGTTATTTTGCAATGACTGTAACTAGATTTACAGAAAGCAAAAATATTTGTATAGTTGCAATGATCCTTGTGGAAAAATAGTAAAAAATTTCTTTCTGTATTCAGGAAAAGAAAAACTAATTTTAAGATGTGCAGTCTTAAACTTATTACCTTAACAGACAAACTATATTTGTAGTAAGATAATTTTAATGGGGATGAGAATTTAGGGGGAAAACACTATTGTCTTTAACTTAAGTTTTCTAAGGCAAAAAAAATTATATTTAAGTACTATCAGAAGATTTATATACACATACTACTCATTAAGTTTCTTTTTTCTGTGTGGGTTTTGGATTTTTAAATTTCCTGATATTATTCATTTATGGGATGGGGGGAGGGAATGGAATTAAAAAGTTCGCATAATGAAATGTGTTTTAAAATCAAGTGGAGAAATTGTTCTCAGGCCTTATAGAAAAAGACAGTTAAACCAATCAGATTTCCTTCCCACTAATTTTATTCTCATATAGATTCTGCCCATACATCTAAACTTTCTTTCTTTCCACTAGCTTTTAACCATAACATTAAGGGAAGATATATTGAGATTATGTCCTTCAGGGATATAAGAGGGTTTTGAAGTTTTGATGGGCACACATTGACATGTAGATTCAGATAATTTGATTTTTAAATTAAACTCTATTTAGTTAGGTATTTATAAAAATTAAAATTGGAAATTAAAAATTAATTTCATGATGATTAATTTGACTTTTAAAGAAAGGCTAGAAATACAAAGCATTGGGTATTAAATCTTCATGCTATCTGCAAACTTGATTCAGCTGAAAACCAGACTTTAGGTGTGTCACAAATCTAAGACTGAATCCTAATACATATCTACCCTGAGAGAGCCTGAATTGCATTATTTGGCAAACACTGATGTTGCTGCCTTTGAACATTCTGAGAGACATTAGTTTCCTACTGAAGGGTGGTACAATTTGAGGTTGCTCTCAATCACCTTCTGCATTGGCCTTATTTAACTTATTATTACCAATCACCTACCTGGTATTATCAAGCATAAATAAGAATGCCTAGATACTACAATTTACATTTTTTATCTCTGAAGCATGAGAGAAAAGTACAAAACTCATTTTATTAAGCAGTTCTAGTCATCTAAATAACTTTGAGAACATAAATTGTTTTTTCCAAAGTCACTTGCAATTTGTACTCACAACACTGTCTCCTTATTTACTTTTGCAAACAGCAGGGGAAAAGAGAAAGAACAAATCCAGTCAAATCCAGACTGGTCATTCTTGACATCAGTTGTCATCACTTTTAAAGGGGATCTACCATCAAAATGAAGACTTTAGGGTAGAAAACCATGCTTCCTTTAGCTTGATGGGATAACCAGCAAGTTTTAAGTGCAGTGGCCACCATCACAGATTCACATGCTTAACTTCTTCCAAATGTCTGAATTATACAGTGCAGAACTAAAAGCAGAATTACCCCCAAAGGATGCCACTTAAGAGTTTCTGCCTTTCAGTTGCAGCAAAAGTGATTCATAGTTTAAATTAAGAACTTCAAGAACCCTGCAGGGTGAAGCTGCTTCATTGGTTTCTGTGATTCTCAGAAGTAATTTTTCTTTCTCAGTCTGTGCTATAAAATCCATGGCAGACTTAAGTTTTCACAGAGGATTGGGAGAACAAAACCTAAGTTGGGACAGCTTTGAGAATTAAATCTGGGAGTAGGGGGGGCAAAAGTTGATAGACTTCCTTTTGCGAACTGTGCAAAAATATTCAAGATCATTTGCGTATTTTTCTCCCTGTTGATTGATAAATGAATTAATTCCTACTACTCCTCTGCTTCCTATATTCTACCCACAATTAAGATAATGTGTTCACTTACCTTATTGGCAACACACTGCATGTGAAGACTGATGTGTTACATAAATACTCCAACAGTATCATTGGAGAGCAATGGAAACTATATTTTTCAGGCCTGTGCTTTGTGATAGTCTCCAAAAAAAGAGAGAAGTGCGCTAGTAAAAGCTGTTGAGCTGTATAAGAACTTTATAACATTATTTGCAAAATTTGAACTGAGGGAACATCATAAATGTATTCAGAGTGAAGAAAAAAGTTGTAATACACCAGAAAAACCTGCCTCTTTCCACATGCCCTTCCCAAATTTGTTTTAGTCACTTCTCTATTACTGTACAGAGCCTCTCTTCTCAACTTCAGTTTACACAAATGATTGTCATATGGTTTTATAGAAATGGAGTGAAGTTAACTGAGACTTTTTTTGATTAATTTTGGTAAGCAATCATCAGACATTCATTTCAGACAAATCTATTTCCAAACAAGTATTCAAAACCAAATACTCAGAAAAATAATGACTATAAAAAGAGAAATTTAATTATTTTTCAAATATTACTGGCATTCATCATATGCTTTTGAAATTTTTGGATAGAATTGAAGTCTACTTTTAAACATTTTTTGCATAGATTTCTTTCTCTCAAGTACAGTTTTATTTTAAGAAAGGTAAATGGAGGTAAAGATGGCATCATGGAGCTGCATAAACTGAGATTTGGGGTGAAGAGCAAGGGAACAAGGATGTCATCCTAACACATATTTCTCAGCACAACCAGTTCATAGTGAACTTGCATTTTGTTGTCTTTTCTGCATACTTCTCCTTCATTATCTCCTGACTCAGTATTTTTGTCTAAACCATCCATCTTATACCATAGCTTTCTGCTACTTTAATAGACCTCCCATTTATTTCTGTCTTCTAATATGACATGTTTGTTTTTTTTTTTACATATCTTTGCTTTCAAGTACACGGTCCTCCTTTTCTTTCTCTTAATATCTTATGATCCTTTAATTTCACAGAAGGTCTTTCTTTATCTCTTTCCCTTGTGCAAGCAAATTCCAGCGTAGGATCTTGCATCATATACTGCTATTTTGAAATACTATCACCATATCATACACCAAACTACAATATTTCTAATTGTGTTTTGTGAAGGAATCAGTGAACAGATTCAAAATAAAATTTCCTAATTATTTTCTTTCCACAGTGTGATTTCTGTTGCATTGTTACCTAGAAACATTTTAACACTAGACTAACACGAGACGCTATGTTAAAAACATCATACCAACCAAACAAATTATCTACCTTTAGCAAAATGGTACTGGTATACTAAAATACTACCATCTTACAATATAATGAAAATCATGTTGGTACTAAATAGGGTATTTAAAAGAGTTGCAAACCAAAGCGGTAAAAACTATGAGGTACCATAAAATGTTTCATTTTTTGGCTATCCCACCAAAAGAAAGTAAACAATACCTTGTTTTCAAACTTATTCAAGGTCAGGATCATCATCAACAATGCTTTGCTCCAAGCTCTAACTCTTGGTTTGTGAGGTTATGAGATGATCTTGTTATTATTTCAATTATTTTTTTCTGTATCTATATAAAATAAATGTCATTTATTATCTCACAACAAACTTTCTTGAAACAAACAAACAAAATTGAAAAAATAGTAGTCAAATTCAAAATAATTGAGTTGTACCCCAATATGTTTATAAACATATTCCTCAGTAGGATATCATGTAGTATATGTTTATGGAAAGCACACAAAGAGAAATAAGGGAACTAAATTGCATTACACTCTTTAGTATCTCCTTTCAAGATATGCATTTGTCCATAGGGGTTAATTTTCTCCACTGGTAAGACAAAAAGTCTTCTTGGTAGCAGACTGTGCTTCCCTAAAGTGCATCTGGGAGACTGGAAAAGCCATAATCATGAAATTTCAGAGAACAATTTCTTCCTCACTAACAATTATGCATGACTATTTGGGATAAGAATATTGCTGGGATGCTTTCATAGAGGTTCAGAAACCAGCTGTCAGCATATGACAATCTCTATACAATAAAAGGAGGAGTTTAATGAAGAACTAAAATAATAAAACAACAAAATTTCTAAATTATACTTGCTAAAACAGAAGCTTCTCAACAACGTAGAGTTTATTCAGGTGGATATCTATCTTTTGAGTCTTGTCTTAACCTTTCAAAATGATTTTAAAACAGTTTTTAGTGCTCCTCATTCAGTAATTAAATATAAAACAGCATATTCTGGGGTTTTTTTTACTCATTCTTATCAGACAACAGAGCCCTAACAAAGTCCTATGGTTTGGTAAAACATCAAGGAATTGTGACACATGATTACCACAGCACTTTTGGGAGGGCAAGCCTTATTCACTCTGCACAACCATTGGCACTGATACAGAAGGATGAAAGCTGTGTATATCAGGCTACTTCATCTTTCACCCATTTCCTATAATATTTTCTCTGGTACGATGCATGGCCTTTTTATATTGAGTGACTGGACAAGATGAAGAGCAACAGAAAACTTCTTGCAAACACAGACCTATACACATAACTCATGGAAAGATACACCTTCAACAGCAGCAAAAAGCAGGACTCCCGACCATTACCAAGGAAACAGGGACACAAATAGCCAAGGACCAGGCAGAATTGGTGGGGAGTTTGCAGTACAGAGCTGCACTGCAATAACTGTCCATGTCCGTGCTGCAACACCTCACAGCAGAGGCAGCTTATTCCTCTTTCCTTAATGTCAAGCTTCCTTTCTTATTACTCTGTTTGCTGAGAGTCAATTATTTGAAATAGAGTATATTTGTGTAAAAATATAAATTAATTGTCTAGTCTTACTGCACACTAGCAATTTGCAGGGAGTTACGGGAAGAACCCATTGCTGAAGTATGATTCTTTTAAGAACATTTAAATGCCTCTTTGTATGTATAGATTGCAAGGGAATTTATGTTTGCTTCCCTAATTCCTTCAACCTGAGGATATTAAAGCTCCTCATAAACTTGCATAAAGCCTCACTGCTCTATGTATGGTAAGCAAATATAATTCTTGTTTCTGATAGGGAGATTGGAACTTTGGAAAGACTGACTTGAACTAATGTAGTGGTAATGAAATTCTAGGCTATATCATAATTTCCTACCTCATTAAAATTCTATCCCTGTAATTTGTTGAATACTTACTGTTGAAATTTTAATCAGGACTACTGAATTTGATATAAAGATAAATTCTAAATATTTAATATGTCCAGAAAGTAAATATAGAAAAACCCATAAAGATTTGCAAGAACAGTATTAGTTCATAACTACCGCTACATAATAATTTATCAAAAAAAGACTAGAAATCCATTGAGGGTGGTTTAAATTTCAAAAGTGAATAAATTGGATGTCTTCAATTTGAAATAAGTAACTTGAGGCATTTTGAAGAGCCTGCTTTTTGAAAAGATGTTGATTTCTTCAGTGTCTTTAGGGTATGAGACACTCAAACACTGAAGCACCTTTAATTCCTTGATTTTGGGGTGTTTTTTAATCTCTAACATCTTTGGAGCAAAGAGTTCCTGTTTCATATGGTGTTTACACAGTGCCTACTTCAGTGGAACAACTATAGTGTATTAAGTAATTTCTCATAAAAATTTTGCCATTATACAGTGTATCAGGTTTTTTTAATAATATATTCTTTAAAACTATCTAGCACTTACTTTTATATTAATAAACAAAGTAATGTTAAAATAATTAACAGAACAATAATAAATATAATTAGAATGTTGAAACTTATTATGGTCAATATTAGTACACAGTAACATTTTTAATTACAAGTTCTAATAATAATATTTATAATCAGAAACTTCGAGCAAAAAACAAAGCATTTTATTTTGTAGGACATTTTTATTTTGGACGGCATTTTTTTAATTGGCCTATATAATCTCCTTTTTCAGTAACTTTGTTATTTAAAATTCATATGATTTTTATATCAGGTTTAGCCCCACCAGAGCATAAGCATTTTATAATTCATACATGAAATATCAGCCTGCAAGCAATACCATATTAACCCAAGACTTTGTAATGTGTGAAGACTAAATTATTAATATTAAAACAAAGAGAGAAGAAATAACCATCATGAGACACAACAAAATACCATTTTATTATAACATTGTCTTTTCAGGTACAAAGCATATTATTGTTTGTTATTTGTTCTGTTTCAAATGGTTTAGCTCATGTTTAAAAGGGAAGAAATAATTACCTTTTTTCATTTTTTTTTCTCATTTATAGTTAGAACTCTGGCCTTCTGCTGAAACAGATGACCTTTCCTTCATAAGATAACATGAAAATAGCATTCTTCACACTTTGAAGATCTGTATGCTTAGAGATTACTGCCATTGTACATTCACCTGGAATACAGCTATGAAATCATGCAACACTTGTTCTCTGGTGAAAGTCATAAACCAACGAGGTAGTGAATAAATATCAGAGTGACATTGACTTCAGTAACAGAGAAAGGAGATGATGAGTAAACATTTTTAGCATCTTCGACATGTGACCCAGTTCTTCATTTATAGTTAAAAGTTGCATGATTATGAGTTGTGGATGAAGTTGTTATTTAATTGCAAGCATAATTTATGCCTGAGCATGGACTGCTTAGGATTTAAGGATTTAATTTACGTTTCGTTTTTTTTAATACTTAACTACTTGATATATTTGACTTCTTCATATTGTGAATCCATTGGATTTCAAATACACACTGAACTCTGAAATGTTTTGGTTCATAACTTCATGTGAAAGATCATATAATTTTCAGAGTGAACCCTTTCAACTTCTTCACATCCTTGCTCACTTACACACTTATATTTAGGATATTTGGTATATTAAGATATATTGGAGCAGTAAATTCCAAACATACTACTTTTTTGCACTTTTTGCTAAAAGGAATTTATAAAAATCAGCATTTCACTACAGATTTTGGGTGTTCATAAGCACTTCAACTTCTTAATACAGAGTAAAAGGAAAAGTATATGTTTTTCTGGATAAATGACATATACACTAACAATTAACAAAAGCCTAAAAGGCATCTTGAAGCTTTTCATGAGTAAAGAGGAAAAGTGATGAAACTGTACATGGCTCTCAGTGGTGTGTCAGAGCTGTCTTTTAGCAGAGGCAGAGAGATTTTTACAATGATCATAACAGTAACTCATAACTCAATTGCAGTATGTTTTTTATCTTTTTTACAGCACAAAGAAGAGTGGGGAAATTCTGTTATTAATCTCTAAAACCATTCACCTCACCACCATGATTTCAACAGTTGCAAAGAATTATGAACATTAGTGTTTCTAAGGCATGCTTCAGTAAGCATGGCTTTCCAGAGTGGACTTGTGCATGGTGTGTCCAAGATAATGAATGGCCTTGAGGGCAAGACTTACAAGGAGCTGCTGAGGTCACTTGGCTTATTCCACTTGAATAAGGCTGAGAGGTAACCCTATCTCAGTCTAGAACTTCTTGAAGGTTAGCAGTACAGAGGGAGATGCTGATCTCTCTGTCTGTGGTAGGGCACGAGGAAATGGAATGAAGCTGCATCAGGAGAAGTCCAGGTTGGACATTAGGAACAGGTTCTTCACTGAGGGAGTGATTGGATACTGGAACAGGATCTCCACAGAAGGGTCATGGCACCGAGCCTGTCAGAGTCCAAGGAGCATCTGGACGATGAACTTAGTCATAGGACTTATTTTTAACAGTCCTGAGAGGAACAGGGATTTGGACTCAAAGATCCTTATGGATCCCTTTCTGCTTGAGATATTCTATGACTCTCTGTCCTGGAGCTACTTATTTACTGGGCTGTCAGTCAAGAACAGCCAGAATAAAAACCAGAAGGCATTTGTCCATTGTCTATTATTTACACAGAAATGTAAAACATATCAATGCAGAGCAATGAAAAGTAATTTTTTTAACTAATAAAAGGATGGTTAAGAAAGAAAGAATCCTAGTGCATTTCTAGACATCATTTTAAAAAGAGAACAAATTTCTCACCATCGAATAGTAACATTGCTTTATAATCAAAGGAAATGGTGTATAATGGAGACAGTTGAGAAACAACATTTGCAAAGAGATAACCTCCATCCCAGAAATATACCATTTATTTGACTCAAAGAAAAAGAGAAACAACACTTGACAAAAATTTGGCTTTTCAAAATTTAGTTTAGTCCTGAGACAAGCAGCACAAAATCTAAATTGTTAAGAGTGGGCATAATAATTTTGCCTTCAAAAAAGATCCAATAGTTTCTGCAAACAAAAGAGAAGTCCGATAAACTTTGGGTGATAACAAAGGATTTGAAAATGCTCACGGGACGGTCAGAACACTGTTAACATATTAATCCAGTTTTTATTTACAGTCTTGTCAGTCAAAACAACTATTCCTATGGCTTGTAATAACTTTGCAATTACACATTTTATCTGGACACCACAATTACATGGCAGTTGTGAAGTGTCTAGTGAATACAGACAAAGCTGAGAAGAATATGTTGTCCAATGAAAATGTGCTTGCAAGCTGAGGTGAAAGTTCATAGTGGAAAGAGGCTGTAAGAACACAAAAGCAAGGAAGATGAAGCAAAGCTGTATGTTAGTCCAGACTAACTCCACAAAATATAAGACACATCTTTTCTTCTGTTGAAGTCCACCTGGAGCATAGGAGTTTGAAATCCAGAATCAAGAAGTAAAACTTGGAATTTTAAAACATTAGGAGCGAAACAGATGAGGCCATGGTCTTCAGTCCTGACTTATACATGCTGTGTAGTGAGAATGTGCCCATAGTGTGAAGGCTGTAAGTATGAGGCTAACCAGATTAACAAATAGTGGTTCAAATAGAAATTGGGAATGAAAGGGATCATGTAGTCACTTGCTTCAGTGAGTTTCAGGCCTGTTTGGAAAACAACAATGTAACCACAGTTTTATGTCCTTCAGAGGAAGGATGAAATACCAAATCTTAATATTAGTAAATCTCTAAATTGTCTTCCTGCTAAAACTTATTAAAATTTTGACTCCATGTGAAACAAATTAATGTTGAGAATATTTTATTTCTCCTTGAAGAAATATCCAAGTTATGTGGATATTAGTGTACCTGAAATCTCCAAATGCAGATGAAAATTCTTTACATAATTTCTTCACAAAAATATTGTGTTCAAGTGATGTTTTGCTAAAATGTCACTGTTCACAAAGAAAGCTCATTGGTGAAGACAAAAGTAATTTTCCAACTGACTACAGCAAAGTTGTATTTGCTTCATCTGCAGGCTATAAAAACATATTCACAAGGACTTCAACACTGAAGAACATCTGTTTTGACTTGCATGATCTACATGATTTCATATACAAGACTCATTTAATCAACCCCATTATCTGCACACATATAAGTCATCCATAAAAATACTTTAACTCTCTCACATCACACTGTGCAATCCTATAGAACCTGAGCATAATGTATTGTTCTTGAGATGATATTCCGTGCAAAATCACATCTGTAGCTATAGTAATTTGCAGAAAGTTACAATTGGTTATTTCTTTTGCAAAGCAGTAACGTTGCTTAAAAATGAAGATGATAGTTTATTTCAATTGTAAACTGGTCTTATATAACAAGAAATAATCATTAGCAGTTTCCAGAGAAGGACACCTTTGATGCACACTAAACAACCTGCTGAGACACCTCTACTATTTCAGACTGCATTTGCAGTACAAATGCAGATCAGTTATATTGGAGTTGCAGATTATTAAAGTAACACAGCAGGGTAAAAAGCCAATGACATGGACTTGTTAAGGGCAGTTAAAGAAATTCTAATAGGTCTCAGACACTGCTGTTTAGAGTGTTTTTTAGAGAACTTCACCTCCACACAGAGCATCAAATGTTCTTATATTTTGAAAATGCATTTGCACTGGAAGGGAGATCAACTAAAGGCATAGTCTGGAATCTTCTCTATCTGCAGTAAAGATGTAGGATTAAAAAAAGAAAAAAGATAGTCAATAATTCAGTACCTGTGATGCTGGCCTGTATGTTCACATTTAAAGTGGAAAAGATCTGCAGTGTGTTTTTAGATCCATGTAATATTTGGTATCACTCTTTAGTGTCAAGCACCATAACATAATAATAAAAAAGAACAATTCTCTTTTACAAATCAAGTATTGCAAATGATTTCTCAGTTCGCGGAAATGGATGGCTGCAAATGCAGTAGGTTTTGAAGCCCGATACAATCCTTTAACCTCATTAGGAACACTCAATGTCTTCCTTACTGTCTAAGAACTAAATTTTAAGCCTTTGAACACAATATCTCTCACTTAAAATGGTGTTAAAATTTCTGTAGCACATAACTACTATTAGATTGACTGTCAATTCTGTGAGCAAACCTCTTTCTCAAACAGAACCTTCCCTTTAGCACTGTTGTTTTTATTAGCAGATTGAGATTTTGCTGGTAGAATAGTGTTCAGTGGTTTTAAAATTATTTGCCATCTCTGTGAGCATAGCAGCAAATCAGATTTGTTTAGGGCGTGAAGATCACTGTGCACAATATGCAATCCAGCACGTGTTCGGTAGGAAATAAAAAGTCATATTTACTTGCAAAGGGTTTACCACAAGAAGTTTGTTCTTCAGTAGCTCTCTAGATTGAATCTAAATTTAGTACATCACACACCTCTAAAGCATTTTGCCTAAACAGATTTATGTCAGTATAGAGACTGTTGGGACAGTTTCTGGGACTAACTTGACAGAATAAGGATGACCTCCTAAGATAATAAAAATATTTAGACTACACATTATGTAATAGTGCATACACGCTGTGTTTGGGATTGCTTATGTCCACATAACGACACTCTCTTTCAGCCACATCATATAGCTGCTGATCAAACTGTCTGATAACAATACCTTCAAGTTTTCTAACATTGGCTACACCAGTATTCTGTGCTGGTGATAACCAAGAACACTTGGGTTTCTTGCAGATTTTTGTTTTGGTTCGGGTTTTTTTTCTCCTTTTCCCTTTCTTTGACCTTTTTTATTTTTCTTCCCTGTGTTATGAGTTTTAGGAGTGGTGATTTTTTTTTTTTTCTTTTTTTAATAGGATATTCATTAAGTGAGATCTGTATGTTGTTTGAACTGTCCTTGCTTTATTCTATTTTAGGAACATTGCCTCCATGTTTCAGTTCCAGATTTCTCCTGGAGAATGTGCACTCTTTGCTGATTTCGAAACTGGCTGAGTAGTCGAGCCCAGAGAAGGGTGCTGAATGGAGTTACATCCTGCTGGCAGCTGGTCACAAGTGTTTGTGAGAGACTGGCAAAAAAGATTGCTGGCTCAAAACAACTGAAATGGAAGCTCAAGTATGTGTTCTTTAATAAGGGGAAAAAAATATTTAAATAGTTTTCTATGAACTGATTTCAATTTACCTTAGCTATCAAATTGCTAAGCTGGTATGGAGTAACTTCCTTCTAGGCAGCAAATGGTGTTTGGTTGACCCAATGACTATACATGTCAGCAAATTTTATCACATTTAACAGAAAAAATAGCTTTACATACAGAAGTATTTTATGCAGTGAATGGGTTATGTTCTTTTAGCATCTGATCAAGGAAACATTTAACTCTAAACATTCTGCTGCGAGGCAATGTAGACTCAGCACACACTTGGGATGCCTCAGGTCTTTCTTTCTTATGACTGGTCACTATGCAGTTTTCAAATACCCTGACCCAAGCATTAAAAATGAAATTATGGACTCACCATTTCATTACAGTGTAGCAAGAGCATCTAACCACTCCTGCTGTGTAAGCAAGTAAGAAGAGTAAGTTATGTTCTAAAATATTAAAAATACCAGAGAAGAATAACTGTGCAGCAATCACACAGCCACCAAGGTCAATAAATTTAAACAGATCATTCCTTTTTTATTTACATAGCTCATTTGAGTGTGTGTCTTTCATGTTTTCAGCCAAAAAAAATAAATCATCAATATGCTGTCTACAGACTATTTATAAGGGCTGACAGGACAAAATGATGACCAAGTCTAGGAAGGTTGCAAAGCCATACAGCTCTATTCCATCAACAAGAAATTAATGTTAAAATTTTCTTAGGTACTTCCTTTGCAAAGCTGACTCTTAGTTCAGAAACCTACTTCTCAGGCCATGACTTCTTCCCTAATGCAATCCTAGTAGGTTCATTGTAGGCCTAAGCAGAAAACTGCTCCATAGTATAGGTTTTATTTTTTGAGAAAATGCCTGTAACAAAAGTGAAGAGCACAGTCTTATAGCTTGTACATACATACACACAGGTTAAGTTCTAAATTTCACCATTTGTGTAAGAAAAAACTTCCAAAATAGACTTTCCAGTCTCCATAATTTATGAAACTCTATTTACTGTTTCTTTAGTTTACATCATTTTGTTTGTAGGACATCTACAAACAAAACATGTTTGTTTACGTCTACTTGTAGGACAACAAATGGATAAGTAGTTCTGGGATTTTTTTGTTGTTCCTGTGAATGTTATCCACATTATGTGAGGCATTCTAATGTATGTGACTGCATTTGTAAGTGGAGAGAGCAGGAGAGACAACACATTTGAATACAAAGCCAACAGCTGAAATGTGGTCTAAAAATAAAGTAGGGACTGATGGGGGCTCCTAAAAAAGAAATCCTGGTAAAACCTCATAGATTTTTGTAGATATTTTCGTCAGAGACTAAATAACTCTTTGCTTTTTAACTTTCAGTTAGTTTATATTACATCTTCATGCTACCAGTAGAATATACACAGTCAACAGAAAAGCTTATTTGACTGTCTACTTGTACTGCACAGCAAATGTTTTAGTATCCCACAATATAACTCAGACACTGCAGACTTGCGTGCAGGTAGGTGTCTCTGAAGAGTTTTCACAATTGCAATCTATATATGAAGAGATGAAAATATGTAGTAAAATTACTTCAGAGAATTAAAGGCACATTCCTATACTGAATAAAGTCAGAAGTTATCTCACAGTAATTTCTCACAGTAATTAAAAGCCAACCATTTAAAACATAAATAACTAAAAATTAGCCCCAGAAATCAATATCTCAGCAAAGATATTGTCTCAAAAAAAACCAAATACAGACATGATAAGAAAAGTAAAAAATCCCAAATATAATGTCAAAAAGAAACATCAGTTTTATAAAATAATTAATTTCTTTCTGTTACGTAAATATTTAATTGTTTCTATTATGTTGAATATATTTGCATTCCCCTAAATAAATAAGTTTTGTAGTTGAAAACCTAAATTACCCTTGCTCAAGCAGTACAATTGATTAAAGACATAGGTTACTATCAGTCTGCATCAAATTAATTTCTTTGTAGAATGAAAGTGTTAGAAACCAGGAGCAAATTTCTCAGCAATTCTTTGAGTTTTGGACTTCAGTTAACTTTGAGAATATGTGAAAACAAACCATTATTCTGATTCTGAGTGATTTTTACATGGTTGCTTTGTACAGAGGCTAAATGGGAGCTGTTAACTGAAGACTGACACTTTAAAAGAATATTAATTTTTATATTTATATTTAAAATAAACATATGACATATTTCTATGTGTGTAGGATGTAATAAAATCAAGGGGAAAATATCAACAAAGAAAACTTCTGGACTGAAACTAAAATATCAGTTTCTGAGGAAAAGTGAAAAAAAAAAAAGGAAAGTCAGTAGATGTGAATGAAAACTTGAATTGAGAATCACGTATAGTATCAAAAATATGTCTATTAAAAAAAATCCAAGAAACCAAGAGTAACAAAAATAAGCAAACAAACCAGGAAAAAATAAGATAATCCTTTCTTGTCAAAGGTGGTGAAAATATGGAACATATTTACTTTTGTTATATTCCAGTACCTAAAAATCCCAAATGGGAATTTTGCATCATACCAGACAATAACATTTTAACATGCCTGCTAGTGAATATTTATGCTAATTTTAGGAAGGTGGCAAGGCATCCACTGTTATTTGTAGCTGTAGTGCCAAAATAACAGATCTGTGGCCCAGTCAGCCCCTTTGTCCTTTTTAATCTTACACTCCCATGCATAAAAAATGACACTGTAAAATAATGTGTTCTGTGGTTGACACTTAGTATCATAATTTCCACTTCTAAGTAAATTTCTTGCCGCCAAGTTGTAAACCCTTGAAATATAGGGTTTGTGATATAAGTGCTGAGACAACCTTGAACATAACTGAGAAAATGACACAACTATAATTATGCTCTGTGAGAAACATAATAATGTATTCTGAACTCATAATTTGGTCATTTATTTTCTATAATTGCATTTTTGTTTTCTCTTTAAACGAACCTTTATAATTTTATAAATAACATAGTCATCTCTCTCAAACTTAGATTGGCTTCTCCTTTGTTAGCCCTGAATTTCTTAGCTATATACACCCTACTTCTCTCCCGCTACTATTTCTGCAGTAATGTGAGACTGTGTGATACAGAAGTCTAAGGACCAGAATCAGACTTCCAAGTATAGATTGCAACTTGTTTAACCAAACCTCTAAATTTCCTCCGTACTTGGATTAAATGTCTAATATATTTCTAAAATAAAATAATTTAAAAAAAAAAAAAGTCAAACCCTAATTTTAACAAAGATACAGAGAGGCCCAAACCAGATGGTGGTTTTTTCCTCATTTAACTTCAGCCAACCAAAAGCAAAGCCTAAAGGAAAGCTAATTGTCACTTCTTTCTCTGAATCATCTCGTGATTCCTGTGTTTAATGTGATTTCAGTGTGATTAATCAACTTAGGCGACATTTATTTCTCTTTACTGGAACCTGAAAAATGAGAAACTATCAAGGAACTCTTAAGGAAACCTCCCAGTCTGACCATTGTCGAGCGTCTCTGGCAGTCACACTCCCAAGGCCAGAGACTTTCACTGCTGGGAGTGGAGCTCCTTCGCAGCAGTGGCTCCAGTGACCCGAGGGGAGCCCCCTTGACTCCCTGCACGCCCCACTCACATCCAGACAGACCAGGGTCCCTCACCTGGCTCGATCCCAGGTTTCCCATCGCAGTCTCAGATGTCTCGTTCCATAAAGCCATTTATTCACAGTGCAGGGACACAGAAACAGCTCGAGCTGGTGCCTCTGAGGAGGGACCCCCAACAAAGGAACCCCTGGGCTTTTACACCCTCACAGTTTGCCCGCAAGTCTCGCTCTTGCTCCCGGGGCCCCGCTCCTGCCCCTCTTCGTGTCCATTCAGCTCTCTGCTATCACCCCTTTACATCTCCTTTGTTATCTGAGAAGTCGGTCCATTAACCTGGCTAACACCACCCATCGTCGTTCCCTTTGTTATCCCACAGGTTGGTCAGTTCACAATCTTTTGTCTCGGACTCCCAACCAAACTCAACCTGCATCTCAATCTGCAGCTTTCGAGCCCAGATACCTGGACCAGATGCACTCCTCAACAGCAGATAGATAACGGACTTTAGGATGCTACTTCTCCTAAAATAGATACTTTTAGTCAAAATTCTAAGCTCTCTCATTAGTTTCATTTGTCTGTTTCACTTCTGTATTTTGGCTTCTCAGGTGCAATAATGGATTTCAATTTGTGGTAACAGAAATAATTAGATAATTTAGTCTGACCTTCTCTATAACTCAGACCATGAAATATTTCAGTTACTTTTTCTTTTAATGACTATGGCAATTTGTGCTATTCAGTAATTATACACAAAGAATTTTTGAGGGGAAAAAAACCCTTCAAAACTTTTATATTTTTATACAACAGTCCTGATTCCAAACCTGACAAGGCAGCAAATATTCACGGTACACCTCGTTTAGCTTATAAAAAATAAAGTAAATAAAAATTACAAACAAACAAAACAGAAAAACAGTCATTTATTTGAGCTGGTTTATTTATATCTATCAGTATTCTAAACCTCCTTTTTTTCCCCCAGAATGAAGCAACGCCAAATCAAGACTTAAACAGTCATGCTTCAATTGGTCCCCAATAGATGCTCATCTCATGCTACACACAATCCTTTTCCTTTGACAATAAATTTGACTTTAGGTATTTCCCGGTTCATACTCCAGAACTGTGAAACACACCTTTGTGCCACTACTACTGTTTACAAAACTGTATTACATCTCTGATTAACAAAACAACTCAGGATAAAAAGATCTGCGAATAACAGTCCTGCACAAGGAATAGGTGCTATTTTTCTGTGAAAAAGTTTATTACAGACTTAGAGGATTTGAAACAGTAATGCAACAAAATGTTTTCATAGGTCTCAATTTTCTTAATCCTTGAAGTCTATGGAAACTTCTTAGAAATATATTTGAAAGTTTCCTCCATTTATGCAGATGCTGTTGTACATATTCCCAACAATTACACCAAAAGACACCATGTATTACTCAACAGATCTACAGATTGATCTGAAAAGGTCTAAATTATAGTTTTCACTTTTCATCATGTTTTTAACGAAATGCATTCCCTATTCTGTCAAGGTAATTTTTTAAATTATCAGTAGACTAAGAATGCCAGTCTGCTTTAAATACACTCCCAAATTCAACAGGAATACAGACTGAATATTTTTAAGCTTTTAAAGCTGTAATGCAATGAACCAAAATAAATATAATCGGAAATTTGTCTTCAAATGTTTTCTCTTCCATTTCCATCTAATAGAATAATTATAATGCAGTCCCAGATTTTATTCTCTGACCTCAAGTAATTTTCATTCTAAAACATGAACAATCTACATGAGAAATAAAAACAATAAACCACACACACACACACAGACAACACACAAAAAACCCAACTAAGCAATGAAACAAGAAATCCCTGAATCCTTTTCAAACACCCCACAAAATCCATACAAGGCTGACTGAAAGAGATATAGAAAAATGTCTACAAATCTCCATGTAGGTAGGAGTAAAGGAGATAGAGCCAGATTCTCCTTAGTCACATCCAGTGACATTACAAGAGTAAATGGGTGTAAAATCAAGAAAATACCTGTCAACCACAACAAAAATGCTGTGACAGTGGTCAAACACTGAAACAGGTTGCTGAGAGACGTTGTATCATCTCCGCCCTTGGAGATAATCAAAACACAGTTAAATATGATCCTGCATTGAGTAGGAGGCTTTCAGGAATGTGCTGAAATACTTGTATGATAATAATTATGTTGAGAGGCCATTCATCATTTAATTAATTTCAGTTCAATAGCCAGTGACCTTGCTTATCACCCTACCCTTTACTCCCTCTAAGGTTAGAATGAAATACCTGAGAACAAGTCTATCAAGTATGCTTAAGTCTCTTTGAAAAAACAACATGACATTAGTGGACTCAAAGGGGTGATGGGAAGATCAATTTTTGCTGAGGTTGTCCAATCAGTCATATAGAACTGCATTAACATTGCTCCAGTGTTCTCTTTGTCTTTACAGTCACCCTATGCACTGACTATGAATGTGGGAAAGGACTGACCCAGAGGCAAGAGAAGATCAGGAATAGCACAGTACTTCATCTGGAAGAAGGAGAAGAGGTAGTAGTAGCTGTTTATTCTGATGCAGAGACATGTAGTTTATATTGATTAAGTCAGGGAAGCCAAGACTATGTGACCTTTAAGGCTGAACAGCAGGTATCTTTCACAGTGAAAATGACAGCAGGAACATTGTAAACACATTCTTTAATGGTGTACATTAAAGTTCTCCCCAAAAAAATTACTTAGTATTAGTCAAATATGAATATGGATTTGTATTACTTACAAACATAACCAATCTTTTATTACCTAATATTTGATGATTTTAAAACAAATAAATAAAATTATTCAAGTTTCTTACCAAAATCTGAAATCACACAACACGGCACAGTTATCGGTGTCTGATGGGTGCTTCTAACCAAAAGTTAGAAATCTGAAGTAAAAATCAGTTTATTAACAGTTTTAAAATCAACTAACTCTTATATAATTAGTGTCTTACCTCAGTTTGTCCTGTATTTTTTTCTGAAAGATAAACAAAGAAATTTGTGAGAGAGCACCAACCAAATGGACCGATGCAGTTTAAAAATAAAGAATAAAGTTCAATAATTGCAGTAAGCAATCAACAAAGCTAGGAAGTAGTTTTCCTGTGTCTACCTGATGTCAATCAGCATGGAATCTTATGAGATATAAAACTTTTCTAAGCAGTATTTATGGTGACAAAGAGACGGAAACAGAGAACCAAATAATATTATTCCATTACAAGCACTTTAAAATAAGCTTTTTTAAAAGCTCAGGGCATTATTTAGACTCCGAGTCTTTTGTAAGTTTTTACTGCTTTGACTTGTGTGGAAAAGAAAAAGAAAGCTGCAATTATGCAAAAGTATAGACTCACTGCTGTGCTAAGTTTCAGCTTTCTTGTTTGATAGTATTGCAGGTTACTAATTACAGCTTGACTGCCAAAATAAACTTATCAGGTTAGCAACTGCTTTTTTAAAGGGAGTTGAAAGAACAGAATTTATGTTGAGGTAAAATAGACTCTCGTGAAATTTCTAAACAACAGTCTCTCAACTGCTATGGTAAATGCCTTGTAAATTGCATAAATTCCCACTGTGCAGCATGAACATTGAAAATTAAAATGGTGTTTGGCTGAAAAAATATTGAAATGAAAAATGCTGAAGATGCTGGAGAGTTAATTCATGTTTCCCTGGAGATGATTAGGCACTGAATAAGAGGCTATGACTGTGTAAAATGTAGGAAAATTAAAGGGTTTTTTCATTTTATTTTTGACTACATCATTGTCTTCATTTTAAAAATGGCTGTTTTAAAAGTTGCCAAGTTCACACATATGAACATAAAACATTTCCATAGCTGTATTTATCTGTGACATCTGTATGATGTAAAGATATATGTCTTTAAAATTACTCGAATAGGTTGCATAAGTACATAGATGCTGGTAAGAAAAATTAAAATGATATTTTGAAATTTACCTATGGCATAATTTAAAGTAGGTGTCATTGGAAATATTTCCTTATTTAATGATCCCTCCTTGGAGAATATGCCCTTGAGCAGTAAGGACATATTTCTCCCCTTGTTAAAATTAAAGTTAATTTACCTCATCAACTCCCTTAAAGTAAAAGTCATAGTATCTAAGTATTAGATATCAATAAACTATTATCAGGCTTTATCACAGTGATGCCAACTTTTCAATGATGGGCTTAACATTGAAAATGGAATGTGTACCTTAAGAAGTGTAAAAAGTGTATATTTTCAAGGATACAGACTTTATGTTTCAGTTCTGATCTACAAAACTCAATAAAGGATGATAGAACAGGTTTTGTTCCATTTCCATATTTTTCAGATGTGCATATGTAAGGTTAGTATTGGCTGTGATATATTTATCCCAATTTCTGTAAGAATGGGTGAGATATAGTCTGTAGATTTTTTTTTTTCTTTAAAGGTCATTAAAAGCTGAATTCTTTTTGTATGTTGCTACATACTTAGTAAATACCTTAAAACTGCTCCTTATAACCCTTTTGAAAAATTATATCAATGATGCAGATAACTATTAAAGATCCAGTTGCTGGTTTCTGTCTGCAGAAACTGGTTCTCTGAAAATTTTATTAGCTAACACATAGAAACTCACAGCTTGTGCCTCAGATGTAATAAGCATTCAGCAAGAACTAATGACTGATATGAAAGAGGAATGTGCAAATGGTCTCACAGTTTCCAAAAATGAGAAGAGAGCAGGAAGGAAACCATCATGCCATCCTGACTTATCAGGGGCACCACATTGTCCCTCAGTATGGCACATCTTCAGAATTTGAACAGTCCATAAATCCACATGGGATCATGCGCTAATGAAGTGTGCCAAAGTAATACAAATTTGTAAGCTCAGCAACAGGCAATGTTATTGAAATTAACCCAAAAGGTGAAGTAGAAAGATCTTCACAATTACTTTTTAAACTCTGACCACTTAGTTTCTGACATGGAACAAGCAGAACATGGGACCTGATGCAAATCTGATGGTGTTGGCTAGCAATTACATTCTGGAGCTGGAAAAGAATAGGAAGATAAACCATCTTGCTTGAAGTTATTTTCTACCTCAGCTATTTATATCTCCTCAAGGGTTTAATATACTGCGTTTGCAAAACCTCTGTTTTCTGAAATCTCCCCTGCCTTTGTAGGCATGTGAATATAAATATATATATATACGCATACACAAACACATACACCCTGGTAAATCCTATTTATTAATCATATCAGGGGTTTTTGTTTATTTATTTAGGCTACAGCTTGTTCTATATATGGGTATTCTGGCACTAATTATAGAACAGATTGTGTTGGGATTTCTACAGGACTGCACTATGGCAATACAGATTAAGCAATTAACCTTGATGTCACTGTAATTATTAAGATACTTTAGCAAAATGAACTAATTTCCCCACAGGATGTTCTGCTGAAATCAACTTCCACTCTTTTTAAGATGCCAAAATAGAAAATGTTAATGGAAAACTAAGTTTGCAATTTTGGTAATGTGCTGGGCCTTTTCAGCGGTCATCTTTTAGTGTTTCACACAATAGTTCACCCCAAACTCACAAATATACAGTTTCATAAGAGATAAATAAGAATGCATGCAATAATATTCTATGGAGGTCATTGAAAAAATAGGGAAAAAAAGAAAAGATAATATGTCTTTACTTGGTGCCTTTACCATGCAACATCTAACCTTAAAATTCTAAAATATATAGCAGAGAAACCAGCTTGTACTTACATTCTGTATGCTATTCAGGTAATAAAACTGCTTGCATCCAATATGAAAACATTATATGTTAAACTCTATTATATTAGAAACACAACAATATCAAATGTTTTGTCTTCATATTTACATATATATACTTAAATTTAAATTACTCATAGTTACCTCATTACTTCAGTTTATTAAATTAAATTTATCCCACATGCTGCTTAGTTTTAACTAGCTCAAATATTAAGTTAATATTAATCTAAAAAAAGACTTTTTTAAAATCTCATAATTATGTTGTTTTATATGTATAGAAGAATAGTTATCTTGCAGAAATTTTTTTGTAAAAAGCAAACATTTTCTTGAGTGAACAATTGCACTTTGGTCATTACATGTAATGATATTAAGACTAATTGCAAAAGCAAGATAATATACACTCAAAGAAAAAAAATTAGGCTGGAAGAAGGGATTACCTTACTACATTATTTAAATAGATTTTTTTGAAAATTTTCTGTGTTTTTCAATACCTATTTTGAAGACAAATTTGAATGTATTTCAATTAGTATTGAAAATTCTGAGTACAAACTAATGAAATATTCAGAATAATTATTGTCGTACAATTCATTGTATCTATGTTACAAAAAAGTGTAGACATATAATTTATTCACATTACTGTTATTAAGAGATTTCATTTACCTTCCTACAGAGAAATAAAACCACAGAAGAAAAACAGTGAACATGAAGACAGAAGAATTTTAATTTTTTTAGATTAAGAAAAATCCCATAGTTTGCCATTTTTATAATTGTTTTAGTGCAGCACATTTGCATAGCATTGAAGGCTGTTCAAGCAGCTACTTCAATAATAAATGGAACTGAAGCTATTATCAATTGCATTGGTAATTCTGCAAATAATGTCTTTTTTCAAAAAAGGAACAGTCCTTGAAATTTTGCATTCTCTATTTCATAGCAGAACTGCTTTGGTTTTTTTTTTCAAACCTTGATGAAGTTGAAGGGAAAAATGTTTAGAGAATATGTGGGCTTTATCAGGTTGATATTTCCTAGGTATACTTATTCAGAACTCAGAACTTTTTGTTTAAATTGTTTTGTTTTAATGAAAAAACAGGACTCGTAGGTTTCTTGATACTTATTTTTGTTTTGAGAATGGTGGGATATTTACGAACACTTGAGTAGACAGAGATGCAGCTGCACTGGAGCCATTTATGCAGGGGTGTGAAACAAAATGAAATGGAAAAAATAAGAAAATCTTAGCTAACCCATTTAGGATACTGAAGAATTTACAATGTTCTAAAAAGATAGGGAAATTTAATCTGCAAATGTCTCTTTCCCAACAATCACCGTTCTGATTGAAAACAATAGGACTGGTCTAACCACCATATGTCAAGCAGGGCCTGTACCTGATTGCTCCCAGCAAAGGGCAACCTCATTTCTCTCTCGCTCTGTCCTACAGGAGTCATTGCCAAAAGCAGCAGTTTCAGTAATGTACTCCCAAGAGATTCTAGTAGAACACAGGAATCCACTGCTGACTGTTTGTGGCCATTTGTGCTTATTATTTGCTCCAAATTCTTTTCTTCAGTAACCTGTTTTTTCACTTGACCATATTTTGCTCCTTTCCTCTGATTTTTATTAATGGAAAACCTTGTCCATATGTTAAAAGTTTCAGTGTATTTTAATGTGCATGTAATATCCCAAAATAAATATTCTATAAAGCATTTAATAGTGAGAAATTATTGGTTAATAGTTCTGTTAATGAGCTGGATATTACTCACTTAGAATACTTAAGTGCTTTGATGGTGTTTCAACTATGAGATGACAGATGCCTTCCATACAAGTACCACAAATACACACGTTATACGGAGAAATAGGAAAATTACAAAGAAGTGAAATGATTCACTGGGATCCCTGCAAGAGCTGAATGCAGAAAAATAAAGAACAAAAAAGATGCAATATACAGAACTACTCTGAGTTACAGTGTAGTGAATAAACATAGTTATTTAACATTTCATTTATTTAAACTTTTTTTGTTGTTTAGGGTTTTTTTTGTCAGTATAATATATTTTTTGTCAGTGTATTAGTGTAACAGATATATTTACAAAGGTGTTTTTTCTTCTCATTGACTGCCAATATCATATCATTATGATATTGTACATTAATCTTTACATTTATGTACTGAAAATATTTCTAAAAGTATGCATTTCCATTTCTGTAATGAGTGGCTATGTGATTCTATAATATATACAGAACAGGGAGAATATAATAACTTTATGCCTTCTCATCTCAGGGCCCAAAACACAAACCTTAGGTTTTCTTTCCCTTTTACTGGGGTGTTTTTCCTCATTCTCTCTTTTCTCTTTATTGTACCTGTCAAAGAGTCTTGTTTGGCTGGCTCTTGCCAGCCATTTAGGTGAGCAGGTCGTAGTCACAGGGCCATTTGTAGGCAATTTAAAGGGCTCTGGGGAGCACAGGTAACAGAAGTAGGTAAGTAGGAGTGTAGTGCTGTAGGGTGAGCAGGCATCCTCCCAGCTTCTGGTGCTGAGTGTTAGGTGGGTGTGATGTTTTGGCTGAGGGTTTTTTGTTGGTTTGCGTTTTTTGGTTTGTTTTTTTGTTTTGGGGTTTTTTTGGTTGTTCTTTTTTTTTTGGTGTTGTTTTTGGGGGATTTGTTGTTGGTTTTTTTGTTTGGTTGGTTTTGGTTTGTTTTTTTTAAGGAAGAAGCGGAAAGGTTAAGGAGTATCAGGGAGAGCAAAAGTGAAATAGACTGGCAGAATTACATCCTTCCAATCCTGAGAGAAGCTCAGCAGGAGTCAGAGGACTTCTGCCTGCCTTGTCATCAGCAGGGGGAGGAGTCCGAGTAGAAGGGGGTTGTTCAGCCCAGAGGAAAAAAGGCTCTGGGGAGACCTTATCACTGTCACCTTCTCGCTGTCAACAATTACCAAAAAGCAGGCCGTAACCACATGAGGGTCAGTCTCTACTTCCAGGCAATTCTCAGGACAAAAGTACACAAGCTGTGCCAGAGGATGTTTGGGTTGGACATTTGGAGGAATTTCTTCAGAAAGGATGTTTTAGCATTGGAATGTGCTGCCAAGGGAGGCGGTGAAGTCACAGTCCGTGGAAGTGTTTAATAAAGGACTGGATGTGGCACTTAGTGCCCTGCTCTAGTTGATGAGGTGGTGTTGGGTCATAGGTTGGGTTCTATGATCTCAAGGATCTTTTCCAACCTAGCTGATTCTGTGATTCTGTGATTCAGTGATTTTCTCAGCCTTTTGTCAAAGGCCCTTGATTTTTCCTTCCCTCATGTACTGACATTACAATACAGTTTTTCTTTTAAATAATCGATTACCTATTTCACAAATGGCTGCCCAATAGTAGATGGGCAATTTGTTTCACTGGTTTCTGTTGCTCGGGGCTGAAAATGCTATCACCTTGGTTTTTTATCATGCCATTTGAATTGCTATTTAGAGTTAGTAAAGTCATAACAGGACTTCACAAATAAACATCTTCAACACAGCTTTTTCCTCTCCCTATAGCCAATACATTTCTGACATTTATGCAATATTCTTTTATTTTTACATGGTCAGTGTAATCAATGAATTACAGTGGGGTAAGAATAATTTCTCTGAATATCTCTGAATCAGAAATGTTAAAGAATCAGGATTTAGGGAAGTAAAAAATCATAAAGCAAAATTAGACACATAAAACCGTAGAGAAAGATGATATCTTATTGTCTGTGTCAAGAAAAAGAGAGACCCCATTAATTTTTTTTAAGTTAAAAATTACCAAATTGCTCAATTCAGACCTAATAGTAATTGAAGTAAAATTCAGAAATCTACACTCTGTAATTTTACATATGCATTTAATGACTGTGAGTACTTTCCTAAGCAACGTACAAGTCAGCTGTATGGACTCTTTTAAAAAGTTATTACTTTTGTGATTTCTAGCAGTGTTTCTCTGAATACCACTGCACAGACTTCCTCATAACTGAAATGTTGATAAAAACTTTTTGAATAAACAAGAAGTAATGCAAGAAAGGAGATATTAAATACAAATTATTTCTGGTTCATGAGTCTGTAAAATGCAAATGTGGATGCTAATCAAATGTTTTGAGCAAGTTAGTTAGGCAATATAAGAAAAAAATTATATCAGTTTATCATCTTGCATATGTTTATGTTTCTGAAACCTTACGGAATATATGTGCCTGCCAAGAAAACACCACCTACAGTCTGATGTAAATTAAATCCTTTAGACTGACATTAAGACTTGTTTAAACAACCATAAAACTGACAGGTTTAAAGAAAAACATCAATTTGTTTTTCATTGCTTTCTTAATTCTCTAAGTTATCTTTTTTCTTAAGTAAGGCAGATTCAAAACTGTTATTCTAAGCCAAACGCAATTGAATAGAATCTCCAGAGTACTAATTTCTGAAGCCTTTCATGAAAACAAGCAGTAAGATAAAGGAAAGAAACAAAAAAACTCCAAACAATTGAAAATAAAAGGTTCAAGTTAAATAAAAAATTTCTATTTTTTTAAAAAGGCTTCAGAAGGTTCTCAGTCATACCACTATATTAGGGAAAAGAAGACAAACCATATGGTACTAAACTGTTTGACAACTATAAGAGGAAAAAAGCCTATATAATGTTTTCTTTTTCAAATATGTGTTTATATGTAAAATACTAAACAAAAGAGAAATTACCTTGCTTCACCTATTTTTAATCTATAGTCCTTTATGACATACACACTGCCAATTGAAATAGGAGAAAATGCAGTCATAATCACCTCCACATACTCTGTCATTATTGTTCTCTCAACTTTGATGTTATCTTCATAAATTTTAAGATTTCACATCTCTCAGCTTTGCTGGATGAGATCAGCTTCTTAGATCAAAGAGCTTGAGATGTTATAGAAGTTACTAAAAGCTGTGTAGAAATGAGTTATCTAAGAGGAACTATCAACACTGCAGCAACCCTTGTATTTTTCTGTCATTTGTAATGTTACATGAGAATAAAACCTCACTAAGTATCTTTTGAGCTCTTGGGAATGTATATCTGCTATGTTCATATAATGATATTTACAACCAACCCAACCTTTTCTAGGATATTGACAGTTTGGGGTTGTTTGTTTCGCTGAAGTGTTTTTTGGTGGGCTTATTTTGTTTTTGAGCTTAGGAAGTCATAGAAGAAAGCTGGTTTCCTTTGTTTTGCTTTCACCTAAATGTCATTTCCCTATAATAAAGGAAACAGCTAAAAGGGAGCAGTGTTTATGAGAAGTAAGTCCACTCTATAGAGTAATAAAGACTATATCAGCATTTTTAGAAAACCAAAAGCTTACAAAATTTTTTTCATGTTGTTCATTTACAAATATATCTACCACAGTGACACATTTAACTGCCAAAAATGTCACCTACAGTATGATGCAAAGGAAAATATTGACTTTAAATATAAATACACAGTACTGTGGTGGCATTAACAAGTTACTCATTTTGTTCATGTATTGCTGGCAAGTGTAGAGAATGCTCTTTAGCCTACACCTAAGTCGATGCAACCTTTTTTCACAGAGGAACAATCACTAATAAGACTGTCTGACATGTTATAACAAGATGTTCACCAGACTAAAGTGACCATATTGATGACCTGGCTTTCCTGAGCCTACTAGTTTTCTCCAAGTCAATTGAAATCAGACTGTTGGTCATAAAGAACCTGAAACTTGTGTCATGAGAATTTGCTTTTGATAGGTTTGCTGTAAAGATATTTTTTCTGGTTCAAATCCTTCAGCCTAGTTATCACTTCTTCCACCTCTCATTAGCAGATAGCTGCACAAGAACTATGCTTTTCAGTCATTTCTCAATTAATTTGAATGATACCACAGGGTTTTCTGAACTTTTCATTTAATATCTGACCTTATCAGTAGTATTACTACTAATTTTTGCAGATTCTTTTCTCTCTTATGATCTCTCACCAACAGTATTTCAACATCATGAAAAAGTGTAAAATTAGAAATTGTCATCTCAGATCTCATTTGGTACCTGCAGGGACCTTGTAGTGGAAAACTGAAAAGGGTCCTTAACACGAGGCAGAACACTAAAACTTTATTATACCCTATAATGTTCGCACTTTAAAATAAGATACATTGATTTAACTACTCTCCTCTTTTCTTATTCCTTCCTCTATTCATTCCTTTTATTTCTTTCTTTTGGAGCAATCATCCTGACATTTTGGTCCAATTTCATATCAACTTTTGAGAAAATTATCTGTGAACTGAAAAAGCACTCAGATAAAATGACCAAGTTCTCATACTTCCTTCAGGGTCACTATAGATATCAATTTTATATTTGAAACTTCCACAAGAAATTCTTATCCAAAGAGATAAGGACATTTTGAAAAAGTATTAAAAAGTCTGTTCCTAATATTTTCACATCTGCCCTTCAACAGTTATAAAAACTGTGGTTTTGTTGGGGTGTTGACCAGACAATCTTCTTTAGGCTGTTTTCTATTCTAGTTAGAAATTACAAAATTACAGATTCCAGGACTCAAAGTGAGCTGAAAAGATTACCTAGTCCCTATCCTTGTAGTCCAAAGATGGCTTCCTTGGAAACATGAAATTTTTATGCTAATTGCTGCATACTTTTACCAGCATTCATTTTATTGGGACAAAAAAATCCATGGGCCACAGGAATATTTTTTCATGTTTATTATTCATTTGAGTGATAAATTGCAGTGATGACCAGCTCCTTAGAAAAAAATGGATGAAAAATTGTGGCTTCCAAGAAGATTTAAAACTTCCTTAGGAGGCTGGCATGGAAAATTTTCTAGTAACAGGAAAGGTCTGTCTGCTACAAGGAAAGGTAGAGATCTGAGATGACAGGATTTTGAATAAAGTTTATTTTCAAGTTATTGATCTTCAGCAAATTACTCAACTTCAGAAGAAATTGTGTTTAATATACAACATAATGTATATTAATTCCTTGTCAATAACATCTGGCATCTTGAAAACAAAGTAGTTATTAATATTGAAAAGGTGTCAAAGCAGGATTTTAGAGGTGAATAATGCACTTTTTTCTTTAAAAATAGTGCCATACACGGTTATGAAATCAATGCAAAACTCATTTTGATACTGAAATTTTCATCTTATTTTGGAGGCACATCAAAACATTTTCTAACAGGATAATTTGTAATATAGTACATTGAAGAAATTTACAGTCACTTTAATAAAAATGTGTTGAAACCATACTTTTGAAATTCTTTTTTACAATCAAGAAGATAGTATTGGATGTATCTTAATTTGAGATAAATTGAAATTAGTCTTTTTTAAAAATTGGAATTGTGAGAAGTTATATGACATCCATAAAGAGTGGAGATACCAGATCTACATATATCAAAATGAAATGCTTCAAATCTGGAATTTCACAACACTGTGATATCACAAAAGCAATCAAAAATTTGGTTACTTTAAAAAGTGTTATCACAAATTAGAAGTGGTGCCATATGACAGCAGAAGTGTGAATACTGCAGTGGTAGACACAGTGATGTTCTAATCTCTTACAGTTTGACATATCAAGGGTGCTTACAACCCTACCAGTTCTTCAGGTATAGCCTATGTAACATTCTTTTCTGGAAAACAGAGCCCAGTGAGCTCAGTACAAAACCACAGATAGGCTTCTCCCTAAAGCAGATCCCAAAATATATAATATTCTCATGGAAAGAAGTCTATGGAAAAGAGCATGATTTCTTCAGGGCAAGAAGTACTGCTGCTGTCTCGCCAAAAAAAAAAAAAAAGAGTCAGCAAAACAGAAGGCTCTTTTTTTTTTTAAAAAAAAAACTCCCTGTTCATGTAGTTTAGAAAATTCTGTTCCTGCTTTCACCATTATAAGCTGAAAATTCACTACAGGCAATGAGCAATATAATCTATTCTTTACATCCGCTGGATTTCAGACTCTACCAGAATCTGCTCAACCACAAGCCAATGTTTTTTTCATCTGTAATTTCCTCTTCTTTATGTGAACTTTTATTGGCCTGCCCACCTGTCCTGGAGCTCTTAGTGTGATACTCTGATGCTGTAAAGTGTAGATATAGCAAGATCCTGGTACTACATAATAAATTATGAGTTAATATAGTGTTCTCTGTGTATCTTCTTTATTGTTAAATGTAGGCATTTTAAAAATCATGTTTGGGGAAAATACAAAGCATCAAAAACATTTACATACATATTCTTCATTTGGGAAATTTTGCATAGTTCTCATGCAATTTTCATTACTTCATTTAAGACTATATTTTAGCTCTAATTAGATTCTAAAATGCAAAGAGCATCTCATTGACTTTTTTAGGTGTACGTAAATATTTTACCCCTAACACACATTAAAGGTATATAGGTAGTTAATGACACAGATATGAACCTAGTGAGATTTAAGAGGATTTTACCTATCACCAGTGAAGAAATTTCTTCTTGAAATACTTAGCATTTCAGACTCACACATGCCTATTAACTTTCAGGTATCTACTTTTCTGTGTTTTTCTGTGTGCAGAAAAATATCATTATAATACTTTTAAGAAAAGAGAACTCTAAATAGGTTTAAATTGCAAGAAGCATAGATATTTTTGAGAACAAGACTTAGAAATCTTTCATCAAACTCATTGTTATGGTGATGCCACTGATGGCACAATCCAATGTTGCCTAATGACAATGTTGACTAAAGACAATTGCTGCTGATTTTTTTTCTAACATTTTGAAATATAGTTAACTACCATGTAGTAAAGGCATGTATGCAATTATATGCCAGTTCTGTACAAGGCTCACACCAGGTTGTGTGAGCTCACAATGCTCACAGACCTTCTGTGGTGCTTAATCCATGGAGCAAAGGAGTGTCCTTGTGTGCACTTGTCATACCGTTTAGTGAGACAGTTCAAATACCACAGTTGTACATCTCATTTCAGTCTGAGAGATCTCATTCCTCTCCACAGAGAAATTAGTCTGTACCTCAAACATGTGAATTATCTGAATACATTTGGACATTGTACTCACCTAGGTCACAGTTCAGCTCTTACTAGATAGTCAATGCCTGGTGTTTAAAAAAAAAAAAGAAAAAAGTGATGGGTTGATGACAAATATTGGTCAAATCAAGTTCCCATTCAAACCCTGTTCTGCTGCTTAATCCACCAAGAAAATTAATGATGCATAATCCAAGTAACAGGACAAAAGGCAATAGTCAGAAGTTGATGTACAGGAATGGCCACCTGAATACGAGGAAGAAATTCTTTACTAAGCTGATGACCATGCACTGGAACAGGTTGCCCAGAGAAGCCATGGACTCTCCCTCACTGGAAATATTTAGAACTGTCTGGACACAATCCTGTGCAATGTGCTCTGGGATAACCCTGCTTGAGCAAGGAGGTTGGCCCAAATTATCCACTGTGCTTCCTTCCAACCTTGCCCACTCTGATTCTGTGGTAACGTTCTTGCACCAACTAACAGTCAAAATATATTCTTCTAGGGAAAAAAAAAAAAAAATCCCAACCAAGTGCTTGACCTTTATATTGCATATGGAAAATTTCACATGCATGATCTCTGAGGAAATGAAATATGAACTACACAGTTTCTTTCTGAATGGTGTTTTTTAGAACCAAGTGGGAAAATATCATACTAGAAATAAGTCTGCAAGACTTAAAGCCAAACACTCAAAGCTCTTCATTTTACAGAAGAAATACAATTGCAGTTCTCATAACAGTGAGGATATTGTTCTTATACATTTTCAACTGATCCAAATATTTTTATTTACTTGAAAGTGGCTTGAAATCAGACTTTTCCCACAGCAACAAACTTATCATTAAGGACTACTATAATTGGAGTAGTTGCCATTTATTTAATTACAAAAGCATTTCATTTATTTTACCTCTGACAGAAAGAAACAGAATTGCTACTGACATCAAAGCAGAGCTGCTACTTGTTACTGTAGCTCTAGTTTTTAAAATAGCAATTCTGAAGAGGTTTGCTAAGTTCTTGTAGGAAAAAATCTTTAGGCAGAAAATAAAACATTAATTTTATTTGCTCCAGGATGCTCATCAAACAAACAATCAATGCATAGGTAGGTGTTGGTAATTACTGCAAGGAGTGATTTTATCTATATTAATATTCATCCTCTTTGCACTTGGGTCTTATATTCCAGATGCTGTCAGGAATTGGTAATAAGAAAGTTGGTATTAGCGAACTCGGAACAGGATCTTTTCCTAATTAGCCTGGGAAATGAGACAAAGTGAATCAGCAGCTGAAGATTACGAGGAGAAAACTTCTATTCTTTTCAATTCAATGCTAAGCAATGCCATGATATGCCATCTACACCATGCTGTGCTGTGCTGCTCTGCTAGTCCATTCTTTCTTACCCTACTTGAGATACTGGTTTTGGGACAGAAATAATGATGCTTATGCTACATGACATGATGTCGCCTGAAAGCTGGGATGGCTGCTAGAGGCTGGATGTAAATTATTAATTGCTACTTAATTGCCATTAATGTTTGTTCTTTAGCTGTCTTAATCTCAGTCCTTCTCTGAAACTGAAAATCTGTAAAAGAGCTGAAACTCATAACCTGGCACTGTGTACAGTGCTGAAAGGAGGAATATAGAAAACAATTCTTATTGATATTTAATCTCTGTACGCACTATTTATTGTCTATAAACTGAAAGCAGTGCAAATGTTTCAGGGGCCGTGGACAAGAGGGGCTAGAAGACAACTGCTGAAATTTCTGATTTATTTGTGAGCAGTGTTTTGGTGTTCTCTTCAAACAGAATAAAAGTGAGTTGTCATAAATTTTTGTTGCTTGCAGTACATAAAGATATTTTATTAAATTATTATCCTTTATTCATGCATCTGAAACATGCATGAATATGAAAGTTCTTAGAAGCACAATTGTATTTCTTTATTAAAACTCAGAATCACCCTCTTACATATAAGAGTAAATATTCTAGTCTTTTCTGAACTACAGTGTCATACAGATTATTTTTCAGTGATAACCCTCATCTTCCACAGTAAGTTAGTTAACCATCATCTTTACAACAACAGAGAAGAACTAAAATACTTTAAAAGAAGAATAAGATCTCTATGGAAATTTGTGGCAGGGATATTTTTTCAGCTATTATATACCAGTAAAAGTAATATCAAAGAGATGAATGTGGCTCCTGAGAAACTATATAGAAATCAGACTTTATCTACTAAATAGAACAAAGTAAGCACATCTTTCATCACTCAAGAGACTCAGATCAAACTCTTATTATAAATTTTTAAATATGGAAACTCAAGAGGTAGTATCAGGTGACTCAAAAATCATTCAAAAAATCATGAGACTTTTGGTTCAGAGACAAACTAGTTTCTAATTGTAGTAAATAAAAATATTTTCAAGGCACCCACTTAGATATAAATCTTTCTTTAATTTCTTAAAATGATTTGGATTTAACAACTTCCTTATTTTAAGATTTATCTTGGTTGCATATAAGACTAGAGACATATGTGGGATTTAATACAGCAGTCATTTTAATACTTCAGAGGTCTGCCTATGTGCTTATTGAGGTAGCTTTTCTTGGATAAATCATGTTTAAATAATCTGACTGGCTTCCATAGTGAAGCAACTGGCTCAATGGATGAGGGGATAGCTGTAGAAGTCACTTGATTTTAGCAATATGAAGTTTCCAACAAAATCCTTCTTGACAATCTGTTGAGGCATGGACTGTATAGATAGACCATAAAGTTGGTGAAAACGTATGCAGCTACCAGGTTCAAAGAGTGGTTAAGGACTCAGAGTTAAAGTGGTCGTTGGTTAAAAAAGGAGCTCCTCTGACACATTTTCTTGTAAAAACTTTGTTTTCATGTTTCATTCAGTCATATGACTACTGATAATAGTGAAGCAGTATTTTATTCAGAAGCAATGGGCAATGGTATGTGTACATATAGGTCTGTTTATCCTGAGACAACTGGTTGCTTTTCCCGTTGTTTTGAAGGATGTGATAGAAAACTGTGTATTTTACCTATGATAGGAACTTAAAAAGACACTGTTTTCTGTGAAGTGAAGGCTTTGGTATGTAGGGAAGACATGCTTGTGGTTTGACTTTGATTCTTTGCTCTCTCAATGAAGAACTGCAGCCTCTTCGAGGAGGTCTTAAAACCAAGAGTCATTATGCAGACCTGTATGGGTGACATACTAATCACCTATCTACTGTTTCTCTCACTGAGTTTCTTTCTGCTTCTCCTCACTTCATCACTGAAAACATCTAATATTGCTTAGATTAGTGCAACAGCTGTCAAAGCTCTGCAGCAGCAGTTGTAGACAGAAGGGGAAGGCTCAGACCAATGGAATCACATGTTTCTGTATGCACCTCAGGACAAAATTTGGCTAATTATTCTGGTCAGTTTTGTGTTCATATGTATGCTATCCTTTTCACAACAAAACCAAATGGAACTATCAGCTGTGACCATTATGTAAAGTCTAATTGGTAGAATATTTCCCCTTGAAGTCCTGAATGAAAACAAATCTAAAAATCTTAGAAGCATAGAATATTTAAAGTTGCAAAAGACCTCCAAGGTCATAGACTCCATTTGGCTTGATATTCTGCACCAACTACCTCATCTTGTTTAGCCTATGTCTAGTATCAATCATGTCTTGCAATGATTGTTTTATCAAAGCTTTTATTCAACATTTCAGTTTAACTATAGTTGTCTAAAGTCACAAAAAGTAATGGCTCATATTAAGATTTAAATCAGACATTTTTTCAGGCTATATAGATTTATCAATAGTTTAACATTTCTCAGCATTTAAGACATTTTGTTGTTCATCTGAATTTTATCAGTACCTTGTAGTGCAGTAATTTTCAACTAAAGAAACTATATACTTTTGCATGTTAAAAAGGATTTTGAAACAATATGATCTGAAATGCTTCAGCCCAAAATCCTGCTCTGAAGCTCACATAAAAGTGTATGTAAAAATCCAGTCTGAGCTGATCTATAAGAATGTATTGTGATCTGAATAGTAAGGATTTTGGTGGGGTTACATTTGTCTTTGCTACCTACACAGATTTGGTGGTGAGAGCCAACAGAACACTTTATTTCACAGAACTATCGACTCTTGGTTATAAATAGTCTTAATAAAATCTCATACTTAATCATGATATTCAAATCCCACATGATTATAAAAAATGAAGGTAACAAACAGAATGGATTTACTGTATCTGCAAGGGTATTTGTAGTACAAATTCAACTGGTTATGCTTTAGAGAAAGAAATTTTTGATACTGACGTCCCCTGTCAGGAGAGCACAAGTTTTACATTAGGAGAAGATGACAGGACTAAATAAATGGAACATCAAGGGACTAGAAATATACAGCAAATAGGCACAGCTAGGAGGTCATTTAGAAAGAAAACCAGCTGGATGCAGTTGGTGTGAGGGCACAGTGGCAAATCTATCATCTGTCCACCAGCAGAGAAAAGACACAGGAGACTGGACTGACTTCAAAGAGTGCCTGTACTAGTAAACAGTTTGAAACGGGATAGCTGAACTGGAAACTGATATTCTATCTTCACTTTATTTCTCAACCCTTCATCTCCACCCTTTATTCCCAAATCCATCCTCTCCTCCTTTCTTACTCCCTACTTTTCCACTGCTCAATTTCAGGTACTGTCTTATGGTGCTTCAGGGCAAGAAATGCAGTTGTTACTCAACAAGTTGCATAAGTATCTGCTGTGATTACTTTGTTTCCGAATGACTGATGAGAATTTTAGAAATATCTTTCTTTCCTGAAGTTTCAAGGACAATCCAATACCAACTAACTGAATAGTTCCTTTGCAAATGGGAAACCTGTCACAAAGTGGTCCCCCAAGGATCAATACAGGTTTCAACACTGTCTGATATCTTCATAAGTGATTTAGATGACAGCATAATGTATATCTTGCTGAACTTTGCAGAACACACCCAAGTTAGAAAGCGGGCACTTTGGGAAAGTCACCCTGAAGACCTAGGTAGGCTGGAAGAGTGGGCTAGCTAACCATATGAAGTTCAACAAGGACAAGTGTAAAGTTCTGCACCAGGGAAAGCATAATCCAGCAACACAGGCTGGGATCTACCCAGCTGGAAAGTAGCTCTGTGGAAAGGGTTCTGAGGGTCCTGGTACACAATAAGTTCCATATGAGTGGCCAGTGACTCTGCAGCAAAGAGAGCCAACAGGATGTTGAGCTCCATCAAAAAGAACATCACTAACAGAGATAAAGTGTCCCACTCTACTCAGCACTTGTCAAGTCCCACATGGAATACTGTGTGCAGTTTTGGTCCCTGGTATATAAATCACATGTGGACAGGCTGAAAGTGTCCAAAGAAGGTCCACAAAAATAATCAAACTAACGTGAAGCCTGTCATATGAAGATCGGATGAGAGAACTGGGTTTGTTCAACCTTTTGCAAAGAAGGCTTAGGGTAGACCTTATTACCATGTTAAAGTGTTTAAAGGATGACTACAAAGAAGATGAAGACTCTCTTTTTACAAGGAATCACAAGGCAAAAACAGGGGTAATAGGTACTAGCTACTCCTGGGGAGATTCCAATTGGACAGAACAGGAAAATTTTTCACAATGAGAGCTATCAGCCATTGGATCAATCCCCACAGAGAAGTGGTGAATTCCCCAACACTGGACACTTCTAAGATTCAGCTGGACAGGATGCTGGACCGCTTTGCCTAGGCTGGGCTTTTGACAACAAAGGTTGGACTAGATGATCATTGAATTCCCCTTGCAGCCTTATATTCTATGATTATATGAAATTCTTCTTCCATGATTAGCATGAGCTATTGACCTGTCCTTTGTTAATGAATTCTCAGCAAAGTCCACTGACACTCTGAAAAACTCAATGTGTCCCTATGGTAAGGACTATGTCATGGGTAGCACTAAAGATTATGTGACCTGATGAGAGTTTTGTCCTTTTCACAATCCATTTCTGTTATAAAATAACACACACTCTGGCTCCTTTGCTTCAAAGCTATCTGTGATGTTTTTCTGGCTACTCAAAAAGACAGTTTCTGGAAGGAAAATCTATCTCCATTGTGCATATTTTTACTGCATATTTATCTTGATGTTTTTATTTAATCACTTCTTGGATATAAACCTGACTGGTTGGCAGTTCACAAACTTATATTCTATTTATTTTCAGAACCAGTGGAGGCTTCTACAACCTTTGCTGCCTAAACAAATTAGAAAAATGCTTTGTTAAAAACCACCAGGAGTGTGAATCTCTGTAGGTCTGGAAGCCCTAGCTAATAAAATATAAGACATCAAGCAATTCTATTGAAATTACATTACTAACTCCCTTTTGGATTTTGCTCTAATCTAGAAATAATGCTTGTATGGTCAGAGGAAAGTTCTACTTATTAATGCCCAAGGAGGACATTTTAGCAATGCAAGCAGTGATCTAGTTTTTAAAACAATTTTCTTATTGTCAGGTTTCACACCATTTAGCCATCACTTAATGATTTTGTATAACTGTAGAATATGTCTATAGCAATGAAAAAAAAAGATTTATATTCAGTTGTTTGGAAACAATTTGAAAGTTTTCTTTCTTAAAGAAAATATAATTTTGTGTTCCTTAAAACTTCATATAATATTTATCATGCATAGTTCTTCATGATTTGTGTGGTGCAGGGGCTGTGAACATCTTAGGTGATACACTTTATCATTAACATTTGCTACTCACTTATGAGAATTGTCTTTATTTATGCTACCCGGCATCTATTAGCATGACAGGAATGGTGGACAGCAAGTTAAACAGGTCGTATAATCAACATCTACAAATATAACTCATTTATCATGCCTATGTCAAATTTGTCAGAAATACAACCTTTCTGGAAGGAAGTGGGAACCACAGGAAAGGTTAACAGATTTATAATGCTGCTGAAGTCTTAACAAGTAAGCATATGCAACAAAGAACTTATTTAATACTTGCCATTCTTTGTTGTGTCTGCTGGTACAGAGTAATTGAATAATCTATTTGCTATTTACTATAGCTGCATGACATCCTGTGGTGCAACCATTTTCAATATGAATAAATGTTCTTGATAAATGTTGAATGGAAAAATGCGCTGGTGTGGAACCAATGAATTGAAAAGCTCATTTAGGACCTGATCCTGTGAAACACAAAATGAGCCCTGTAAGTGGCTATTCTCTCAGTTTGTATTTCTCTGAGAGATAAGAGGCTGATTATCACCAAATATATTCAGTATCCTGCAGGATCAGATATTAATGATCAGTGATTCTGGCAAATGAGAATGTTTGATATGAAAATGTCATTAAAACTAGCTTTCTTCATCCTTCCTAAAATGTTTTTCTGTGAAACTCAGTTTGAAAACATGAGAAAAGTAACATAGTTACTGAAGTTAACTCTTATTTGTCAAAACTCTACTGTTTATTTTCACTCTCACTGTAGATATATATTCAAGATGTTACTATGATTTGTTGCTTCTTTACTGACTGTTTTATTGTTTATATTTTAATTAATGATGGGAATGAAAAGCAACTGTAATACAGTATAATACAAAGACAGACTATTAGATGCATCAATCAAACATATTTTATTTCACTAGTGAAACCAATTTTCTAATTTGCAAGTTTAGATTTGCATACAGAGGATTATACTGAAGAAGAATAATTGTGAGGGGAAATTTCATTTTGAAAGTTCATGTCATCAATAAATGAAGACTAGGAATCAGATGCATAGCATTCTCAGTCATTGTATTATTGAAAACTACAAATGTTGAAAAATAATGCATGTTACGTTGCTTTTATGAGATCTGTGAGATTGCATGTATGGTACTATTAATTTAATTAGCACATCCTTGTGGAAAAAGAAACACAATAATTAATGGAACATTGCATTTATCAAGAGCTCATTGAAATACATTTTGATAGTTTCTATTACATTTTATGTTATTCAGGTTTTATTCAACAGATGATTCACTAGATGGGTATATGCAAGAAGAATGTCTGCATTTCACAGAAAATGGAAGTGGCATAAATAAATATAAATATAAAAATAAGTGAATGTTCATGTAACTGTTTAATTTTGGTTAGAAATTAAATAAATAACTTTGAATCCACTTTTAATAATACTCTCAGGCAAGTGTTAGGCATTGGGAGCGCCTAAAGTAAAATATTTTCAAAAATTCTAAGTTAACTGTGTCCACATATTAGCTAAAAGAGTTGTAAAAAGAGAATAAACATGGGGGGAAATAGAAATTTCAGCTGAATATTCAGTATAGTGGAAACAAACCAGATTTTATCAGCATCTCAGATACATAAGGCAGACTCACAGGCAAAAGCAGTTTGTTGAAAATGTAATATATCATGGTCAGTTGAGAATTCTTATTTAAAATAATATCATCAAAATGAAACTATTTTTGACTTGTCATTAAGTATTAAAAATATTCTAAATATATATCTTGAGTTTCTCTCCTCATCTTCTGAAATTTCTGTAGATTTTTCTCTTGTTAATTAGGTTGCATTTCCATTGAACTTAAGTTTTTCCTTCTTTGCCTCTGTGTTGTGGTTTAACCTCAGCCAGCAACTAAGCCCCACACAGCCTCTTGCTTAGTCCCTGGTGGGGTAGGGGAAAGAATCAGAAGAGGAGAAGTGAAAAAACTCGTGGGTTGAGATAAAGAGTTTAATAGTTTAATAGGTATAAAAAAAGCTGTGCAAACCAGCAAAACAAAACAAGGAATTCATTTACCACCTCTCATGGGCAGGCAGGTGTTCAGCCTCCCGAGAAAACAAGGCGCCATCATGCATGATAGTCACTTTGGAAGATAGAATGTCATTACTCCAAAAGTGTCCTCCCTCCACCTCACCTTTCTGCTGTTTCCCTTCAGCTTTTATTTATCATACACCACGGGATACGCCTCTGGTCAGCTGGGGTCGGCTGTCCTGGCTGTGCCCCATCTCAGCTGTATGTGCACACTGAGCCTCCTTGCTACTGAGGTGGATTGAGGAGCAAAAAAATCATTGACCCTGTGCAAGCACTGTTCAGTAATAGCAAAAACGTCCCTGTGTTATCAACACTGTTTCCAGCACAAATCTGAAACATTGTCCCATGCTAGGAACAATGAGGAAAACTATCTCTATCCCAGCCAAAACCAGCACATTCTGCATTGTTTATTTCCTGCAAAATATCTTTATTTTTTAGTTTATTTCTCATTTATTATTTGTCTATTCTTGGAGTGTGTTGTCTCACATGCTCTTTCATTGGAGAACTGCAAACTGTTCATGATCAGTTCTGTGTAGTCAGTTGAAGTCTGTTTTTTCTTGAGTCAGTGCTTGTTTGGCTGTGTGTTTTCTTATTCATTTGAAGCTGTTTCTGCAGAAGCACTCCACAGACTCTGCCTATTGAAAGGTAATCAAGGACCAGTATCTTTGAAAAGGAGTCTTCCAGCCCAACAAGAAATTGGGTGCACTTTTTCACTGATGACTTCCCTCTGATGGCTTTTTAGTTGACAATTTTACTCTTTGAGACAGTAGTTATTCACTGACTTGATGTCAGAAAGCTTGCCAGCATCCCTTCCTGTTCTGCTTCAGGGAGAATCAGCAGTCTGAAATATAAACAAAAAAGTGTTCCACTTTACCCTTATGTTCCCAGAGCCCAAAGGAGAGAGCTGTCAGTGGGTCTGGGAGAGCTGCCTCAGAGTGACACCCTTCTTTGGAGGCCTGTAGAGGCAGAAAAATGGTTCCTGTGGAACTTCTGTTCCACAAATCCCTCCAGGAGAAGGCAAGAGAAGCAGTAGACTTTGCATAAGGTTGTTACAGGTCCCTGAAAAGTATTTGCATCAAAAAGTGTGAGGTGAGATGCAGAAGAGAGCAGGTCGTGCTGTGCAGGACAGGTGATGGTCTCTATTCAGGCAAACATGATAGAGATCATTTCTCAGAAACCACCACAGTGACTATTGTTGAAAAGAGCCCACCACAGCATTTCACTCCAAATTTTTAGATTTAGAGGTGACAGCAGAGCCCCTACTCTTGAGTTTTACCTCCACAGTAAGATAATAATGATTCAAATTTCTTTTGCTTATTCATTTCTTGGCCATTTATATAACAGTTTCTTACATTCATATAATGCAGTACAACCTCCTGGGAATACACACAGTACCCCTTTCCTTCATTATAGCTCTTGGTCTTATACTGTATTTAGTATTGTAGAGTTATAGGGAACTTTTGCATTTTCTTGTTCCCTACAGGGAAGCATCATGCTTTTATCTTCTTCAGTATCTCACTTCTCAAAAGCCATTTAGGCTTGTGGATGTCTATCCCTTTTCCAGGTCAAAAGGGCTGAAATGTTTACACTAAGTAGTTTATTTTAAAATATCTTTAATATTTTAACGTATCTTTCATATGCAAGTTTGTGTTCAAAATTAAATTTTGTTTAAATAGTGTAAAACTATGAGACAAGTTTCCAATTTGCTAACCATATTCTTTTACATTGATAATAGATTCACATCTCAAATTTGATCTCAGTAAATATGTTTTTTTTCCTACCTATAGCTAATTTTATGTGTTTTCAAAATGTACACTTAAATGAATTACAAGTATTTTTAAAGATTTCTTAGAAATATAGAAACAGGGAAAATGTTTCACAGATTCTGAGAACAACCGAAAAATGGACTAATATTTAAAAAAAATATTTTCCTGGTTAAGGGGAGGCCAAGGTGGTTCTGGTTTCTAGTGATAGCTCCTGATAGCTTTCTTTCATATTATTTGGTCTCTTAATGATTTTGTCTTCACTGTAAACTTCTGCATAAAGGAGTATTTGGAAAAGAGAAGGGAAAGAAAGTAAAAGCATAAAGCAGTATCTAAAAAGCACCAGTCTTGAGCTGATGCTCTGAGATTCACTTCACTGCTGTGCATAGGAATGTCTGAGCTAAGAAAACACCAAGAAGAGATAAATGAGAAAGGTTGAAAAGTCAAGAAAATCTGAAAACACAATAATAATGAAACATCTCTCTGTTTCCTCTCAAATACCTTTCAGTTTATAAACCTGGCTTAGCTAACAAATATTCATTGAAAAGAAACAAAACAAACAAGAAGTAAAATGAATATCACAGTAGACAACAAATTAAGTTTCTTGGTGACAAAATTTACCTTGTAATAAGAGCAAATGTACTAATGCAAATTTCCTGAGCAGTTTCTTACATATATTTGTAAGTGAAATATTTGTGTGTATGTGTGTGTGTGCTAATAAATAGCATCTTTTACACAGAGAAACAATGGAACTTAATAAAAGTTTTATAGATGCTGATATTATTTACAACTAACCAGATGTATATTTAATAAATTAAACAAAACAGATGGGACCACAGCATTTTCTATTTTTTTAAACTAGGTGAGCATAAATATGTGATTTTTCACATGGCCTAAAACTCACATCTGGTTAGAATATGATGTTGCCACATATAAGCAGACTACTCCAAACTCCAGTTCATTTGTACCATAACAGATAATTGGTAAAAGTAATAATGACATTAATAACCATGGGTGATATGACTTTTAGGTTGGTTGTGGATTACTACCACAGTTTAAAACAATGGAGCGATTAAATGTCACTAAACTCAGGCCATCTCTACAAAAGTTTAAGTATTTTAAAAAGGGAATGAAATATTCATGGCCATTACAGTAAGCCAGGTGGCAAGCTGGGGCTATTGCCTGATCACTCCATTTTCCACCATCCTGAGTACCACCACAGCCATTCGTCTCACTTGACCACCTGGCCTGTCTAGTTGCCATGAGGTCTCTCGGGTAGGGTCTACCATTTCCAGTTACTTTTTTTTTAAGCAGTGCAGAGGAGCCTAAACATGTTAATAAGATGAAACACATTGAAAATCCAACAGGGAACTTAAGCATCATGTCTATTTTAAAGGGGTAAAAATATTTAAAGTAGTAACTTCTATAAAACAATAATAAGAGTTCCAAATGTTGTGCTTTTTAATCACAAATATTATTAGAATTAATTGAAGATGAACATTCTAAACTTTTCTGAGAGAAAAACCCCTACTTAATAACAGTAAACAATAGTTTGTCAGTTTTTTATTTACAAAGTCTTCAGGTCTTTGTACCACGGCTAGGCTAGAGGAGTCTTTTGATTTTATCAGCTTTTATTTTTTAAGCCTATTGTTTTTGTCATCTTTCCTGGCATCACTATATTATCTGCTGTTGTGCTGATGCTGGTGTGACAATTCCAAATAAATGTACTGAAAACAAAAGAAATTGGTTTCCTAACAATAGGATCTGTGTGAATTCTTTCTGAAGAGCTTCATTCCCCAATCAAGTTTCCTTCAAAGTAGCAAAACATCTCTAAGACAGAAAATAAAATTTAAGAGATTCCAACAACAATGAAAAGGAATAATGGATGGATTAGATGGAATGCAGCAGGGAGTTCCAGTGTTTATATTGATATTACTTCAAGGTACTGAACTCCAGAACAATGAATTTACAAGACTGCTTGTAAATTCCAGACGTATTAACATTTTCATTAAAGATAACAGAAATGGTCAATTATAAAACAAAAGAGAAGAAAAAACCAAGAGAACAAATATTTAATTTAAAATCTCCTTCTCCTTTACCTGACCACATTAACTATTTAGACTTATTTAAATCCATCTTTTCAAGCATGATGCATGTATCCATGCCCATACATATAAAAATATGAAATATATCTTTTTTACTATTTCATTATTTATGTTTTATGTAAGATTCTATTGACATTATTTACTGAACGGTTTTAATATTGTGTCATCTCTTAAATGAAAGAAGTATTAGTGATTATTTTTTATTTTGTAGACTTTAGTCAACAAGAAATAGATTGCAATAAGTTCTCTGAGTATCCATTAGTAAGAAATTAAAAACTATGATTTTCAAACAGGCTTGCTTGGAAAAAAAAAAAGAAAGAGTAAGAAACACAAAGGCTTATTTTATTCCTAGTTTTTCTATTTTGAAAATGTAATGATTTTCTGCAAAAACACGCTAGTCAGTAAAGTTAACAGTTCAGAGCAGTAATTCCTGGTGCTTCACATTTTTAAAAGTATAAAATGAATGTTAGGTTACAAGTCAAATATTTACATGCAAACGTACATGAGTACTTGGTATCATTAAGGATTTACTTAATGATAAGATTATACACGGTTATCTCACTCTCAAGCCCAGTTTGACTGCAAAATCAAGTGATTAAAATACTAAAACAAACCCAGACACCAGCACATATTTTGTTGTAATTTGGGTTACAATTACAGGAGATATCCCATCCTAAAACATGGCAGTGTTGAACCCCAGATGTAGTTCAGGTAGGGTTGCTCAGCTGCTCTAACCTTGTGAGATAATTGACCCAGAACACTCACACCATCTGCTTCAGTGTGTGGCCACACAGACATGAATGCCAGGCTATGTGCAGATAGTGGGAAAATCTGAACATTGACAGAGAGCATGCTCTAGAACTCAGATGTCTTTTGATTAAATTGCTATAGAAGAATAATCACAAGCAGATGCAAGACAAAATCTTAATAAATTAAATACATTTTAGGGAAGTTGTTGTCAAAAAGAACATTATTATTCTTGCTAACTGGATTCAACTACTAGTACAGATCCACTTTTTGAGAACTAGGTATTGTCTGGATTTAGGATTTTTTCATTATACCTTTTTTCACCACCTCTGTTAATGAAGCAGAAGCATAGAATTAAAGTAAAACTTAATTAACTGTTTAAATACACCACATGCATTACCTCTATTTCCCTTGCAATGGCAAACATGTATGTCAGGCTCTGGAACATCTTACAGTTTGGCAAGACCTTGTGCAGAATGAACGTGTAATAATGATTATTCTTCATTATTTCCAATATTGGAATATAAGAGACAGCAATGAGAAAGATTTGGGAAAAAAAAAAAAAGAAAAATCTCATCCATATCAAGACTGAGGGTACCTTGAGCAACAGAATCCTTTTAAGACAAGTGAGAAACATCTCTCTCCACTTTTAACCCTTCCCTGTGAGATTTCTTCCACAGAGAGACTTATATGACTCTTTGTATATTTTCTCTGGGCAAGATCTCATTAACATTAGAGAAAGAACTCCAAATCTCCCTAGATCAAGTACCCATACAGTGAGAACAGCAGGTTTGTTCTTCTGCAGTGATCAGACACAGAATACTCAGTAAGTATCTGCACAACACTGATCATCATTTTCTTCCATCTGTGTTGCCTTTTACATGTTTTTCTTTACCCCAGGTTCTTTTCCTTTTCCATCTGCCTCTAAACAAACAACTCTCCTGTATTTATTCTTTCTCCATTGGATCTGGGGTTTTCTGTTAATGACTTTGTAAACTTCGTCATTTATAATATGATAATTTGTTAATTTTTTCCTTAGCCAGCATTTTTGTTGACTGCTCTTCCCTTCTGTTATCTGCAACAATACAATATTCTTCTTTTGCTACTACTTACAATAACTTTTTACAACTTGTGCCCTTATCTTAATAGTGTATCTACGAGACAGCGTTGACTATCTGAATACACTCTAAAGAACAATCCATTTACTCTTCAGCTAATGAGGAAACAATGAGAAATCACCCCACTGCTGAGAAAAGTGCCTTTTGTGCCACACTTGTCAGAGAGAGGACCATTGTTCATTTGGATAGGTAAGACAAAAATGGTTAGAGGCAGGATGTAGCAGTATATTTGAGACCTCAATACAGTGAAGGAAGGCTGTGATTTCTGGTTTTGAGTATTTTTGCTAATCAGGGAATTACTAATTACATTTAACTGATGTAGGCAACTCAGTTGCTTCAGTGTGGGGAGTGATAGAAACACCAACAACCAGGAATTACTGGTGATCACCTCTTTTTGCCACAATGGAAGTGAGTGACTCTGTTACTAATTTAGGAAAACATATGGAAAAAAAGTAAAATTAGAGGGAAAAAAAAGGGTTACTTTCTGTATTCTAAAGTAAATAAAGGTTTTTTTGTAATCACTTGCATCCAGCTGAGAACAACATATGCCAAAGAGAAGGTGGCATGTAAGACTGAGCGGGAATATAAGGAAGTATGCTGGTATAGTGCAATGATAAAACACCCCAACCAACCTGGCCTTGAACACTTCCAGGGACACAACATTCACAACTTCTCTAATGCTTCACCACCCTCACAGTAAAAACTTTCTTTCTAATATCTAATCTAAACCTCCTCCTCTTTCAGATTAAAGCCATTCCTTCTTGTTCTATCACTACATACTTGTGTAAGACATCCCTCCTCAGCTTTTTTCTAGGCCCCTCTTAGATACGGTAAGACTCTTTTAAGGTATCTTCAGGGCCTTCTCTTCACCAGGCTGAACACCTACAACTCTCTCAGACTGTCTTCACAGGAGACATGTTCCAGCCCTGTGATCACTTTTGTGGCTCTTGTCTGGACTTGTTCCAGCAGGTCAGTATCTTTCTTGTGTGGGGGCCCCAGAGCTGGATGCAGTACTCCAGGAAGCAGAAAGCAGAGTAGAGAAACAGAACCCATCAACCTGCTTCATACTTATTCAGATGCAGCCCAGGATATGATTGGCTTTCTGGGTTGCAAGCACAGATGACCAAGACATGTTGAGTTCCTTGTCAACCAACACCACAGATCTTTCTCCTCAGGGCTCCTCTCAATCATTTCTCCACTGAGCCTGTGTTTATGCTGGGGATTGTCCCAAACCAGGTGCAGGACCTTGTACTCGTACTTCTGAACTTCATGAGATTTGCAGGTCTCAGGTTCCGTGACAGAAGATGTCATTAACAATGATTGCTTGCATCCCCTCCCTTCATTTCAATTCTGTCCAAGCCAATTATCTACAGCAGAGAGCCTGAATGCAACTGTCAGTGACCAGATGCAGCTGAATTAAACAATCTGAGTATCTGATGCTATACCTCAAAGACTTGAAGTCTGTTTGCAGATCCCTAGACTTTTGTCCTTAATGGAAAAATATTACTGTAATTAAAGGAAAGTGTGACAATTATGGAGACCACAAAGGAACTGTATGATCCTGAATGAATATTAAACTGATGCCAATCTACTGTCCAGTTTCACAGACATCACAGTGCATAACATTTTCAGAGATCTTTTGTAACTGTTTAATTAACATTTAAAAAATAGTTCAAAAGTAGTGCTAGAGTAGATAACTCTACCAAAGTAAGTGAAGTAATGTCAGGAAGATAACAGAGCATTTATTTATTAATATCTCTTGGGAAATAAAATATTATACAATGTTTAAAAGGATAAATAATGACCTGCTGAATTGAGGAGTCCTTTCTAGAACAACTGTCCGAGATGAGACCTAGAACTTTTATTAAATATTTGGGTTTAAAATTTTGGTTTTGTGGATCACTTGATTGGATTCCAAATTCATTGCCTAGATATATGCTTTAAAATATTCCAGGAGACACAGAAGCAGGGGAAAAGTTGCACAAAGGCATACCCGTTCCCTACTTCAAGTAAAAAATTTATTGCATTGTTTGTAATTCCTAAATTTTAAATTTTATCCCTAAAATACAGTGTATAATCTGGATTTGGCCTTTAATTTCCACTACTAAGAAATGTTTATGAAGAGTTGGATAATGAGGAGAAGCTGTCCCATTAAAGGCAAAGGGTTCTTATCTGAGGAGACAAGTATGCCCTTCTTTCTGACTGTGTCTGAGGTCTATCTCCTGTAAATACTTTCCTGCTATGGGATTTGTACCTATGAATGCCTTCCAAAGGCATAACACTCACAACATTTTTTTCTTTCAGATACTTAAATAATATTTTACAACATTATAAAATTCCTTTAATTTAGAAGGTGCCTCCCTGTTCCCAGTTTAATCACTTAGTGGTTAGTTGAATACTCATATGAGGTCTAGTTAAAATGTCTTTTTCTGCCTGAGGAACATATACACAGATCAAGAGCATTCTCATGCCTTTCTTTTGAAACTGTTCCATTTTTCTTGCAGTTATCAAAGACTGTTGAACCAATGACACGAAGAAGGCGAGGGAGACAATATGCATGTGTGAACTCTCCAGATCGTTGATAGTGAGCTGCTGCTCAGATGAAAAGAAGACATTTGGGATTTAGTTCCTGCTTCATTAGGTTTCTCATGATTATTTTTTGCAAATTAATGATTTATAGGACTGAGACCTTACTTTGTCTTTCTGAACAGAACATACTAAAAGAATCATTTTAAAGCAAGATTTTAACTAATATTTATATTTTGTAAACTAAATTGCATGGTAAACTTTTGTTAGTTAGCAAACTAATTATTTAGTTTTTGAACTAAAAAATGGTGACACTACCATGGAACCTATATTGGGTACATCTTTCCGAAAACATAGGACATACATGATCTGAATAACAGGGCAGACTGTACGCTCTGAGAGTTTCCTAGTGATACCAAGCTGCTGAAATTGTCTAATATGCCAGAAGGTCATGGTGCCATTGGAGGGACCCCCAAGTTCAGTGTAGTGAAGACACATTTAATTACTGAAAGAAAAATATCAGCTTGGTGATTAACAGGGTGAAACTAAAATTGAATGCATAAATAAGGTGAAACAAATAAAATGATACATTTTCTTTCCTTTCAGAAATGAAAAAAATGTGGGAAATAAATTTTTCAAAAAGTTTTGGTTACAATTTTCGTACAACACTAAGAAAAGCAATATTTTGGAAACAGAAAATATTGACAATACCTTAGAATTTGTGTGGATTTTCTTAAGGGAGAAAGTTGATGCAGATCCTGGAATATCTCCAGAACTTATGACCTAATTAGTCTTTCAGACACACTTTCTGTAAGATGGTTGTCTAGGAGATGATAAGGAAATATTAATTGCTCCATTTATATAAATGTATTATATTTTATTAAACATTTTTTAAACTTTCATAGTCTTAGTCTTGGTGGTAACTGAATTAAGAAGTTTCCACAAATAAAGACAAATATTTTTAAAAAAAGTTCAGTTGATTCTAGTCTCTTGTCAAAATTAGAAAGCATCTTTAGAGACAAACAGATTTATCACATCTGATTCAGACAGCCAAACTACCTGGGCAGCAGCTTTCCATCAAATGGTAAGTGAATTTCAAAGACATTTGTGATCCAGATAATTTCCTTTTCTGAAGAGCTCTAAGTATCTACTATGACAATGTCTACCTTATTATTCTACCAGAACAATGTATTTGATTATCTTTCAAACAGTTACATGTGGATAGATTGTGCTCATTTTCACAATTTTTTTTCTGATTAGTCAACAAAAAGTTAAGCAGATAAATGATGGAAAAATTAGCTAAAGTTTGCATTAGTTCCAATCAGATTCTTTTCATTTATTAAACCCTCTCTTTCAAAGTATAGTTCAGACAAAAATTAGCATACTTAAACGTGTGTCTTTTACTCAGCTGTACTTCAAACAAACCTGTGATTCTCACTTCTAAATCTTTTATCTTCTGCAGACTCTGTAATTTAGTTTCTACTTGTTCCCAAAATTCTGGTTATTAACCACAGGTATATATTTTATTTGGAAGAGGATATATAGCATAAGGTATTACAGAGTTTGGTCAAACATGTTTCTCTAATTATGCTCTACAATACCAGAGAAGAGTCTGTGTACCACAGACGTGGATTGTCATTTTGTTCTTAGGAAGAGTTACTTCTCTATGTACTTTGTATAGTCATCAGGTATTATGATAGTATATTTAAATGCTATGCTTTCTATAACAAATCCCTGACTTTATTTTAAGAGCAGAAAAATGGAGGAACCACTCACTGATGTAGCCATCACTGCGCTGAAGACATGCATGCATATCTGCAAGGATGGACTAAATTCTTTTCAATAGCAATTTCTGCTAAGAGTAAACAGAGACAAAATCAGTCAGCATTTTCATCTCCAGATTTAATTTTTTTCTCATCTTCTCACAGTTTCATCTTGACTAGTCCATGGCATTATACGGTGAATTGATTCTAAGGCTGCAGTCCTTCTGAAACATGCTATGAACATGGCAAGACATTGTCACATTGGTAAATAGGCTTTCTCTTCTAATATAAAACATACTGAATTTTTCACTCTCATTTTTTGTAGTGATATCAAATAGCTTCCATTCCTAATTGGTTGTTTGAAATTAACATAGGGCACTGGGTAACCCTGTAGTAACAAGTAGATTTCCTTTATTTTCTTTATACATGTATAGGTATTTGTGTATATTTTTATATTTTTACTAGGAATATTACTCTCACATTGTCATCGTAATCTTGTAGGCATTTTCTTTTCAGATGGTCCATCTCTTTGAACCTTCAATGAGGCCTACTTTAATTAACTATTTATAAAAACCTTTAAGTCATTATGTTTTCTAATCATTTCTCCAATAAAATCAACAGTCCCTATAAATTGATATAATCATAAAGGGAATAGTATTAGTATTTGTGAAAGTCCTCTAAGCAAGTGTTGCATTTATATGTAGCAACAGCACCAAAAAGGTAAGACTGACACAAAGCCTACTAATATACATCAAACTCTGTCTGGAAGCATTATTGAGGGCCAGCAGATGCCTTTTTCTAAATACTTAGTTCTCCTCATCTTTCCATTGAAGGCTGCCAATGAAGTTTTAGTACATTTTTCTGCAACAGGGAATTCTGTCTAGAAGCAACTAAAATAGACCATTTGTTCATTTTTCATAGGCCCACAAACACACATCAGACAGTATTGACTGTGAGGCATTGCTGAATATGGTTAGATTAAGACCGGCAAAATTAATTTGAAAGGCCCTGCACTACAGACTAATTGTGTTTACTCTTCTTTAATAATGTTATTATGAAAGTTTTAAAATCATTGTCAGTGTTATTTTCTGAATAGATGTTTTTCCTGGGCTTAAGACTGAGTGAACAACAGAAGAAGCTGGGACTGATCTTGATTCGTAATGTAGATATGCAGAGAAAGGGTGGAAAATGAAAACCATGAGAAAGCTGAAAGTTGACCTATATGGTTCTCTGCATATGGACTTTTTTCCTAACCTTTGCACCTGAAAGTCATTACAGAGGTAGGACATGTTTAGAAATTTTGGCAAAAAATGAGGGTGAACATTTGAGGACATGACATTGTCTAAATAAAATTTGGAATTTAAAAAGATCAACATATCTCCCATATTAAAAAAGACTGTTTCTACATGGAGTTTAACTAAACCATGCAATAAATAAAATATCAGCATATTGCAAGGTATTTTTAGAAACATTCTAGAAAAGGGATGCATACGATTAAATGAACATTATCTTTATTTTCGGTTATATTTATCATTAATAATATCCCCTTAATTATGTTGAAAGCCATGATGGGTATTGTTTTTGAAAAGATAAATGCTGTGTAACTGAGTTCTCCATTATATACCACAGAATTCTTAGATTTATTGTGGTAAGAGATACTTCACATATATTGGTTGAGAAGACCTCTTGAAATGGACTTACAATTGAATACTTGGTTCGTCAATAATTAAGTTTTTTACTTTAAAAATTACATATTTCACTTTTGAATGTATTTTTGTTGTATATATATGGATGGGAAAAAGAGTCTAGGAAAAGTGTCATATTAAAACATTCTTAAGTTCTATTTTTGACTAATTGAAAGGTTCAAAGCTGAAACGTATTTCTAATATTTTATAGTGGTTCATATTAAATGCAATGTTGTCATAAAGCTTCATAGGAAAATCAAAGGCTCTTAAAAATTATTTCTTGAAACATACTGTTTCCATCTTGATTCAAAAGTTTTGAATTATACCACTGATGTAATTAGGATTCAAGGTGAAATCTTTGAACCTATAAAGAACTCTCTTTCTGTCTGCAGTGGCATTTATACACTAAACTAACTCATGGAATGAAATTATTCTAAATTATCATTAATCTATTAAAGTTAATGATTTAATCACAATCATAATTATTGCAATTATTACAATATTGCCATAATAATCCAAATAGTTGGAGGTAGTTATTACTGTCTTGTGTAACATTTTGAATAGTGCAATTCAACTTTGTTCTAATTATATAAAAACATCAGCAAAATGCAAAAACTTCACATTAATCTAAGTATTACATTATTGCAGTAATCTATTTAAATTTTATAGCTAATATGTTATTGTATTAGGTGGGTATCTCACAAAATTTTTATGTTTATATATAAGCGTATTTTCATATTTGTGATTTTGGTTTAGGATTTTGTTTTAATTTAATAGAGGAAATAAACAAATCTATCCAAAAGTTATATTTATTTTATCTCTGGATAGTTTACAATTATATATATGCATGTTATTTCATTATCTAAATGTTTTTATTAGTGTATTTTAATGTTGAAATTGAGGGGGAAAAAGGGAGAACCACTATGTTTTCATGATGGAATGCTCCTAGGAAGTTGCCAACAATGAAACTTTAGGCAGAGAGTTTGCTCTTGCCAGCAACGTATGATCTTGATTGTTTGTATTTGGGCAATTATAATTCAAATATCTCCACAAGAGAACACAATTTAATGATATTCCTGGGTGTACCTGACTAAAATTTTCATAAGGCTTCCCAATCATACATCTTAAATAGGAAGGTGTTTTGTACCATGATCCTCAGTATTAAAGAGAATAAAGGAAGCAAAGTTCAATTTTTATTTTAAAAAGTTTTAGCTACATTTTAGAGATAAGAAGTTGTTTTCTAGGGCCAAACTGGATCCTGTTCTCAAAATTACCTGTAGCAGATGCTTAGAGATAAGCAAAAAATAAATAAGTTAAGATTTAATTTTATGGTTTAAATTTATTATCTCCAAAACTGGAAAATTAAACTGCAAAAAAACAGGTAAGAAAATTTACTTTTCAATTTCAATTATCATTTTGTGTCTGTAAATTCAATCTCTTCTTTCTGACTTTCAGGTTGATGAATCTTATACTATTTAGTTTATTTAGATATAAGTTACTTCAGATTCAACTAAAGGATGAGACCTCATGCCCTAAAAAAGACAGATGGTAGGACAACATATGACAATGAAACTCATTGTAAATAATTGCCGTCTACAACTAAAGGAAGAATTAAAGTAATTCACAGTCATATATTGTAGAATATCTGTAATCACTTAACCTAAGGATAATTTTTAATTGTTAAACAATAACATCTTCTCAGTGAAAATTAGGGTTAAAAAATATGTAAATCGAAATTTAAAAATGAAAAGAAACTATTTTCATATTGGAAAATTATCCAGATTAGTATCGATAAGATGTAATGAAATGATGGTGCAGAATCACTTTGTTGAGAGGAGATTATCAAAACTGAGCACAATCCTCAAAGCTGGAGATAGCATTAAAAGAAAAGCAGAATTCTGTGTGATAGAAGAACTGTGGCATTCTATTCACAAAGAAAATAAGGGCTTGATCAATGTTGCTAAAAATATAATAAAGATTCAAATTGAGATTTTTAGGCTTTTTACCTCATCCATGAGAAAAGGGAAGAGGAAGGTAAATCATAGTGAGACAAAATACTGTGAAGGACAGTAAAAAAAGAATTCTACCTCTGATTAATAAGGTTCAAGATACTACTATATTTGGGAAATGTGAATTGTCTGTCTCTTGACATGTCTCCCTGCAGACATGTCTTGACAGATACAAAACAACAAATAACTTTGTTTTTTTCAACTGCTGATCAAAAATGTCCCAATGCACATATTTTGACAGAACATTGCTCCTTTTCTAGTTTTGAATATGTTTTTCTGTTGAGATGTGGTGATTTTTATGTTGCTGAAAATAAAATCCTTTCCAAATCAAGGCAGAAAGATACTCCTTACCTCTGATAAACATCATGAATAAGTATAAGCTAAGAAATCTGAGGTAGTTAGATTACAAAATTTATATTTATACATATATAGATACATCTTCCCAACATTACAGATAGAAAAAGGAACATCAGTTCAAATACATAAAATCAATTTTTTTCTTAAAATAACAGAAATGGGGGGAGATGATAAAGTCTAAATTCTCATAAATCAAAACAAAAAAGTGTTTGGTGGTTTTTCAAATAAAACCAGTACCCAATCGATTTACCTAAAACTCTTTAAAAGTGACAGACTAAAAAATTGAAGAAACTAAGGGAGAAATGTTTGCTCCAGAAGAATTGACAATTTTTTTTTTTTTTCAGAGTGGTCATGAATCTCTATGGTTAATTCTGCAGGGATTTTTTCAGACAGCGGTTAACAAACAGGTTGCTTTCTTTGTAGTATTGATGGTGTTGGTTCACAGTTTTCAGGTCTGTGTGAGCTTCGGTTCTTCAAAGCTGTAAACCTTGTGGAAGTGGTCATTGCTTATAAATGTGGTGCATACAAGTTGAAAAATCTTGAGCTGACTTACATCCTGCTGACTTCAAATGGATCATTTGCTTTGAATATTAAATCAGTGCATTATTGGCTCAAACTACTGTTTCTGCTAGAGGAAAAGTAATGTATTTTCATGCTTATATTTTTGGCATGTATTTAATGAATATTAAAGTGGTGGAAAGAAATACATCCTAGGCTCAGAATTTAAGCGTAACGACTCCAGTTAAACCGCTCAAACCAGAATTTCAAACTATCAAACTGTAATAGTAGAAGTGTTGTATGAACATTGGTGAGATCACACCACAGCTCTGCGGCTTCACATCTGTCTGTTGGCATGATCCACTGAGCAAATAGTCATGAAGAAAAGTACTTCAGAAACATGTTCAAAGAGACTGGGCTTCTGCTGCCCTCTTATTTCACTTTGATCCTTTCAGTTCTGGCTGTTTCACTTGGTTTTGTTGCTTTGTAGTTCCCTCTGGTTTAAACTACATTCCTGCAAATGAACTACAGCTTCTACTTCTGTAGATACTGTTAACCTCTGCATCTGAATTGTCACCAAAAACACAGTTTGTGACTGAATTTTGCCACAAGGTGGGCTGCAGGTGGTGGTGTTTCTGTGTTTATTCCGGCCGCCATGATTCTACTGGTGACTACTCAGATCCACATACACAGAGGAGGGAGAGTGGAAAAGAAGCATTTCCAGATATCCAGCTCCCTTGGCTCTCTGCAGACAAAAGGAAGATTGTTGTTCCACCAACGATATGGTTCAGACCACATAAAGCTCAGTAGCTATTTTGTCTTGCCTTGCAGGAACATATGTCTGTCTAGTGAATTAAAGAATTCCAGGAAGAGATTAGTTTAGGTTAAAGTTAGTGATAATGAATCCCAAATATATTAACCATTTTTAAAACTCAATTCACAAAATAGACAAAGATGTCATTCCTGGAAGTTGTCTTTTTGTGTGTGTGGAGCAGGCTTACCTGAAGATCTGATTATTTTCTTGCTGTCATAGAACAGTTTGAGTTGGAAGGGATGTTAAATCATCTCGTTCCAACCTCACTACCATAGGCAGGGATGCCACCGCCTAGATCAGGTTGATCAGGGAAATGTTATGTTAAAATGTTTCTTTGAAATTGCTGATGCATTTGTGCAAAACTAGGATTCAGAATTCATCCCAGTTTTAATTTCTTTTTTCAGTAAAAATAAATTTTTTCATGCATGTTATAGTTCAACAAAAATGCATTTTAAGCATGTAGGATCAATATGACAACTGTAATCGCATTGTCCTTTAAATAAACAAACAAAATTTTACTTAGATTTGTGATTCATTAACAATCTGAGAGTCCAGAGCCTTGAATTCTTAGAGGTCACTCTGTTTAACAAAATGCTAAGCCTGATGGAAAGTCAGTTTATTATAAGTAAATTCATTGATCTGCCATGGCAAGTTACAGAACAACTTAGGGAAGGTTTGCAGGTTGAACTCCTGGGTTCCATCCTCCACAGATTTTTTTGCAGTCTGTCTTCCAACCAGCTGTCACACAGCCAGTAGTGTATTGCACCAGCTTTTAGGCTATGATAACTTCTGTGCATGACCACAGATGGGTGATGAATGTTTGCTGGCACAAACTTCAGATGGTTATGTATTAAAAAAGATAATGATAATTGTCAAAGCGTTTGGGAGCTTTCTTTCTCCTTCACTTGCCAGAGGATTGAAGGCAGTTCCTGATTGCTGTTACTGTGAGGTGCCAGGTGGAGAATTCTCTCTTCTATAATTTACAGTTGTTTCTTAGGGGTTTTCTTCATTAACTCTAATTTAAAATATTATTTCATAGCATTCTACATTCTAAAATCCATGCTTCCTCCCTTATGTCTGAAATGGTGTTATTTACTGCAGGAATCTCTTGATGCTGTTTAAAGCTTAGAATCAGATTAGTGTTCTCTCAGCTGTCCATATTGCATCATAACGTTTTCCTGTAGAAAGCAAAGAATCACTGGTTGAACTACAAGGAAGACCGAACAGCATATCTTCATTCAGGCTAACAGCTCTAAAGTCCTTGAGTAGTAGTGCTTAACAATCTCAGATTTTCGGTTCTGAAAAATAATGTGAGATGGTTTTATTGACACAAAACATGAGTGTCTTTTATTCATGTCCTATGGATATTTCAATTACGACAGATACAAATGTATTCCTGTTGAAGTCATATTTCTGTTTCATAAACATATTCAAAATCTCTAAATGTTTATAAAATATTAATTTTAACAAGGATGTAGATTTCAGATGCTAAAATAATCTGTTTCTTAGGTGAAAGTTCATCTTATTGACAATACTAAGGGTAGGATTTGTATAACATTTTATGTGTAAGTGAGATATCAAATTTGCCTTGGCCGTTGACCTTGTCTCCCTAGATGACAACATAGGAAATCTTCAACAAGGCAATTCATGTCTATCTCAGGGTGAGGTAAATCAACCCATATATTAATTGTACAGTTAGATTGTATTCCCAATTTCCAGTTTTAGTAAAGGAGAGACTTATCCCAGTAAGTGAGACATTTGAGAAAGATAAACCTGGTGAAAGTTTCACTAGTGAATTCAGGGTCAGTGAACTCAGGCAGACTCAGGGGTTTGGCTTTTTCTTTTACCTATCATGCTCCTTTCTTCAGCATTTCAGAAGTGAAAATGAGGATGTCAAAAAAATCTTGCCTGATTGTTTTAGCAATTTGTTGTCTCTTAAGGACAGTGTGACCCAAAAACTGCATATATATCTAGTTTCCGTATTTAATGACTACTAGTTCTAGGTATTCACAATGAACAATATAATGATGTTTTGACACAGGAATCTATGTCCTTTTGAGTACGTTAAAGCAATGGATTAAAAACAAAAGTTCCTTTGGATAACAATGGAACTGAATGATTGTTTCATAAACCTGTCAAACACTGCCAGGTAGTTCATTGAAAATATTGAATTAACTAGAATTTAAACATCATATTTAACTTTTTCTTTTATTCCCAGATAAAGCAGCGGGAATTTTGCCACCGTTCCTTTGGGAGCAGGAACTAACAGTATACTATTCATCCTTTTTTGCATGCATTTTTCTAAATTTTCTGTTCAAATTCATTTAAATGAGAAGTCATTGTCAGATCTAATTTTATCACCTCCATTCATCCTACTCATAATTCCCTAATAGATTAAAGTTTTCACTCACTGATTAAAAAAAAACCAAAACAAACCACACACTAAAAAAAACTAAAAGAAACCAACCAACCAACCAATCAGAGGAAAAAATACCCCTCCAAAAAAAGTTAAAAAAACCCAACTCCCCCAAAATAAAATCAGAGAAAAAAGGAGAAAAATATTTCCAGATTTACTTAGATAATGTTATATTCCAAATAAATCTGTTTACAAGTAAATGTATCTAGGGGGTATTGCTTTTCTCAATGAACTCCCTATCAGCATGGAATCTCTTTTCGTACCATAGGAAATTTAAAAAATAAATAAATATTTTCATTTAGGGCTTAACTAGTTAAATATTGTTACTAGATAAGGTATTTGAGCATTACTTTGGCTTGAAGTTTAAATTATGTTTTCCACATTGTTTTTCACTAAAAACTATGCTGAGGTATCCATTTTTTACTCAAAGATTTATTACAATAGAAAAAAATTCAAATGTATCAAGAGCCTAATCTTTTGACTACAAATCTATGTTTTGATTGATTATAGCTGTTGAAGAAATGTGTAAAAATTTATTTTTGACTTGTTGGAAGACAGCAAGTTATTTTTCAATGTGTCATGTACACAAATAGAAGAAGTGACAGCGACTTTAAACTTGTGTGTGTCTTTTCAGTTCAGTTTTTTATCTCAGTTGTAGGTGGTCTTGAAAACAGAAAAAAGTGAATTTTGTCTGCAGTGCTTCTAAATAATTATGCCAAGAGTACTTGAATCAAACTGTTAACTCAGTAGGCACAGAATACTTTTGAGAACATCCAGAAGATGTAGGCTGCCCAGTAATTATCATTAGCTAGACATTGTATTGCAGATGCTGAAATTCACCTGATGGCACTTTTACTATTCATTGTCATGAGAAATGTCTTTTCAGTAAATTATTGTGGGAGGACTGTAACAAAATGTTATCCATTGGCATTTAGAGGTGTGATTGAGGACTCTAGAACAAATTTAGGCCCTGTATATATTTGTCTATGTCATATCTCTATACAGATTTCTTCAAGCTCTATTTCAATTTCAGTTTTATTTACCTTGTTCTTAGATGATTGAAAGCATCAAACACTTGACTGAATGCCAACACAATCTTTCAGATAGGACTCAGTTCATAAATTTTTCTTATTCTTTGTATATTCCTTTGTGAGTCCATCATCATCATTATGATCAGGTTTCATGTTTGACATATGTTCTGACACACTAATGTATATTATAAACATGTTGCACATTAACCTTAATGGCACTGGGTCTAGGATGCTAACTGATGACATTAGGCAGATGAAGTGCCAAGAGAGCATCATTGAAAAGACAACAGGATAGCATCTTATTTTAATAGCATTTTAATTGATGCTTCATTATGTAATAGTATTGTGTATAGTGCCCATTGGAAGTGTAATGCTCCCTCTAAAAAAGGCTATTCAAATTTGCTGTCACAGAGTATGTGTTAAACTGCATTTTCAGCCTCCTGCTGCTGCCATTGGTAGAAAAGTGGTATTGTGGAGAAGAATCCCAGGTATAACATCACTAAGTGAGCATTATCCCCTTTGACTGAAGAGTCAAAAGCTAAAGTCAAAATTGTCCCAGAGTTCAGAATGTAAACTTTGAATCTACATAATTGTTTTTCTTGAATACTTCAGTTTATACAATGTGACACTTTAAGGTGTCATAAAATGAATGAGACTTTATGTATACCAAATATTAGTGAAATAGGCATTTCTCTGCAACATATTAAAAACAAACAAACAACCCCAAACTATGAGCAGCTGCGTAGGTAAAAGTCATGTAATTTTGTGATTCCCCCTCTCTCTCTAAGTGGAAGGAGAATATTTGTTTGCAAAGGGCAAAAGAAAAATACTATTTTGAGAATAAATTCCACTTACAGTGCTATGTGTACTCTATGGCTTCTATCAGTGTCGGTTGGATTTTTTTATTGTGCAGAAAACAATGGATAAACATAAAATGATGACTGGAGAGAAGGTTTATTAGGGCAATCTAATATAGTATAAACTATAATAAAATGTACCTGTATCACTATCATAAACAATGCTTATTTGATTCTATTAAGTACTGAAGTCTGCCAAAAATATTTGGTGTCATCTGTCAGGCAACTTCAATGGGCTTCAACATTAATAGATTCCATGTCCAGAAAAGACCAGAAATTCCTTATTTTGATCTGTTTGTTATAGACCACATTGCCAGTACATTCCCTGCATTGTGCTCATACCGACTTCCCAAAATTGTTAAATCTTCCAGATTGATAATTATTTTTCCATTAAAGAAAGTGGATGACAGATTATCCAGACTCCTCGACTAATTGCTCCATAAGTGTTAAAAGATAACATTTTGTTTTAATCTAAATTTGTTTGCCTTTAGACACGTGTCACAGATTCTGGCTGTAATTTCACCTATTACATCATGATGGGGTGCCTCATCAAGCAGATCTAAACCAATTACTATGTATATTGTAGAATCTACATTATGATTTTTGTCATAATATCATGAAGAAATCAATAGTTTAACTTATGTTGTTAAAGGCAGTTTATAAAATTTGGTCTTAAACAACTTCCAGCTCCTGGCATAATAATACAAAAGCATTATCTATTTCCCTACCATGGCAGGAAAAATTGTCCAATTTGCATGTCAATCTCTATGTGATCTTTGCCTTATCTGGTATAAGTCATATACTGCTACTAACCATTTATTATTAAAATATTGATGTAAATAGTGCAAAAATTCTTAATGCCTTTTTTCAAGTGTGGGGAAGGGGGTGATAGAGTTGAGCTACAGTAGTATTGGTATCTGTTTCTTCAGAACAGATTTGGTCAAGCAGGCAAACACAACAAGCTGTATAGATGCTGTACTCTTTTCTACTACACTATCATTCTTTCTACTATGGAATTTCAACACATTTAGTTTCTAAATAAAAGCTTGTTACTGCATTAAATTAATGAAAAACAAATCGATATAATACTGCTTATAAGGACTGTGCTTTTTTTGTAAATCAACAAATCTTCTATTAATTAACCAGTGATTAAAGTCAGCTTGTGAAAATTAATCACAGCCTGGAAAAGTCGTTTGTCCTTGTGTGCTTCATTAAGATAGTGTTTGCCCTTCAGGCAAGAAAGCAGCAAGTAAATGCCAAAGAATGAGCTGATTAAACTAGAGCTGCGGTGAGCTGTTTGCCAGAGACTCAAGTGCCTACAAACATACCCACATCTTACTAAAAAGCTTTCTGTGATTTGCCTGTTGCATAGGACATAAAATAGTAAATAAAAATTCATCTAGATCCCCTAAACATTTCAATATAATCCACAGAACAAATGGTTTGTACTGTGCAAGACACAATAGTCAAGTATGACTCAAAATGTTGTGAAACTGGAAAGTTGTAAAAAATTCCGAAGGTGTGCAGGACCATCTGTCAAAGTAAAATTTCACATAAAAGTGAGCATCTTTTTTCATTTCAGTCTAATTTCATAATAGCAGAACCTTGATTAAAGTACAAGACATTGATTTCTGATCCATACCTACAATACTCTGCCCCAGAACATAAACATTATTGAATATATTTGATTGAGGGAGGTAATCTGAGAGTTATTACGTTCAATAGACAGCAGGAGAGTTAAGGCCTAAGATCATGAATTACTGCCTTCTGGACAGACAGCAGTCTGTATGAATTCTTTCATAAGGAAAAGAGATAAAAAGAAGTGTGAGGAATTACTAGAAATGACAAAGGAACCTACACCATTTGAAATAGAAATTGTCTGTAGTGGAGGCAGTTCTATTTCTTTACCTGTTAAGAAGAACAAAGACATGCTTAATAGTGAATAAGGGACATAACTTGATGTGGTTTGAGCATCTTGAAAACGAATTAAGTTTCCCTTTCAGAACACTGTCAGAGACTCTCCCCTGTCCACCACCTACACTCACCTTCTTTCTCTTAATAAAAAATTAACTCAGCTATACTGTCAAAAGTCACATTAATGAATCCTATACAGTTCAGCCTAAACAGAATTGTATTCTCTCTCCCTCCACCATGACTCTACTCCTACAAATACCTGAGGGTCATGTTAGGTATCTTAGAGTGGTCATTTCAACAGCCTCAGATTTCTTTTATCTCCTATGCCCTTCACAGTGTGCCATGTCATTCTTGTGTCCTCAGCAACCCCTTTAACCTAACAGGTGTTTTTCTTTTTCTTCTCCCTGGACTCCAGCTGCTCTTCTCCACTCTCATACTGTGTTTCCAGTCCCTCTTCCGTGTTCTCTGGTTCACACATGAGGCTTCCCACTGGTGGTTCACACAGGTTTAACTACTGATGCTGGTCTGGATTTATTTGCAGAGTTTAATTGACACAAATGGAACAAAACAAAACCTTTTGAGCTCTTTGATTTTCTCTCAAGTGGAATACTAGCAGAATGTGTCCCTTAGGCGTATTGTCAACTCTCACTAAAACTGTAAGGATTTAGCATTTTTGATATTTCTGTTCTGCATTCAAATTTGGTATTAATTTGCTTGAAAGATTAAAACGTTACTAGTGACAACACATATATTTCTGCATAAGCTTCATTTCCACAGGGAGTAAGTCAAAATGACTAGGGCACAAGTCTTATGAGGAGGGGTTGAGAAAGCTGAGGTTGTTTCTCTGGGAGAAAAGGAGCCTCAGACCTTATTACTCTCTGTAATACCTGAAAGGAGGTTGTAGCAAGGTGGGGATCTGCATGGATGCATCTCTCTGCTGAGAATAATGTTGCAACTATTCAAAGATTTTAATTAGCTTCTGAACATTAATTCCGATATTACATAAAAGCAAGTCTGAGTATCAAAGTCTCAAACCAATATTAATCATAATTTGAGAAGTAGCCCTAGAAGCAGATTTGAAAAAGTATATGTACTCAAAGTCTGGTCAACACCTTCTGCGTCTTCCAAACACACTGAATTTAATGAACAGAGGCAGTCTTCTAGTTCCCAATTCCAAGTGCTCAGAGTCCAAGTATGTAACTTGCTCTTATAGCTTTGTCTTCTTTGCTGAACACTTGATCAGTTCTTTGCTATGTATTTTAAATTCCAATATAGAGAGCTTCTTTAAATATTAATTTCTCTGTGTATGCATATGACTCAAACTGACCCAAAGGCTATGAAGTGGTGTCAGACTCCATAAATTAGGAAAAATAAACTCTACTGAGTATGGTATGATTTGAGGCTGAGAGCAGTACTAGATGATATGGGATTAAAGACATAACTGTATCATTGAATTGCTGTGGTAATCAGTAAATAATTTTTCTGCTGTCCATATTTTTATATGATAGATATAATGGAAATATGGGAAATTGTGATGGCATAATCATGCAGTTTCTTTCCCATTTTTTGGTGCTTTCTATAAATCTGCATATTATCCTTCAATATAGAAATTATAATTGAGGTTTTCAATTTATTCTTTAATCCTAAATACTATTTTTTTACCCTTAAAGGAGGACAAGGAACTTCCATGGCATTGCAACAATATATTTTTAAATAATTTCATCATTTCAAAAGTAACAACAAAAAATAACGCAATGTGATGAATTTTGTATAAATCACATGCACCAAAGATACATTGAATACTCACTTTTGAAAACATAAATCTAAAGAAATGGAAGGGAAAATAAATAACAAAAACCTAGGCTGAAGGCTTCATTGTTGGGCTGACATATTTACCATTCGTTTAAGCACTTTAGAAGTTTATCAAAATTAACAGAAACTGAAGGAGTTATTTAATTCTTAGAAACAAGTTGTATCCTTTATTCCCATTTTGTAAAACTAAGCTGTAAATTTTCTATTTAATCCTTGAAGGTAAACAAAAAGCTTGTTCTAGTTGAATAATTAATTGTTTAATGAATTTCAGCTTTAAATAAAGTGACTTCTTCACTTTTCCCATGCACCTGCTCAGAGAAAGCAAGAGAACAAAGGGGACAGAACAATAATTTCTTGTTATGACATTGTATTATTTATTATGTTTTCTGATTAATTTTTATGCCATTTAGATGTCTTTAATATTTATGCCAGTTATTACTTCTGCATTTTTGTGTTAAATTATTTGATTTAATAAAATCTCGCTTCAAGATTTCAAGTCTGCAACAGTGCTACCAGAGCTGCCAAATCCCACCGAAACTTAAAGGACTGTCCCAAGGAGTAGGTGTTACCCTGCAGATACATTGAATGATTAGGTTTGGGACATTATCTGAGATTTAAATTGCATGAAAAAGTATTTGCTTGCTGCTAGAATTATCAATCAATTCAGAAGGAGTTTAAATCACAAACGAATAAGGTGTTACCATGAGAAAGACAGAGAGAGTGTGTCCCCATCCTCCCTTTGCATGGAAACAAAAGCATGAGAGACAAGAGAAAAAAGGCCTAATAAAAAAGGCTGGGAGAGATATCTTCTCTTCTTCCCTCTTTACACTCTTACTGTGTTTTTTCTGATTGATGGATTCAATCTCTGGTGAGTTAGTAGGGTCCAGCACTGTCCTTGTAGCTGTCTTTCCCATCTGTCACCTTTTACAAGCACACTGCTATACTAATAAGTTTCTGTGCCTATAGGGTTGCTTTGGCTTCAGTAAAGCAGTGCTTATTTAATAATAGATCATGGATTGTAGATAATTTAATAATGGAAATGTTCCAAAGATGCACAGACATAACTATGGGACCAGTGGGGTACTTATAAAGGAAAATGATTTCAAGTGGATAAAAGGCAATGGGGATAGCCAGGAATCCTCTAGATCATGATGTAGTGAATGAAACAATCACTTAAAACCTTGGGGATACTGAGTAACACTTGACAGATCAAAAGGACTTCTGAATGTTGGAGTTTTTAATCTTTATTTTCGTTGTTTGTGACCTTGAGGTTTTCACTTTTGTCATTGTTTGTTGAAGCGTAACGAATCTATTTTGTATTGGTGGGAAAAAAGAGAAAGCTGTTTTCAGCTACATCAGGAAAAAAGCAATCAAAAATAACTCAGTCATCCATTGCATCAAGCCACTGATGGTAATAGAGATCCTCCACGACATAAGACACACTATGCTATTCATAGCTTGATTTTAACCTATAAACTGAAAACTCTGAAATGATAATGATTTGCCAGATGATGTCTCAAATAAACCATTTCATTCTAAGAGAAAGAACCATAGAGAGTAATAAAGCTGCAAGTTCAGGTGATAGGGTAGACTTTCAGATTGCAGATTAACAACTACTTATAAAGCAAACAAACACACAAATAAGCATAGACAACAGCTAGACAAAAATAAAAATAAGAGGAGAGCAGGAGAGTGTCTTGGAGTTCATGGAAGCTTCATGCAATTATCCTAACATATCATGATTTCAGCCTTCTTTAGGAGTTTCTACACCAACAAAGCTTTTGTTCAATAAGGACATATTGTCTAAAATATTAAAAAATATTAACAAATTACCTCCAAAATATTCATTTTTTTACAGAAATCAATCACAAAGTTTTAGTTATAAACCTGATAGTACTAAAAAATGTATAGCAAAACTTCAGAGGAGCTAGAAAGAAAACAAAATAACTGTCGGTGTACCAGAAAAAAATAATTGCATGAAATTTCAAATGCTCTTACTGTTTAGCCAAGATTTATTGTAGTAAGTAAAAATAGATATGGTAGAGTGCAACAGATTATTAAATGAAGTTGAGAAGACAGAAGTATCCATCTTCGTCTCTCATTTTCCCCATTCACAGATCTGCAATTTCAGAACATTTTTAGTGCCCTTGTAACTGGTCAGAAGGAGAAAACAAGGTCTGAGAAAGCATCAGAGTCAGCAGAACGTGCAACACATGTGTGCACTGTGAAAAAGTGGTGAATGCAGGTGTGGGTCCTCTCTGCACCCCTGTGGGTACTGAGGGGACCCTTCTGTCAACCTGACTTACTATACTGGGGAGTTTGCTTCTTGCTAGAGTCTCAGACCTGGGATGTCTCCTTTCATAAACTCGCAAAATCATAGAATGCCTTGGGTTGGAAGAGACCTTAAAAATCATCTAGTTCCAACTCCCCTGCTGTGGGCAGGTACGCTTTTCAATAGACCAGGTTATTCAGAGTCCCATCCAGTCTGGCCTTGAACACTTCCAGGGACAGGACACCCACAGTTTCTCTGGGGAACCCATTCCAGTGCCTCAACAACCTCGTAGTGAAGAATTTCTTCCTGTTATCTAATACAAACCTACTGTCTTTCAGTTTGAAGACATTTCCCTTTGTCCTGTAACTACATGCTCTTGTAAATAATCTCTCTCCATCTTTCTTGTAGATTCCCTTCAGGTATTGGAAGGTCACAATGACATATCCCCAGAGCCTTTTCTGCTGCAAGCTAAACAGCTTCAACTCTCTCAGCCTGTCTTCATGGGAGAGATGCTTCAGCCCTCTGATCATCTTCCTGGCTTTTCTCTGGAGTTGCCCCAACAGGTCCATATCCTTCTTATGCTGGGGACTTCAGACCTGGATGCAACACTCCAGGTGGAGCCTCATGAGAGTAGAGGCGGAGAACCACCTCTATCACCCTGCTGACCACATTTCTTTTGATGCAGCCCCAGACACATTTGGCTTTCTGGGCTGCAAGTGTACATTGCAGCCCTCTCTTTTATGACTAAAGTGTAAGGAAAGGGGATAGTGAAAATAAAGGCAATTTTCTGATCATATCAATAGTTATTGCATTGCAGTATAAAGTTCGTGTTTACTATATAGTTACCTGAAAATTGCACTTTATTTTTTATCAAATCTTACAGCTTATTCACAACCTATATTTGTTGCAGCATGGCATAAATCCTGTCATGCAGTCTTATATGTCAAAGACAGCAAGAGCTAATCAAAAAGAATGAGTTTGACACCTGGAAAGGAACTGTGAAAGTGGGATAAAAGCTCTAACATGCAGTGGGATGAGATTACAAGTACAACCTGCATGTTGGATAAACTGACATCTTCCTATGGGCAAGAATTGACCCTCGATGTAAGAGTTTATCAGGAAGCATTTCTAACAAGAGCACAAAAATTATTTCAAAGAGACAAGAGTAGAATATGGATTTCCTTCACATGAAAAAGTGATAAGATGGCTCTGACAGTAACTGTTCTCTAAATCATTCCATAATCTTGAAATGTTAAAGTGATATGATGGATTGAACCTGTCTGGATGCCAGATGCCCACCAAAATTGCTTTATCCCTCCCCATTTTCAAATGAACAGTGGAGAGAAAATATAATGAAAGGTTCATTGGCCAAGATAAGGACAGGAAGAAATCACTCACAAATTACTGCCATGGGCAAAACAGACTTGACTTGAGGAAAATTAATTTAATTTGTTACCAATCAAATCAGAGTAGAATACTGAGAAATAAACCCAAATCTTAAAAACACCTGCCCTCTACTCCTCCCTTCTTCTTGGACTTACCTTTATTTCCAAATTCTCTACATCACCAGAAACAGCAGGACAGAGGGCCAGGAAATGATTGCTGTAAGGTCATCACATTGTCTCTGCCACTTCTGTTCCTCAAGGGAAAGAATACTCATACTGTTCCCCTGCTCCAGCATGGAGTCTGTTCTGTGGGAGATTGTCCATGAACTTGTCCAATGTGAGTCCTTCATAAGGGCTGCAATTCTTCACAGACTTCTCCTGTCTGGGTCCTTTTCTTGTGGTGCAGTCCTTCAGGAACAGCCTGCTCCAGGGCAGGTTCCCCATGAGGCCACAAGTCCTACCAGAAGACCTGCTCCAGTGTGGGCTCATCTCTCCATGGGTCCATAGTTCCTGCCAGGAGCCAAGCCATGGACTTTCTGTGGTGCCACAGCCTCCTCTGGATGCATCGACCTGCTCCAGTGTTGGATCCTCTACGGTCTGCAAGTGGATCTGTGTTCCACTGGGCACCTCCATGAGCAAGGTACAGCTGGTGGTGCCTCACCATGGTCTGCACCACAGGCTGCAGGGGAATCTCTGCTCCGGTGCCTAGAGCACCTCCTTCCCCTCCTTCTCCACTCACCTGTGTGTCTGCAGAGCTGTTCTCACATGTTCTCACTCCTCTCTTGTCTAGCTAGAGTCTGCTTCTGCACAATGACTTTTTCCCTTTCTTAACTTTGCTTTCCCAAAGATAGTGCCATCGTCACTGATGGGCTTGGCCTTGGCCAGTGGTGGTTTTGTCATGGAGCCACTTGGCAGTGGTTCCACTGGACTCACAGGAAGTTTCTAGCAGCTTCTTTCATAAACCACCACTTCAGCCCCCCACCATCAAAACCTTGCCATGAAAATCCAAGAGAAGTGCATTCCTTTTGAAAAGCTTCACATATTGAATGTGGTGAAAAGGAGACAAAGCTCTGGTGAAGAATGTTGAGAGTTGTTCAAGGGATTGTGAATGTCTGTAAAAGCACTGACATGAAAGCCTTTGTGCTGAGAAGCAGCCTCTGATCCAGTCCTTGCTGCCTGGATTTTTGCCTGGCTGGATGGTTCCTTTCCTCTTATCTGTTTTGTCTCCTCACAGATTCAACAGTTCAGCAAAGGAGTAGAGAGAAGAGAATACTAAGGCTCATCAGAATAAAGGGAAGGGATTTAGAGCAAAAGAGGCATGTAAAACATACACAATAGGGAAAAAATTCAAAGAAAAAAAGTACATACACCAGGACAATGGAGCAGGAAGTAATATATGAAACAAATTAAATAGAAACATATACAGAGTTCTTTATTAATTATAAAATATTATAAGGCTGAACCCCAGAAGAACAAAATTTGAGATTATCATAAAATCTGAACTGGTTCTGTACAAATGTACAAATACAAATGCAACCCATACCTTCATATACCAAGTTTTAAGTACAATTTTTGCTTACATGCTTGATGTTTTGGTTTTGGGCTTTTTTTCGCTCCCTGTAGCACTTGTCATGGTGGGGGAGATATAAAAAAGCAAAATTTGTAGGTCTTCTATAACGTGTATACAAAATGAGGAAGAGAATTGCTGTAAAACTTCTATATATTACACCCAGACTAATTATCTTGCACTGGATCCTCATACTATTTGCTGCTTCTCTTTCTGGAAACACACATCACCTCTGTCAGTCCCTCTGCATTTGCTCTTTATCCTGCAAAAGAGGACAGGCAATTTTTCTCTTGTTCTCCTTGCAACCTGTAGGCCAATTATCAATTTCGAAAAGATATTTTTCCTATTCTCAGTCCTTGTTCCCGACACTCAAGCTCCCCTAGCTGCTGTAAAAAGAATCTGCAGACAGACCAGTCTGGTTTCTTCAGGCTCGTGCTTCATTTGTGCTCAGTTTCTTTGTAAGTGGAGGGTGTGTGTGCTGGCTATAATAAAGCCACTTGGGTCTGGAGTATCCCAAGTACAGATGGATTCTGAATAATTAATACTCCAAATCTCAACATGAGTCATTTGAAATTTTCATAGGTTGTAATCTTCACTAGATTTTGGTTGAGTTTTACAGCAAGAGCAGAAAATGGCTATTCATACAATCTTTTAGCACAATTTCACAAATTCTGGTATCATAGAAGCAAGAATGTCATGAGGATTCAGATCATTCTCCCAGTGGCATAAATTCCCAAGCCATTCCTTCTACTTAATATTTGCTTCCTTTCTAGTGTGTTCTTGTTTCTAAATCTAACTTGTTATTACACTTGGCACCTCACTTTATGTCTTATACTTGAAAAGGGAAAGCCAATGTATTGTTGTGAGTTAAAGTGTAAAGGCATTTATTTTATTGAAATGTGAATTTAAATAAATTAGATTTTATATTTAGAAAGAGGTATCAATGAAATAATTATGTACCTTTCTCATCTATGTGTTGCTGCTGCTTGGCATCAAATTTATGCAGTACTCCCAAATCCTGACAGCTGCTATGATAATTTACTGGAACAGAAAACTAATCCAAAGGATGTGTTTACATTAGTTTCAATAGTAGTTCTTATCAGGGGTTCAGTTTCAGGTAAATTCTGTGCTTTATTACCACACTTCCTTTTGCACCACTGCTTCACACCACAGAAACTGAACCAGAAGATGTACTCCAGAAATGCACTCCACCATTGCATTCAGTGAGCACTGAGGGACTGAGCTAATAAACCAGTGAATTCTCAAAATAACCTATAATATAATAAACCTTTCTCTGTATTAAATAGGTTGAAGAAATTAGGACACTTCTGGGTCAGAATAGGAGAAGTTTTATTCAAAACTACCAAGAAATTAGTGTTAAAAAATTGGCACTAAAATTCAAAGGTTTTCTGACCTCAGATACCTTATTTTTTTATTGGTACGTATATAGGCAACCCAAAATACATTCTGGTTTGCTTATGTAAGTGAACATGACTAGTAGTGGGATGAGCACAATTAGTTTCTTCATAAATATTGCTGTAATGTCAGGGAATTATTTCCGTTCTTATGATTAAGTAAAATTGCAATTCAATTGATTTGAAAATATTTTATTAAGTCTGAAATGGACCCCATTAAATGGAATACTGCCAGAGAAAGTAATTATATACATATTAGGAGTCAGAAGATATTTCCAGTTAATAGAATATGGCCTGATAAAAGATGTCAAAGCTCAGTGAAGACTTGCCACTTAAATAATTACTCCAAAGAGAAGCAAGAAGAAAAAGATATTGTATTGGGTCTGACTG
>VZTJ01006008.1:0-64164 GCA_013397795.1 Orthonyx spaldingii
ACAAAAAAGAAAGATTCCAAACCTCAACAGTTACCCAGCTGTTGATGAGATTGCTCAGCCTGTAATGAAAGAGCACTGGCCATCAGCCCAGGCTGGCTGCTGGATTAGGCAGATGTCTAAGGATAAAGATGCAAAATAGGGAATGGCTTCTGGGATGGATATCTAGTTTTCTCTGAAAATGCGTTTGTATTCCCCAGAGTAATCCAGCAAATTTCCTCTGGTCTTTCACAGAAAAAACAAGTAACTTCTTAGTACATGGAAAATAGTTGGATTTTTAATGCAATGTTAGTGTGCCTTCTCTAGCAAGTGCCTCTCCCATATTTCCTCAAAATTGACATATTTATGTAATCCCCGGTACCACAGTCTTTGAGAACCCCCATTTCTTTAATGTCACTGGCCTGAAAACAAGCTGGAAGTCTTGCAGCAGATGTGGAGTTAACAGATTCCAGCTTGCCAAAGAGGAGAAAACTGAATCTTCTGAATGTTGCAGCTCGTGGTGGCACCTGGTTTGAACAGCCAGTGAGCAGTGCCTGGCAGTGCTGCGGGAAGATGCTGCTCTGCAGAGTAATTTGAGAAAGATGGTGACTAAAGAATTCTGACCAGAGAATCACAAAATGCAGACCTCTGTGGGACATCAAGAAATGCTGGGATAGCATTGAGGAATATGCAATTGGGTTTTCATTGTGCTGACTGATTGTACCCTTTGTGCATCTGAATGGCATTCAGAGTGTCATCCCTCACATCTCTTCAGATTCATTTGGGAAGGTCATTCTCTCCCTTCACCCCCTAACATCCATGTTAGGAAAAGTAAAGTCTGAAACTGTGAACTGCTATGCCATCTGTCAGTTCATAAGGTCACTGGGAAGACAGCCACATTTTTTCTCTTACCTACTGCCATGCCACATACATTTACAATGAGTATGTATGACCTAGTAGCCTCCCATTGCCTGTGGAGAGATGCCCTATATTGTCCTCTACTTTGCTGGTTTTTTTCTGAACAGAACTAGGCCTTCCCTGCTATGCTAGTTAAATAATGCTTACACAGGGTAGTATCTAAAAGAAAATACAGAAGTCTGTGAAACTCTAGAAGACCTTCCAGACTGACAAGATAGACCGCAGATAAATAAAACAGAATGCAGGGTGTTTGGTTTATCTCTCACTGTCCAATATCCTCAGGAACTTAAAACATCCTTTGGGGCCAAATCCGCTCATCCCCTAATTCAGAATGACTAAGTACCACAAGATGATCCCTGAGTCATCATTTGGCTGTGGAATCTATTTTGTATCTTTCTTCTTTATCTAAATAGCTTGGTAAGAGCTTAGGCCATTTCTTAATTGTGAGTCACGCACGACAAACCCTGGGATTGCAGTCTGTGCTTAAGTCTAGAGGACATGATTGTAGCGGTGCATTTCTTCACCATGATGTTGGAATGAATGATAAAACCTGCATGCAGGACAGCACAAAGGAGTAAGCTGCAAGTGTGTTCTAGTAGGAGGAGACAATGTTTGCAGGTGGGAGTTGGAAGTCTGAGAGTGACGTGTTCAAAATGCTGGATCTGCCCCTCATTTGCGTTGTTACAGCTGGCAAGTCAAAACCTCTCGGCCATTGTCTCCTCCTATAAAATGTGTGTGATGTAGCTTTAATACTAAGAAAGAAGGCCAAAAGTACCTAAACATTAAAACCGAGAAAGTCTGTAAATAGCAGGTAGGTGTCAGGACTGTAAGACACAAACGCCTATTGAATCATTTCCCAGTGGTTTTTGCATTTATAACTGCCTTCCTCCCCCACCCCAGATTCTCCAATCTAATGCCTGGTGCTTCTGCAAATGCTTTTCCTATAGTGAGGAAAATTGTAGCTCTGTCTCCTGCTATTTTTTTTGTCTACACTTGAAGGAACTAAATTATTTGTGACATACGAAATGTTCTAAAAGCAGACAAATACTATACTAGTCAGAAACTCTCAGAGAGGTCTTTACTTAACTGACATGCCCTGATGTTTTCTTTTTTGTCATTTTGTCTGTGTGACTTGCTGCAGGGTTTTTTTAATAACAAGGAATTTGTTTTGCCAGTATATTTTGTTAGTTTCTCATTTAACATCCTAACAAATGATATTAGTTTCACTTTTTTCAAGTCACATTTTGCCAAGAGACGTCATTGAGGCTATATATATAGACTTTTAATATCTAAAAACTTTATACAGCTCTAAATAAAGATGAGAGACAACACAGCAGTGAGATTGGACTACTGTCAATTTTGGTCCTGTCTGTTTCTTTGCAGAGTTATAGAGCATGGTGGTGTTTTTTCATCTGAAAATTCTCATTGTATTTGTATCCCCACCTGCTGGAGAAAGAGTTGATTGTGGGGACTGAGGCATGTGGAAAAAACAGAATTCAAATTTCCAAAGGTGCCAGCATGGTAAAAGTTGGGTCGAGGTGCAAAAGCTTACGTTTTGGATACCACAAAGAAACAGCTGGTAGAATGTTGCAAACTCTTGCAGTTGCATATTGCCACACTGTCTTCTCTGCAGTCTCAACTGGGAGTTAAGCAAGAGCAAAAGAATATGTGCTTTCATTTAGTGGTTTGAAAACAAAAAAGGGAAAAAATGTGAGTGCTTGTCCAGAAGGCTCTGAAACAGACAGGAGAAAAGTATTTAAATTCTAAGGTATGAGTTTCTTATTTTGATCTAAATCTCATGCTGGTTCTATGATTTTTGTGTTCGGAAGCATTCACAGTGCATGCCTAGTGCCAGTGGTACTTTTTGTTGATGCCACTTGGTAAATACATGTGGGTCTTTCCCCAAGTGTTGTTAATTTCCATATTTTTGGAAAGAGTGTGTATATATTTTTATTTTTATATATATGCACACACATATAATTTATATTATATCGAGCATGCAGAGCCTTTATCTTATTTGCTAAAAATCTGCTGTTCGCTAGGGGTCTGTACCTGGGAGGAAAGAAGTTACATTGAGTGGAGTCTACTGGTTGTCATCCCCTTCCTTGGTATCTCTAGATACTGGCTCCACCACCTGCTTCAGCATGGTTTCCTGGCATTGCTGACTTCTGAAAAAACATTATTTTGTTGCCAAGTCTCCTGCAAACTGGTTCAGTGCAAGTGGTGTGGTACCTCTGTGGATATGTCAGTCTTGTGGTCTGGGGAGGAGAATCCCTTATTACCAAGTTTGTAAGTGAAAATAATAGTTGATGAAATTGTCACTTTAACCCTGGAAGTTAAAAAAGAAGGCCTTTTGTTAGTTAAAAATCAATGAAACTGAGTGGGAAAAGAAGTTCTTGTACGCATTCAGCTATTCTGAATGTGTGACAAGACTTTTGTCTATGAGGTAGGGAGGCAGGAAGGAAGGAAGGAAGGAAGGACACCTCTAGCTTTGCAATTCTGTGATAACTGCCAGTAGAACTTGATTCATCCTCTCTGAGGTTTGTGGCAAGCCAGTAAGCCTGTGAGTTCTTTCTTCTTTTTTTTTCAGAATGAAAAGCCTTCATTCTTTACAGAGTCTTGCACCTTTAGCTTAGTGGCATTTCTGTAGCGTTTTACTGATCACATCTACTCTTAATTTCTACATGGCATTTTTGAGAAGATATCCCTGTGGATTAACATATCTCTCTTTCTTTTGGTTTAACTGGTCAAAGATTGAGCACTAACCTTGATTTTTCAATTGATTTTCTAGTTGAACAAAATGTCTTTGTTTCAGGATGTAGAAGACAGCATGCACTTCTACAGGGCAGGTGAAAGTCCCATTGGCTTATTGAAGGATTAAAGAAACTAAACTCCATGTGTACTTAGGAGAGATGGGAGATCTCTGAGAATGGTAGAAGCTATCACTCCTTGTAGGACACTGACCAAAAAATCTGAATTTGACACAAGTTGGATGCTCAGTAAGTTTTCATTAGTGTTTTATGAAAAAATTGGTCTCTGCCATAGGATCTGCCACTTTATTGACAGGGGGCCAGACGCAGATGAATTTGTTTACATTCTGGGGCAGCTTTGCATCCCTGTACCTGACGTACATGGGAAAGGTCTGTCCATTTGACTTCTATAAAAACTTCATCTGGAAGGGAGGGTCTGACATACAGCAGGGGTGTGTGTCAACACCATCTGTTGTGCACCTTCCCATGTAGGGATGCCTTTAGATGCTTTGCCCACCTTCTCTCCCACTACCTGTTAATACGAGAGAAGGTCTTGGGGGATTTCAGATTAACCTTTCACTGTCAGTGTATTGTGTGATGCCCAAAAGCACTCTGCACTTAAGACCTGCATGTTTACCTGTGAGACATGAGGTTTCATGGAACTGTATGTTCAGAGAGACATAGCTCTGCTCAGAGAAGGTTGTTGAGAGAAAAAATGGGAGGCCATGGAGAAGTGGGCTGGCCTTAAGGCAGATGCTAGAGCACTGAGACAAGCAGGCCGCTCTATTAGTTTGATCTGTACTCAGCATAGGATTAAAAGTTGGTGTGTTTGGTGTTCAAAGGGGAGTTGTCAGCCACCCACATGGAGGTTTTCTTGAATCCCATAATTAAATCTCTGCAGTTTAGTTCGCTACCTATTTATTGAAGAACAGTTTTTAATATTGAGGGAGATAGCTCATCTTTGATATTGCTGAAAACTTCTGAGAGTGTGTTTGTAGAGAGAATAAATGCATTTTCCTTTTGGACTTAATAAGAGTAATCAGGAGCAGATGTGACAGGTATTCAGCAGAGTGTATTTGAGTTAATTTAATTAGCTTACTGGATTCATACACAGTGGTATAATTGAACTGTGTCTCTTTGCACTGTTACACTTGGGCATGTTTTCAAAAATGGTAGGAGTTTTAGTGATCAGTAGCTGAAACCACAAATGAAGATTCACTTCACAGTTTTTTCACTAGGAGCACAAAACATTTTGCCTTTCAGTTATGTCATGTTTCATAGAGTCACACTTTTTGCTCTGCAGAAGGATGGGATAGCCAGTAGAGTTCAGCCTTTTGACCCTTCAAGAACAGAGGCATGAGCCAATTGTACTTTGTCTACTGCATCAGTCTGTCACAAGCAAGTGCAAGAATTGTTTTGAATATCAAAATTAATTGCTATGTTTTCTGTAACCCAGTAAAACAGTACTGAGGGGGAAAAATCCAAGTTCAAAATTCATAATACTCTAGAAAATTAGAATCTGTTGGTTGGCACCATTCCATTTCATAAGTTTAAACCAGAGCTGCTATTTTAGTTGAATATTTAAAGCTTGCAAACTCCTGACATCCTCTTAAATACTGTGAATTTTCTTTCCTCTAATACAATGGATTTTATGTAATATTATTCTTCATATCTGCTTGAGCTCGGGAAGCATGAGGTTTTGCATTTCAGTGATGAAGAAAAATGTTTCAGGAGATGTATGAGGTGTAGTATAGCAAGGGGAAAGGGGAAGATTGATAAGAGTTTTCTAATCTCTCTTGCTTTCTGAAGGGTTGGCATTGTGGTCAGGTTTGCTGTTGGGGCCTGTCTCCTAAAAGCTGTGTGCCATGATGTTCCTGTGTCATTGCTGTGGCTGAGTGGATATATACGTGGGCTTGTTTTCAGTTGGATTTTGGTGCATTTTTTTGTTGCTCTGTTAAAATTTCAATAATTGACTGCTGTAAAAGGGAGTTGGTTTGTAGACTGTGTTCTATGTGGAATTGGAAGCAGGGACAGTTTAGTCTTCCAATAAAAAATTCTTCCATTTTATTTCAATAAAAGTTGAAACACTTTCTTTGAGTAAAATGCTTTAATTCCAGTGCTAAGGGCTTCTGAAATTTTTTCATCAAGAGTTGATTAAGCCAACATTTCTGATAAACATCATGATTTCACTAATTCAGCATTTTCCAGTGGAAAACTACTCCATCAGAAATTTAAAACAGATCTGGTAGCTAGGAACACAGACACTGCCAAATTTCTTAGCTTTTTTTCCCTAGTAGTTTCACAGGCATTTAAATAAAATTGCTCTTCTTTCTATGAAGTCTGTATTTTCTTTTGGATTACAAACTGGCTTAATGAAAGATTTCATTACTTAGGTGTTGATGCCAGAGCATTCAAGGCACAAATTCAGGCATAAGGTTTTGTAATTCCCACCACAGGCAATTTGAAGAAAAGAATTTTCCATTTACTGATATTGGCAAATGGATTTTAATATAGTTTCAAAATGGATTGTGACTGTGAGATTGTTTGACCATGTATGCGTGTTTTCAAGCAGACTCAGCTTTAATTTATAATCTAGATGTGTTTGGGCTAAAGTGAATTAAAGCAAGGAAGAGTGGATAAGGACTAAAGGTCTGGATGTCAGAATATCTTGATCTTATCTATATACTTTCTAGGGAGTTTTACTGATTAGTTTCTGGGAATATGTTTTAAAAGAATGAGAGATTTATTTACTGTAATGTGGATTCACTTCTGTAAAAAAAAGGACAAGCAGAAGTGTTGCTGTTGCAGCTTAAATAGTAGCGATTTAGTAAGTTACTATGTTTCTAAAACTCAAATATCAAGAGGAAATATGCTTTTGTGCATTTTTGAAAAGCAAGTCCTTAGTGCATTGAGGTAGAGCAACTACCTAAAAGCTCTTTGAGCTTTAGTGTAATGATCCATATAATGGGAAAGTTTAAGTTTGCTTTAGCATTTATCCATCTAATATTTCCAAACACAGGGCCCAGTTCTGCCAACACTTTATGGATGTTTAAAGTTTAACAGATGAAAAGCCTCTTATGTCTGTCACAGGAAAATAACAGAACATTGATTTGAAGGACTCCTGGGTTAGAAAAGAATTTTTTCCAAGTTAAGTTGAAAGTACTTGTGCATACACCTGTGTATGGAGGTCAAGGTAGATTTAGGACTGTTAATGTTTTCATGAGATGGGAAAAAAAAAAGTTAAGTACAAGAACCTCCCCCCACCATCACTGTGTTCTCTACTCCAGCATCATAACATGCTCACTTGATTTTAGTAGTTTCTGAGATACAGTACCAGTGTAGGGAACTTGCCAACTGAGAAGAAAGGAAGAGCTAGAAAGGGGAACTTCTTAATGTAATATTTTCTGAGATAATGTGAGTTGTGAATATTGATGCCATGTGACAGAAGGAGGGGATTTTATGTGGTAGGTATAATCACTGCATCACTAATGCATGAATGGCAGTCCTAAAGTGCAGCCTGGAGTATTTCAGGCAGGAGAAGGAGTTTTATTAGATTCGGAAAGCAGAAGTACAGAAAATGCAAGTAATGTTCTTTGATAGTCTCGCCTTTGATGCTACATGTTTCCATAAAAAGTCATAAGAAAACGTCATATTCATTCGTGTAGTTTTTTACACTGGAACTGTTTCCTGGGGGATGATAAATGTGATTGTTGGCACAGTGATAGACTTGAGACCCTTGAAGTACTCCAGTGTCTCTTTCTCTCCCTTCCCATTTGCAGGATCTGCAGCATTTGCCAAAATACTAGAAACCTGTAGAGGCCTTTAAAAATGTCAGTATCTTTGGGGTTACTACCACAAGTATCCAGTAAGAAAGTAGCTTATGAAACATTATTTCCCTGAAGTACTTTTTGTAGCACATTCTGAAGCACAGACTACTATTTGCTGCTGTCTTGTAACATCACATTTAATTTTTTCCTTCTGTCTTTCAGAGCTCAGTATATGGCCTGCACTCTGCTGCTTATTCCTGCCCATTTTCACCCTGCCTTTTGCCTCAATTTGCTACCTCATATCTACCAGTTCTGTATCTGCCATCCATCATTTTACCTTCCATATTTTAACAGGAATTGCAGCTAAGCAGCTAAATTAATCTTTTTTTGCACCTCTCCTCTTTCTAGTAATTCCTGTTACTACCTGGTAATCAATTCTTAATGCATCCCTCTCAGTATATCATTGCTGTATATCATTTTTCTGTTGCTTATCTGATGTTTAAATTATAACAAGGTAAAGATTTTGCCTTTTTGCTTTGTGTAAGTACACAGTGTGCTCAAAATGTTCAGTATAGTTTCTTGTGTTAAAATGGGTGAGCTCAAGGTGTCTAGAGATACTGATACTAAGAATCTTACTAAGGGGATAAATGAATGAGACCGCTCTGTTTAGTCTGGTTAATGTTAGGTTTGTTTGTGCCTTTATATCATACCTGTTACCCTGCAATCAGATTTTAAGGGGTGTTTGTTTGTCATCAGATAGATCAAAATAATGATTGGAAACAGTTACATTTTATCTGAAAGCTTTGACTGCTGTTTCCTTGTCCTAATTGAAGGAGCAGTTTGTATTCTTTGTATTGTGCACTGTTGTCTATAATAATTGAAGGTAAGTAATATTTACACTGTCTGAGGATTGTTGGAGTTTTCTTCCCATTCACGTATTAAAGAGTGGCACTCACTGAGTTGTTGGTTTGTTGGGTTTTTTCCCCTCTTCTGGTCTACTTCGAAGAACATGAGTAACGGAAAAGTTAACCTTTGTTTCTGTGTATTCTTGCAGACTTTGCCATCTAGAGATGTCTCCTTTCCCTATAAAACTCAGTTGCCATGTGTGGTGCCAGCCTCCACTTTAAGCAGCAGTGAGTACAGCACAGAATCTAAAATCCTAGATTATGTACAAGAGCTGGACTCTTCTTTCCATCCAGTCTTATCATTCCCTTCAGGTAAGTAATGCCATGACTCTTAATAGGGTGGTTGTGCTTGTGACAGCTGTAGAGGTTATGGACTAACTTGTCTTTTCAATGATTTTTAGGATTCAGTTCTCTTAATAGAAAATATCACTCTGTCAAAATAGATGAGTTTAGACTAAGTGAAAATCTTGACTTGATTCTGACTTTTGAAAAACACACTTTCTAGGTTTCCCATACCAGCAATGTGCTTACAACCTTGAAAGACTGGTCAAGAAAACAGTGTGCTTGGGTGTTTCATGGTGTATATAATTGAGTCAGTGTTAGTCTTTTAGAGATGGTGCTTTTACCAACACACTACCATACTATGGTTGTGTCGTTTTCGTAAGCAACTTTCTTTCTGGTCAGGCCCTTTGAACTAGGTCTAAAAAAGATTTATTTAGGTTTTCTAATTATTTTTGTGATAGTCAGCCTTTTTGGTTATGTTTGAAGTTTCATGGTTTCTTGTCATCTGATTTTTCAGTTGTTTTGGGCAGTAATGTAGGTCATGATGTCTGTGACTCAGCCCTGAAATTAGTGCAGGTGCAACTTGACAGCACTTGGGACTTCAAAATAACAGCATAAATGCTGTTATCAGTAGAAGGGATTGAATTTTTGTGGGATTTTTTTCATTTTAGGAAAAACCTATTTTCAGGTAGTTACTGACCAGTACAGGAATTATACTGTTCTGGAGGGCTTCTTTGCCACAAAATAGTTCTGAAGATGGGGCTGGGACTTCCATGGAACTGTTTGAATCTTTAATCAAACCCACTGTCTTCCCAGAATGACAGTGTAGATACTGCAGCCTTGTATTAGGAAGTCAGGAATTAACTTAAGGCTTGGGTTTGGAGAACTTGTCACTGGCCTGTAGAGAAGACTCAAGTGTGTACATGGAATCCAGAGAAAGCCTCAGCTCTGGCAGTTTGCATCCCATGTATGGGTTAAAGAGGAGATTATTGTAGGAGCAGATAGGAGAAATGGAACGCTCACTCCAAGAGTGCAACAGCAAACATCCCAGTCAGCAGAACTCTGTTGTGGAGAGAAAACCACCACCTAAATCTTTCTTCTTTTACACACACTCTCTATCACTTCCCCTGTGACTCTGACAGCCCGGCTGGACCCCAGGGGTTTAGATGTGTGTTCAAGGACAGTCTGTGCCCCTTATGTTCATTCTTACCTGCATCTTAAGGGAGACTGGGGTGTGTAGCGAGAATACTGACCTTTTGTTTTCTCAAAAAAAGCTTTGTCATCATAAAAAAACCTAAAAAGCTTTGGACTGTGCTGTTGGACACTTTGCCAGGATGGAGGAGGAAGAATGTTTCTAGCTTCATTCCAGTATCAAGAACATTTCTTAAGGACTATTTATTCTCTGTTTCAGGAGCCTTGCGAATAATAGTTGAGACAGGGAAAAAAGTATTAGACTTACTGTTTCCTGTTCAAATGCAATCCTCACTTTTGAGGGAGGCTAGATTCGTGTTTGTCCTAGAGTGATTTTATGTTATGTATTTTGTGCTATATATTCCATACCATCTGCTGTGGAACTCCTGTTTCGAAATTAATTGCATGGCCCTGATGTAGACTTTTCCAGGGAGACGGAGATGGAATGTACCTTGAAAATACCTATAGACTCCCAGTGATGCCTTTTCCTGGTCTTAGGAAATGAAAAGCAAACACGTTTGAAGGGTTGGGGGTAGTTTATCTTGGTATTTTAATAGGATCCTGTCCGATGCATCACTTCGCCAAGGTGGAATGTGTTGCTATGCCCCCCACCATAAATTGGTATACAGTTTATAGACCTTACACATTAGCATATCTAACAAAGGGGCCCAATAAGGGGGCTTGGGTGGTCTAACCTCTGGTTTACAGAACATGTTCTACTAGGGGACCTTGGCTTCTCTAGATAGTAAAAAGTTTGGTCTCCTGACTCTACAAGACCTTGAAACTATGCTAAGTTTTCAGACTTAAAGAATTACAAGTATGCATGCTAATACTTGTGGATACATAGAACTGTGTAAAAGGTATAGAAAAGAAAAAAGCAAAAATCATCTTGGCATCACCAGCAGTAACAATTTCTAAAAGCATTAATTACTTGTACCCAAAACACTGAACCGAAGCCTCTTCACATTACAGGAAAAGTGCCCTGTGTGCTCTCTGCTGTGCTGGGTTTTGTGCAGGAGCTGATCAAGAGGGAAGACCCCAGTCTTATTCTCACTCAATACCCTCCAGAGTGTGTTTCAGTCCTTAGCAATATTGCTCACAGATTATATTGAATGTGTTGGGTGAATCGATGCGTAGACCTCTAGTGATAATGCATAATTCATTGGCTCCGAGGCTGCCATCTTTCTAATACAGACCCTATTCCTGTGGATTCTGCTTTTTGATTAGATATTCCTCTTCGCATATACTTTGAAACATTATTAAGGAAGGATGACATCAAAGGAGAACCTGCTGATACCTCATCTTTGGGAGGGGAGTTTAAAGTATCTGCTGACAGTGGTATGTAAAGCAAAATACTTTAGTATTTGTAAGGCCGTTTTTAATTCATCAGTATTTTCTGCCATGAAGAGGTTCAGTTTATAAACTTGTCACTAAGCAGGCTATCTGCAGAGAAGGTAGCTGACTACGGCTTTAGATGGAAGAGGAATCTCTTCTCAGACCACAGTGTCAGGTTTTCCTGTATTGCATGGAGATGATCCCACCAGAGCTGTAGGAGGACACTAACAGAAGTGGGGGGAGTTTGGCCCGGGTGCCTGACTGCAGTCCTGTTACTATTTGGATTCCTATCAGAAGTTTGGGATTTTTTCCATTATAAATGGTTCAGCAGTTGAGATTTCCTGTAAATTGTACTGATGAAAAGTAATTTCTCAACTTGATACATGCTTTTTTTTTATAGACTATAATCAGCATAATGTTTGTGTCAAACAATGGAGCAGTGGCTGTTTGTCTAATTCCAAATCTCAATCGGTGTTAGGAACATCTGACCAGCTGTCAGAAGGAAGAAAGAAAAGGCATCTAAGTGAGACAGCAGTTGGTAAGAGAAAAACAGCATTGCTAGAGGGCACTACGTCTTTTAAAATATGTACTGTATGAATATCACTGGACTCTGAAATTAATTTTCAAATGTCTCCAAAAAGGATACTGTTATGAAACTTATGAGGAAATGGACTTAGAACACCATGAAAATAATTTACTGTTTTAAAGCATAGTAATCATCTTTCTTCTTAAGTGTATATACAGAATGACACAAGCTTCTGTATTTTATTTTTGGAGTACTGTTAAAGGAAACTGCTCAGCAGTTCAACTGTGTTCTTCCAATACTGTGTGTCATTCTTAATACGAACGGGTTTTCTTTATAGTTGTCAGTGAAACAGATTGAATTGTAAAGTTATCTGTTAAGTCATGTGCCCATGAAATATTTACTATTCCCGGCCTCTTTGGTTCACTATATTTCATTTGTTGTATACTGTCATTTGTGGTTTTGGATCTCTTCCAGGCTATTAAGAGGACTTGTGGATAGCCAATTCTTACTGTGTTTTTACCCTTGTTGGCTTTCTATTTTAAGCCACTGAATCTCTACTTCAGCACTTGGTAAATTAATAGAAGTGCCCTGAAAGTTCTGTAGAATAATGTGATAATGTAGGGATAAAAAATTTAGCACACCACTATAAAGATAAATGGCATCTTACCTCTCCAGGCTGTTAAAATGTAAAGCCTAACAGATTTTGTTGCAGATTCATTTATGTAACGTTTGGAAAACCTTTAGCAGAATTGTTCACAAGACATTTGAAGAAAATAAGTCACTGAGCAAGAGGGGAAACCATATTAGTTTAAAATTTCCCTTAGGAAAGAATTAAAAGGTATAAACGATCATTTAACATAGTGAAAAATTAAACTGTTGGTGCATATCCAGGCAAAACTGATAGTGTAATCTTTCACTAGAGGTGGAAGTACAGGAATTACTGCAGAGATGAATTAATAAAAAATTATGATCTAAGATTAAAACAAACCCCAAATCCCACAATCCACAAGCCCAACCCAAGACCACCCAATTAATTAGAAAGTTACAGGAGAGAGTAAATGCTGTTTGGGGGCACACTGAAAACTGCCTTGGATTTAGATGAGTGTTGTCCTTTGAATCCTTCCCCTTGTGCAGTACAGCCGTGCCTGTGCTGTACAACCTTCTCTTACACTCTGTGCCTGTCTCCAAGGGGGTGCTGTGCCCTATCCCCTCTCACCACTGGTGATCCTGTTTTCCATGCCACCCACGCCCCTGACCACTTCCTGGTCCCCAAGAGGTGGATGCTGACACTGTTTCTCAGTTTCCCTAAATGTAGTCATGAACACTGAGATCAACAACTGGAGTTACTTGGGAACACTAGTAAGAGAGAAAACATCTTGTTATAAACGTTTTGAAGTTACAGTTAGTCTTCTGACCGTAGTATTTAGTTTTTTTATAAATGGAACCGAAAAAGCAGTCTTTTATTATGAGGATCATAGTCTTCCAATGCCAGAAAGCTGTTCAGTGGTGCATTCATGAGTAGGAGCACAAGTTCTAGCTTATTAGTGCTATGGGTGTAGTACTACATATTTATTCCTAATTTGGGCTCTGTCTAGGAGAAATTATCCATGAGGAAGGTCAGCCTAATGAACAAGGCCAAAAATAAAAGCTGTGTGCCAGGGAGTTGCAGAGCTGCCTGGGAGATGGGAGTTCATGACCTTGACCCAGCCTGTGCAATACAGTCTTTAGGATCTTTAGAACTCTTTTTCCATGTTGGAATACACTAATTCTTTTTGTTCGTTGGTCTATTAAGTCTGAGTTCTCCTTTCTTACTGGAAATTAAGGTTTAATTCTGAATCCCCCTAAATGCTGCTTATACTGGGACTGAAATGGGAGTAAACAGGAATTACAATTTGTCTGGAGCAGTGAATCAGAAGAAGAAACTGCTATTGTTTGGAGATCCAAACTGATTTTGTTTATTACCCTTGCTGCCAGTTTTATCATTTATTAAGGAAGAAGCAGTCAGGGAGAACTTATGAGATGCAGCCCAACTGGAGAAGTGCTGCTGGGGATCAGGGGGTATCTAAGTCAGATTGTATTTACAGTGTGTGTAGTCTATGACAGCTTCTGAAAAGAGTCAGGATTTGCCCACATGAAACTAGTTCCATGAGAAGAAATCCTTCGTAAAATAAGAGGGATGAGTTTTGTGGAACAACAATGACAGGATGAGTAGCAAGTGTTTATTTAGATGGCTTTTTTTAGTATCCAGTAAATTTTAAGTGGCTCACTGTGGGCTTCTAGAAATGACTTTACTATTACTGTATGGAAAAATATCTGCAGTCTAGTAGCCAATAGCTGGTATGTCTTGTTTATTGCTATTTTTTCTGACAGGTGAAAGTAGTGCTCGGTTTGAGACATTCTCCTTCCAACATGCAGAGCCCGAGTCCCACAACAGTTTTGCTTCCACAAGCAGTGTCAATGCCATGTCTCGGCCCACTCACAGCACTTCATCACAGGTAAACCAAAAATGTGTCACTGTCTCAACTGATATATCAGCAGAGAGTTGTGCAAATTAATAATCCAAAGCCACATGCCATGTACATCTGATTTAGTGTCATATGACACTGCAGAGCATTTTTACAGTGAGTTAAGTGGATTACATTAACTAATTGATTCCAGATTGAGTATATGGTGTTTTGAAAACAGATACTTGCTTGTAAAAGAATTTTGCAGATCATATAACTGGAGCATAAGCTTGATTTATTTGCATTGTGCCTTTTTTTCCCCCCAAATTTCATTAAATACACCGTGATTTATGTTCCCAGTTTTACACTAGGGCTCTTTTGACATATTTTCTTGGTGCAGCTATATAAAATGGCCTCATGGTGCAAACAGTCACAAAATTTGTTAACTCTCAGTTTCCCTATTTAAAACCCTTTGTGCAGAAATACAGGCAAAGTCCCTGCTATATAAATGTGCTGAGGAGCAGTAGAACTCTGGCTCAGTGAAGTCCCTGCAGAAACACACTAGAATTCATGGAAAATTCACTGCAATATTCAGATTTAGGTCCCGTGGTTTTGCTAAGCCTAGTGGTGTACTGGTGCTCTGTAAGTCACCATGTTTTAATGCAGAGTTGAGTTTAAATGTGCATCCCATCTAGTTTAGACAATACACACTCCTTTATTCCCTTGAGTTGACCATCGTCAAAGAACACGTAAATGAGCACTTTAGAACAGTCTGTTTCCATAAAAGTTCACGCTTTCTCCTTGTGAAGTTCTAATATTTCTCTGCTAACATGTATTTCCTATGATTTGAGCTGACATCCTCTTGTGTTGATTATATTCAGCATAACTCCAGGAGAAGGTTGAGAAGTGAGAGCTCCTATGATATAGACAACATTGTTATTCCAATGTCGCTGGTGGCACCATCAAAGTTGGAGAAACTCCAGTACAAAGAAATCCTCACTCCAAGGTTTGTGCACAACCTCCTTAATTGCAAAGACATGAAAACGCACATGAGAACAATAACTGACAATATAATTAACATGGAGTTAGAAAATGTTATAATATTAAGATGATCTTTTCATGCACTTGGGGTTTTTTGATCTGTGCACTTCAGTTCATGTGACTGAAGTGGTGGGAAGACTGGACAGCTGATAGCACAGGAGAAATAGTCTGATACACACAGGGATGTGGCAGATGCACAGACTAGCTAAAAATAGAAGAGGATTTATAACATCTTAATTGTAGTGATGGCTTTTAATATACCATAAGGCTGACAAACTCTGAATGCTTATTTGAAGAGTGCTGTCTTTTTTTGTGTGTGTTCCTATGAAAGTAGTAAACTATTTTCAGTGAATTAAACAGAAATGGATTTAGCATTTTCTTTTTAATTTAGCCATTCTGATACAGTAGAATAAGCTTACTTATCTTCCTACAGTGTAGGCCTATATTCCATGATTCTAAAGAACTTTTTCTCCTTTATTTTAGAAAGAGAACATCTTTAAATTTCAAAAAACAGGGTAATTGGTCTCCTCTTTTTATTTCAGTGTCTTACTAGCACATTGCTTGAAGTGCTAAATGTACTTGTTCTGTACTTTAAATCCATAATATGTATTTGCTTTTATATTGTCTTTTAATTTGAAAAATATTATTACAACTCTATTTGATATCTTAAAGACTGTGATAGGAAAAGGAAAGGTTAGATACCAAGTTGGGAACGGAAAATATAAATTTCAGCCATCTGTTATCAACACCTTAAACTTAATTTGATTTTCCTTGTCTTATTTCTAGCTGGAGAGTTGTTAAACTTCAACCTTTAGAAAAATCTCAAACAGATGAAGAAGAGGTAGGCTGTATTTTAATTAAACCACTAGGTTTATTTAAAGTAGATACAATATATAATTGGGGTAATTGGTACATACTTTCTGAAATGACTGACTTCATACAAATCTCGGTAAGTTTCAAGTTTCAAAATTAAAGTTTTAAGCATCAGATTGTGAAACTGTGTCTTATCCCTACAGTGGAAGATAGAAATGCAAGTATACCATTAATATTCCTTGTTCATTGTTTGTCTGACTCTTCTGTCCCTTGCTGCTGCACAGTCAGTGCTCCCAAAGGGTGCCTTGGGTCAGGCTTGCCACCATGCTCCTGAGCACTGTAATGCTGCCTCTCCCAGTGTGACTGTCTTCTGGGGCCATCTGCTACAATGCTGTCCTTCCCTCTCATCCTCTTCTTCCATGGCCAGTTCCCATGGCATGTTGCTCTTCTTATGGTAATTAGGCATCTTGCTTGTGGGTCCAGCAAGTTTCCTCAGTTTTCTTTTCAGTATTTGTTTTCCTGCAACCCTCCTGTTGGGAGCAAACTTTTCTGTATTGTCAGGATCAACATAACCTTCAGCATTTCCTACCTGCCTGTTGAGCTAAGTTTGCACATCATGGGTTACTTTTGCTTCTTCCAGACATCAGAATCTACCTTTTTCTTCAGGGAATGTCCATGGACTTTGCAGCTGGGGGTCCCTTCCTCCCCTAATCAGGGGTTTGAGGCATTTCCTAACCTCAGGGTGAATGTATTAGCAGGTCTGGTCTCTAGGCTAATTTTCTGTCCTTCCAATATTTTTGTGCCTTCTTTTCCAGAAACCTGTCCGTTTTGCTGTCCTTTGGACATCTCTAATCTCCCTCCAGTCTCTGCCACTATCATCAGTTGTGTCCCTGCTTTTATCCACAATATCTGTTCTTGAGCTGCTATTTGAGAGAGTCTCTACAGCAGAGGTTTAGTTGCCATAGCAGTAGAAAAAGATGGCATTTAGGTAGCAGTGCAGAAGGTTATGTTAAACTCAGTAAACAAATCATTATGTCACTCCCTTTGGGTAGAAAATACGCTCTCCACAAAGGCACGAGCTTTCTCAGAGGTTTACTAGGTCTGTAGCTACCTGCTCCATAACCTTTCCTTTAGCAGAGCATCATGGGCTCAGCTCCTTACCTGGTGTAATTACACTTATTTGGCAGCATACTCTTGGATTGGAAGGAACAGAAAAGCTTACTTGGTCCCTGCCTTTTCCAATGCAATTGAGAAATTCTTGTGAAATCTGTGGTTAAATTTATGTCACTTCCACCCACCAACTTCTGGGTTAATACCATCCCAGTTAGCAGGAAACGTGCCTGTTCTTCCTTTGTACTGAGAAGGTCAAACTCCACACACAGGAGAACTCTCCTGCAAGGATATTTAATTAAACCATTTGGAGAATAACTAATAAGGCAGCAAAGGCACACTGTCCCTTGAGCATCTACTGTTCATTGCTCTCTTCGTCCTGGTATGTGGGGGGGGAGTGAAGCATTTCAACAGTGATTTGCATTCAGGGCTTCAAGGGACTTGCTTGGACTGTCATGGTTTTCACTGGCTAAATGCCAGGCACCCGTGAAAGTCGCTTGCTTAACTTCTCCTGCCACAGCTGGGCAGAGGAGAGAGGGGAAAAAAAAAGTAATGAAGGTTTCATGAGTTGAGATAAGGACTGGGAGAAAAAAAACCACTCTTTGAAAAGGTTCTAACTTAAAGGTAAAAAGTGAATAGAGTCAGAGGATAATGAGAAGTAAAATAAATCTTTAAAACACCTTTTTCCCCCCAGCCCCTTCCTCCTTCCCACTGACAGCACAGGGAGACAGGGAGTGGGGGTTTGGTCACTTCATCACCCAAGATCTTCTTCCATTCACTCAGGGAGAGGAGTCCTTCCCCTGTGAGACCATGGGGTCCCTCCCATGGGAGACAGTTCTCCGTGAACTTCTCCAGCGTGGCTCCAATCTCACAAGCAGCAGTTCTCCCAATACTGCTGCAGCGCGAGTCCCTCCCACGGGCACACAGTCCTCCCAAAACTGCTGTGGTGTGGGTCACTTGTCCACGGGGTGCAGTCCTCCNTTCTGGCATCCATCTGCTCCAGCACGAGCACCTCCCCCACGGGCTGTGAGTGGATCTCTGCATCCCTCGTGGACCTCCTGAGCTGCAGGGGCACAGCTGCTTCACCATAGTTCTCACCACGGCCTGCAGAGGAAAGTTTGCCTCCGGTGCCTGGAGCACCTTCTCCCCCTCCTTCTCCACTGACCCTGGTGCCACCATGTTGCTTTCTCTCACATGTCCTCACTTCCTCCTCTTCTCTGACTAGAAGAAAAACTGCTGCCCATAGGTACCATTGCCAACAAGTTCCACCAATTCAAAGATTCCTGCAGGATCTCACAACACCAAGAGGTCAATCTCGTCTTAAGCACTGTGCCGGGGAGTCACTTGCCATGTTTCCACTGCTGGCCAGGTGGCCCCGCCACCACTGAGTGGGAAGTGGCAGCTGCCATGGTGCTGGCGCTATTTAACGCCTCTGCTCGTGCGGGGCGCCGAGAAGGAGAAGCCACAGCCCCTGCTCTTCTGCCCACAGTGAGGCTCTAGGGGCGGCCGGGCAGGCAAGGCTCGCTGTGGGCCGCACCACGGCGCATCCCTACACCAGGATGGTGGCAGCCGCAGTGCTTCGCTGCGTGGGGTTTTTGTTCTTTGTTTTTTTTCTTAAATATGTCATCACAGAGGCACTGCCAACCTCTCTAATTGGCCCAGCACCTGTGCCTCTTCAGAGCTATCAGGGATTGGCTCTGTTGGACATTGTGGAAGTTTCTAGAAGCTTCTCACAGAAGCTTCTATATATTTTGTATAAAATGGTCTTTTTCTTTATTTCACTGCATAGTATCCTATGGTGGTGTTGGAAATTATACAACTTTTAAAAATTTTTTGTGGTACTACGTAACAGTTTCTTTACTTCTCTATTTTCTGCATAGCTAAATTTAAAACTTCGGAGTTGTCCTTGTGTCAAGCAGTAGTCAGGGATTTCTGCCACTGGATAACTTGTTTTCTCAATTTTCTTCTTCATTGTCTTCTGTCTTCTTCTGTCTTCTTCTGTCTTCTTCTGTCTTCTTCTGTCTTCTTCTGTCTTCTTCTGTCTTCTTCTGTCTTCTTCTGTCTTCTTCTGTCTTCTTCTCTCTTCTTCTCTCTTCTTCTCTCTTCTTCTCTCTTCTTCTCTCTTCTTCTCTCTTCTTCTCTCTTCTTCTCTCTTCTTCTCTCTGTCTTCTTCTGTCTTCTGTCTTCTTCTTCTGTTTTCTTCATTTAGAAGCTTTCAATGCAACAACCTGTATCCATGCAATAGACTTGGATCCAACATTTACTAAGTTACAAAAAAATGCAGGGTCCTCGATTTGTCATGTTCCATGTAAGCCACACTTCAAAGGATGGGAACTCAGCACTTTCTGGGAATCAAGCCTATTGACTATGCCTTTGAGAACAAAAAGCTTCCCTTTTATGGGTGCATTTTTGTTTCTGGAAATTTTGCCTTACAAGAACAAAATTGGCAATGGAAAAGTTAATCTGCTATCTATGTCTGCTCTGTTACTTGCTCTAGAAATACTTTCTGGAAATAGAACATATGAGTTTCCTGGTTTGCATGTATGAATTTGCAATCTTCTTGCTTTAAGGCATGGGAGGGTGTGGCACAGGTCTTCCTGTTTTGTTTTGGGTTTAATTTGTTTTGTCCAGGTTAAAGTTTCTGGAAAGGCACAGTTGTAACGCTCAAGTTTATTTTGTAGTTGTTTTAGTAATGACAAATTCTTTGGAGTAATTCCTTGTGCAGTTAGTTTTGCATAAGTGTTTTCATGGCCTATGACTCAGACTTTCCTGTGGAGCCAAAGAATGAAACAAAGATTTTGTTGTTTTGAGAACCTTTCAGAAATATTCCTGGTGCTATTCAAACATTAGTGCACAGTGTGTTGTAGTGTCATGGGGGGATCCAAAGCTTAGTTTTCTTTGACTGAAATCATTAGACATGCCTCACAAACAGGCCTTCCCCATAGCCTTTTCTCTCAACATCACTGCCAGATTCATCCACTTAGGAATGACACCTCCTTTGTCCTTTTTCAAACTTTCCTTAGTGAGGAAAAAACACCAAATTTCTCCTGTTACAGAACTTTAACCTAAAGTTGTTAGAGGAAATATATAAAGCATTACAAAGCTAGGGAAGGGCAAAGGCTTCTGAACCAAGTAGAGACCTTTTATTCTCTAGTCATGAATTTTTTATCCATAGAACAGAGAATAATTTTTAAATAAGAAAATTAAGTGTTCAAAAGAATAGGATAGAATTCATTTTAAATAAACAAGTAGTTAAATCTGCTGTCACCAGCTATGGAAAACAAACAAGGCTTATTTCTGTATTTTTCAAAACTCTTCACTTGGAGAGGAATGTGGACATTGATTTTTGAAGGGAAGCTTGTTAAAAATGAAATTTCTTCCTATCATGTTTTGGCAATTTGCCAAGAAAAGTATTTTCAAATTCTTAAGTTTTTCTTTCAAAATTATCTTTTGTTTCCACTTCAAAGGAAATCTGAGCACAGAAAAATCCTGATCTTTCCCCAAGGGAATAACACGTTTGTAGTTTATAAAATTCTTACTTTTATGCTATACATCATTGACCTTGGAAAGACAGAATGTGAACTGAGATGTAGCCCTGTTCAGATGTTCTCCAAGTGACAGAGCTGGTGAATTTCAGAGAGAGGAGGAAGCCCATTAAGTTCACATTCATGAAAGGAAACCAGCAGCTAACAAAGTGGTTTGTGTTTAACACAAATAAATAAAGGCAATGAAGGAGCTTTCAGCAAGGAGCCACGAGATAAGCAAACAAAGCAGCCTGTTTGTCTGAAAGTTCTTGTCAGGTGCTGGGCTGCTGGGCAGCCACAGTTTTACAAATGGGTCCTGTGTCTGATTTCAATCAAATGAAGCCTTTGGGATCATATTGATTGTTTGTGATACTTTGCCATTGTACCCCTAATGGCTGTGAACCACCTCAGTGCTGAGAGACTTGATACTTCTGCAGAAACATGATGAAGTGGAGCACTTCAGCTGCCAGTGTCTCTATGGCACTACCTGGCACTGCAGTGAGGACCATGCATTTGGTTCTCTATTTTGTAGGCTCAACTGGAAGATAAATGGTGTTACTTGTATAACACCACTGACAATTTAGCTTTAGAAAAAAAAAAAAGGCAGTTTATTTTCCATGATTCCCCAATTATTAGTATAATTCTTGTCTAGGACTGATCTGGCAGTGCAGCTTCACAGCTCCTATGACCAGGAATTGTTCTTTCCAAGAATTCCTTAGCTTTTGAGTTGGGACTAGGTGGCATTAAATCCATGGCTGCAGCACTCAAATACTCCTGCCAACCTCAGCTTTTTAGGTGAACTTTGAATGGTTTGGAGCACTTTGAAACAACTGTGAGCTATATTGGAGGGATCCAGCCAAAGCTCCCCATGCCATCAGGGGAGTAAGGGGGAGGGGCAGCAAAGCACTCCTCAGCCAGCCTTGGCTAAACAACAAACTTCCTGCTGTGTTGCCATCAGAGAAACACAGATGGTGCTTTCACAATGAAGGTCGGGTGCAATAGTTATCTTTTACCTAAAAAATTTGCTGGCTCTCGTTTTACTACAAGCAGGTAAAGTACTTGCATTAGGGCTGGTTTAAGCTGTACTTGGGGTCATGCAGACCATTGGGTAAGAAATAGTCTCTTCAAAGAAGAAGCCATTTTCTGCTTGGTTTCACAGCAGGAATGTGGCACCTCAGGTTTGCCGAGTTCCTCTCTATGGAGTTACCAAAGTCCTTGGTGATCTCAAACCTATTTCTCAGTGCTTAAAGAGCACCTGGCAAATCCTGCTGCCTCCCAGCCTCCTCCTAAAGCGATCTCTGGAAACTATTGGAATTTTTGCTTGTCTTTATTATGTACTTTTAACACAGCCGTGATTTGCAAATGAATACTTGTCCTCTTAATTTTCTGCCTCTCACCATAGAGAAAAATGTGTTAGTTGCATGGAGGGGGTATGATTTGTATATCCATTGAGATCAACCACAGACATGTAAAGAAATAAAGCTAAAATGACAGCATCCCATATACCAGAGCTCTCATAAGCTGAATGCATGTAAGTGTGCGTTTGTGGGCAAGTATGCATTGTGTTGCCTCCTCTTGTTTGTTGAATAGACCTTTGCAGAATTATATATAATACTGGCTGATGTTGTTTTCAGTGATGTTCATAATGACTGCACAGATCTCCCTCTGTTTCGTTACAGGTAGAAGACCTGTCAGACAAAGCTTTTTCCTTGCGTCACACGAAGTACGAAGAAAGAGAGCGTGCGAGGTGGTCGCTGTGGGAGCAGAGCCGCTGGCCCAGGAGGAACAGCAGGCAGGTGTATTGGCTTTGATAAGAGCCTTCCTATTTGAACCTGGTGTGGGTTGTGGTACAGTAGTGTCAGAAATGCTGTCACAAAGAAGTTTGAAAATGAGGGCATCCTTCATTAATTAACTCATCAGGGACAGTACCAGGTATGTTTGACTTCATGGCTGGAATGGGAAGTCAGTGCTGCTGAGGTATGCATACTTACAGAAACTGGTCATGGTAGTGACCTGGCATTACTAAACAAATATCTTCCTCCCTCACTGAACACAGAGCTCTGCTAGACTGCACCACTCCTAGTTAGTATGACTTTAGCCACCCAGTGTATTATGAGTCCTTCACTCACCTGACTCAGATGAAACTCCACAGTGTTCAGAGATGTGTTACTGAACGGTCCTGGGCTGTGCCAGGGGCCTTATACTTAGAAAGTCATTGTATGAATGGTTTGTTCTCACAGGCTTGCCATCTGGTGCAGAACTCATCAGACTGAAATATAACCACTTGCAGAAAGTAGTGTATATCGGAGCAAACATCATAAAGCTACATCTGAAGTTTGGCCCTGAGAAAATGATTCCCATAAATCTCTCTACAGTCTGCCAGAACAAAAAAAACAGCCTATAAATGTTGGGATAACTTTTTCTGTTATTTATCATATGCTTGTGTCTACTCTTGTCTGAAAGTGAACCATGACACTAGGAATAAATAGTCAAAGATAGCTTTTTTAATGCAGGATGAAAATAGAGCTAAGCCATATTAGGGAGTTCTATTTTAAGCAATTTTGAATATAAAGCCTCCCAACTTTAGAAAGTATATTGAAAAGTAAAAGATTCTGTATGTACCTTAATTTTGAAACTGTGAACTCCTTGGTAAAATCTTAGTGTTGCTTGAATACAGAAGTAAACTGTTCACTGACATGAGCAAGGTCAGGCTTCAATCTGGTATTTCAGATGCATGCCACTATTTTATATCTAGTTTAAATTTCTATTAAAGGTGAGGTCAAAATTTTTAATCTTATTACATTTTTGATTGCTTTGGAGTTGAGTCCAGAGCAGAAGTGCTAAGGAGGAGCCCAAGGACTTGTCTCTTGAGTTGCACTGGCACAGTGCTGACAGTGCAGTTTGGATCCCATGGGCTCCTGCTGGTGATGCCACTCTCCCAAGTGGAACAACCTGTGGCTCACTGATTTCTCCTGTCTAAAATCACAGTTCTGGTGAGTGTGTGGAGCAAGACGCAGGAGTGGGACCAGTCAACTGCAAGATGCAGGAGTGGGACCAGCTGTCTGCAGCCAGAGTGTGCCTGTCCCACCCATTTTATCCACTTAGTTCCTCCACATAGTGCTTTGATTTGACTCCAGCCAACAAAGTTTTCAGGATCCACACCAGTTTTCCTCTGCTCTTTTGGTTTAAGCAAGCAGAATGGAGGTAGCATGTATGGAGAAATTTGACACTTTGAAAAGAAAATTGCTCATGGCAATGTGAAAGGGCAGGGAGTAGCTCTTAAAACTCATTTCTAATTCTGCACCAGATCTTACAGCAAAAATGCTGATGGTCGACACAGCCAGGACTCGGTGCAGAAAGACCATTGCGCTGCTGACCCTGCTCCTGACCCAGCTTCAAAAGCCCACAGCTCTGTTTGTTCAGGGATGGCACCACTCTGCAGGGAGAGCCAGGAAGAGAAGGTGGGTGCTTCCAATAGCTTCCAGGTCTGGTCAGTTCTTCAGTGACAACAAAGAACCTGAAGATACTCTCCTGTCTCACTGATCAGAATCTCAGGCTGTCACCCTAGTTAATGTGCTCTAAACATGGTACTCCTGTTTAGAACTACATTGCTGTGCTTTGTAAATTAACCTCAGATTTGTCAATAGGTAAAAGTTTCATTGTTGAGTACACATGGCACATGTATTTGAGGCGAGTATGGAAGGATTGGGTTCAGGCTGGGGTTTTTTTCAGGGATGTTGGCCAGGGTTCCAGACAGGCCTGATTGTTAGGAGTCAGGTATCCTGATGGCCTGGCATTGTGGAAAAGAGCTTCTTTGCCTGTTCAAGGGTAGGTCTATTATTAGTTCAAAACTTTATGCAGCCAGCTTACATCTTGGTGCCTAGAAGTGTTGTATTCTTTATGTGAAGAGCCCTGCAAACACTGTAAAGAAAGACACTTGTTACTTGATAGCAGATGATTTTGCACAGTGTTAATCAGTTCAGACTCAACTGAAGTCCCTTTATCCTCTGTACTCTTTTTCCACCCTCACTCCTACTCTTCTGCTTCCTTTCAGTCTGGGTTCTGGGAACTTCGAGTTTTTCCACTACAAGATGAAGATGTAGAAGCTTTACTGTGCCAAGATCAAGTAACAAATCAGACTGAAGTGTCAAGTGCAGCTTTCCCCAGCGACTCTCCCTGCACTCCAGGCACATCCACGGCTTTGCCAGACAGTGGTTATCCACCAAGAAAACAATCTACCCAAGAGTCAGAAGACTGCAAAAGCATTTGCCTGGGAAGCAACAGTACAAGAAAACAAAGGTGACAGGGAATAATGTGGTTCATTAAGAAAGCCAGTTAAGGTGGAGAGAAGTGTAAGGGAAAATCTCTCTTGTTCACACAACATATGACAGCACAATTCAAAACCTTTATGTTAGCTGCATATAATATATTTTCTTTCTTGCTTTGTAACAGGCAGGATAAATCCCAAAGACAACACTTTCTTCTTCCTGAACCCCAAGAGAAAGTAATTATTTCAAGCTGGAAGTCTAATATTCCCAATGTTGGGAGTGGGTGCACATAAATTGCTAGCACCATTCACTTTCTGTTGTCATATTGCCACATTTGTCAGTAATCATCCTTTTCTGTTTGTTTGTTTTCAAATGCATATCTGGTTCTAGTGGACTCTGGTGCAGTAGGAGATGCTGCCTAACTTATCCAACAACTTCAACTGAACACAGAAAAACTACTTGAAAATAGTGGGGATAAGTGATAGCCTCAGATTATTTTCCTGTGTGGCATGACCATGGGGTAAAAACCTGTCTCTCTAACTGCATGTTTAAGGTAAGGGTAGGTGAGAACCAGGAGATCTGGAAGCCTTGCATCTAGCCTAAGTCATGTAGTTGGCTCTCAGTAGTGCCAGGGCAGGTTTCATATTGATGTCCTCAAGCAATAAGGTAGAAGTAGCTCACTGTATTGCCCCAGTCAATGTATCTGACACCCGGAAAGCAGGGTCTCTGCTTCGGGCCTGTGGGGAGGGAGAGACAGGAGGAAAGAGGGGTTAAGTCAAATCAGTGACACAGCCCATGGAATACTGTGGTTTGGATCATCTTACTTCCTTAGTCCTTCAGTAGCTAATGAGGCTCATAATACTTTGCTTTAATATGTTAACGTCTCATTCCAATTTCTGTACAGTGCCTTGTAAGAGTCTCATAAGTATGCCAACATTTGGTGACTAGCTGGAAAGGAAAAGATGATTGATGACTTGAAGAGCAATAAAAAAAAGCAGCCCCAAAGCTCTCCATTGTGATTCTGGATAGATTTTTCATTTCCCAGTGCATTCAGAGTGAGAAAACAAAGGCAAGCTGTTTAAACTTGCATCTAAAGAGCATCACTTGGAATCTATCTGCAATCCCAAGAGGTCTCAACAAAGATTAAATATTGAATGTAGGTATAATCCATCAACAGTCAGGTTTTCTGTGTAGGGCAGTTGAAGGCAATTTAATAGGAGTCTGTTTTTCATGCAGTTTTCTTCCATGTGTAATATCTGGAATGGCACTGGACATGTTACCCAGTTTTAGTGTCAGTTTATTTTTTTTTTGTCAAAATGACAGGAAATATACACTGGGCATATGAAAACAGTTCAGTAAAGTTTCAACACTACAACCTATTGCTACATTGTAGGTTATTGCACATTCTGATTATTTTTTTAAACACTTTTTTAACACTGGTTTGTCTTAAACTTGAATCTTGCCTCAGTGTCTGATACAATAATCTTTGATGCAAGGTTGGTTTTTTAATTAAAAGTTATTTCTATATATGTTGTATATAGTCTGAATTTGATGGCTTTTTAGAAGTGAAGAAGTAGCAGCAATACTTTGTCTTGGCCTATAAATGGCTCTGCAAACCCACTGCAGCTTTGCTGTGGTATTGATGCTGTGCTGATGCTGTGAGGCCAAAGGGTCCCCTCAGTGCCCCCATACAGAGGTGTGTGCTACCCTCTCTCTTGCCCTGCGTGTGCATCTGCTGCCAGGAAAAAATTTCTGTGAAGCCCGTGTCTCAGATGTTTTGCAGGTGTTTTCCATACCCCTATCTACTCCTTAGGAAGCCTGATCTGACCAGCCCTCATGCAGCTTTGTTGTAAGGTCAGGGCTTCCTGTGTTTTCTGATCCCTGGGGTAGTGGGAGGAATTCCTGCACTTTAGAGGGGACAGACCAAGTAAACCAGCCAGCCAGGCCAGTTGCCTTCCATGTCCTGAAAGTGCTGCCAGGAAATGGAAATACAATCCAGTCTGTTACAGGAGGGTTTTTCTTTACTGGAGGGTGGAAACAGAAGGGTGTTAAAAAGGAGGCCAAAGAGCCCATGTGTCATAGGAGCTGGGTTATTCCAGTTTGGTCAGCCTGGGGAACTGCAGAGCATCCCTGCACCGCAGTTCAGGTCCCAGTTGCCATGCCAAACCATCGTGTGGCTGTGGGGTCAGCCCCGGTGTGGGCTAAAGCAGCTGCTGGGTACCTTGTCCACTGCAGGGCTGCAGAGGCAGGTAGTGGTCCAAGCAAGGAGAACCACATTTGCTGTGTCCCCTCTTGCGTGTTCTTGCCAGCCCTTGTGGGAACTTGCTAGTGCTTCATGAGACAGCAATAAAAAGGGTAGTTAGAGAAAGGCTGAGCGGGCACAAGACAGAATCAAAATGTCTATTTGGTCCTTACCCCAGTCCACCCCTGGCAGAAGTCGTTTCTCCAACAGCTGCCTCTCTGGCAGCTGGCCAGGCCTGTGACAGCAAACTGTGACTGCTGGAGCACAGTGCCAGAAGTGTTTGTCCTCCCACGGTGCCATCACGTGGCTGCTCCACGCAGTGCTGGTGCACAGGGCTCTGCCATGAGTTGAGCAGGACATGCATGTGTGGCAGGCAGAATCCAGTGGGAAGGGGGGCCAGGAACAGTCTGCGTTTCCCCCATCACTTGCCTGCCTCCAGTATCCCTCTGTCTGGCAGGGCCAGATGGGCAATGCTGCGTGTGCACTGTGAGATGCTTCTCAAGAAGGTGCAGACCTGTGCCCTGCCTGCTCTGTCTCCACTTTGTATCTTGGCTCCAGACAGGGACGCATCTGATTTTTCAGCAGCCCCGTTTCAGTACTGGGACAGGGTTAAAAAACTTGCTTCACATAACTTGATTCCAGGACCAGCCCTCTCATTTTTCCCTGTACTGCAAGCAGCTTGAATCAGCATGGTACTCTGGTTTACTGCCTGCAGCCCATGTCCTGGCACAGCTGGGCACCCAGCTGAACTCCAGGCAGTTCAGTTTTGCATGAATGCTGGTGTCATAAGGAAGCTGTACCTGTTGTGGGAGCAGGCTGAGGGCTCTGGGCCAGGCTCATCCTTGAGACCATAAAACATGCAGAATCCTCTGCTTGTTTTCTTTCCTTTTCAAAGTTTTAAACAGAAAATAAAACCCCAGACAAAACGCAACCTCTCTTTGGCTGTTAAGCTATGAAAACAGCCGTTAGTGCTGCTCCTACTGCTGTGGCTGAAGGTATTACAAAGACTGACTGTGAAATACCAACGTAAAACAATGCAGCAAGGCCCCCCCCACGCATGAAAGTGGGTGTTTGCAGCTGCACAAAACTATTTCCCATGTGATTTACCACGTTTAATTGAGGCATTTTTTTAATGCCACTTACATTCTGTTTCCTGCTGCTGTGGAGGTTTAAAACGCTTCACCTCTGCATCTAGGACCTTAATGGAACTTAAGTACAAACGAAAATTTTTAAACCCTATTAAAACTAAGCTCTGTGTGCGTCTCCTGCGGCGTTTTTTCTCACACAGGGCTATAGGTTGTACCACCCTGTGCAGCACATGTGCAAGCCCAGCGTGACTTGGCTCTGTCCGAGTTGTTTTCATCCCATTTTCCAGTTTAGACAGACCTGTGCTGTCATATCTCTCTGGACTGCTCTAGACCACATTCCTCAATACCACAGGCTGTGCTCTCCCTTGTTGCTGAAACGTTACCAGAGGATTGCAACATCTAATGGGCCTGGGATTTATTCAGCCCCGGGGAAGACCATGCAAACAGCTCTCTGGTTTTTCGTGTCAGTGCTCAGTTCCAGTCCTGAGACTCAGGGCTTGTTGCTGAGTACAGGAGTACAGGCCTAAACAGGCCCCAAATGGATCACTTTTGTAAATTTACAGACATGAGAAACTGAAAGTCTTAAGCATTACAGAACAAGAATTATTCATTACTGTGATTTCATGGACGTGGTCACTAACAGATTTAATCTCAGATGTGTAAAAGCTGCTGCAGCAGGAGTCACCTGCATAAACCCACCTGGGTGGCATTCAGACAGAAAGAAGCAATTAAGTAATTTTATTTTGTGGGTGTAATGTCTCTCCCACAAGACTCCTAACCCAAGAGTCAATGCAAGTGCAAACTTACCATCTTTAAAACAATTACAAAATGGCTACAACCTATGAACAGAGAACATACCATGAGGTTCCACAAAGCCTAGTACCATCAATTAACTAGCACAATTTGGATGTCATCCCCAAAGTAATTAGGAAAAAATAATAAATAGTTTGACTACCCTTTCAATCCAGCTTACTCTCAACTACAGGTTAGTATACTACAGCCATTGTCCAACTGCTTTCAACAGCATGAAAAGCCAGAGTCCACATCCTGAACTAGCATTTTTGTAGCAGCTGATGGCTGTCCAGTCTGCATTTTAGCTGCCAGAGCTGTGACTGTTTGTCCATGCCTACATTAAACTCTGCTGGTTCTTTCCAGAAGCATGGATAAGCTACTCTAACATACACCTAACAGCCCTTGGGAATACAGCCTTTCACGGCCAAGCTTGCTTTTGGCAAACCTATTCTGAAATATCTCTCAGTACAACAGGTCCAGACAAATCCATTTTTCTTTTGCTAGTTCCCAAATGGGGTTGCAAATGGAAACAGGAAGCAACATTTGTTCACCTAAACCACAATTAACCACACAGGAACAAGTGTCAGTTGAGCCATTTGAGACACTTGTCTAGTGTCTGAACTAGCCTTAGCTCCTCCTGCTTACCAAGGGCAGTGGCCCTCCCTGTGGGGCACCCCGCAAGCCCCAGGCTCAGAAGGGCTGCAGCAGCTCTGGCACTGCCTCAGCAGGTGCCAGGTGACACCAGCCCAGCAGTGCTGCAAAGACAACAGACCTGACTTTGCCCTGTGGAAATGGCCTGGCTGCAGCTGCTGAACCTCCTGGCCTGGCCCCCCAGGGCAGCAGACTGTTTGCAACCCTTCTGTAATGGCAACTTAAAGGGAAAAATACCACACAGAATACCATGACATATTTAAGAGTCAACAATCCTAATTAGAGTCATGGGAGGCAGGTCTGTCTAAAAATGGCCTACTCAGTCTTCCTGTAGTGTACTGTAACTCACCTTTCATGTGCCCAAACAGGCCAGGCCTGTGGACACAGCAAACTGAAAGACTGGTAACTATTTGCTTCCATAAGCTGTTTTACAGACCCATTTCCAAGCATTTCAACCTACATATCTCTTCAGCAGATACCATTTCTGTACGTTACCATCTTAATAATTTACTCAGACATATGTACAAACCAAGGAGACTGTGGGGCAAGAAGAAGGTTTTTAGTTATCTGAAGAGTATTAAACCAACATTCTTCCAAGGTATTCCATCACTTCCAGGAATTCCAGACACAGCTGTCTTAACTGGCTATTTGAAAGGTAAATGAGAAGATATTCCCCACTTTGTGATCTGGTAAAGATGCTGCACTAACTTACTGAATGCTTGACTTCTATAGGCCAAGTACTTCTAATACAATGGAGGCAAAGGACAGGAACATTTCTACCACCACTGGGATTTTTTTTTAGCCCTCTTAAGCTGCATTTTCCCCAAACTTACTCCCAAACCCACTCATTTATGACAGTCAGCTTAAAGAACTTACCACACCAAGGAAGAGGTGTTTAATGCAGTAGTGGAAAAGTTTTGTAGGAATGCACAGATCAAATGACAAAATACAGACAGCAGAAGGCAGTTTAAGAGTCTTCCACAAGAGAAATTCTTGTGGCAATGCTACACTCTTCTAGCAAGCAACAAACTGACTGTAATTCAATCCAGTCAGCATTAGAGGTTGTGCCACAAAATTAGCCTCCACAAAATCAAGGGACAGGTTCAAACCATTGCATTTCCAACCCTGAAAGACAGCCAGCATGTTTCCCACTGCTGCTTGCTTCACTGCAGTGAAGGAATGATTCCTCTGTTCAGCAGCAGTAGTTGGTGTTCATCCAGCCCTCCCTTATGCACAAGAAGAGGGCTCTCCTGCCTGCCCAGAGCCTTCTGGAACACAGCTTGGGCAGGTCTCATCGATCCAGACTGCGCTTCTGGGCTGCTTCTGAGCACACATTCCTGAGGAGGTTGATCACAGACCTCGGGTCTGCGCTCTTCATAATAGCACTGCCAGACACAATCATATTGGCACCTGCCTGGAAGACATCAAACACCTGCTCAGTCACACAGAACAGAGCCACTGCCTACAGCTTGCTTGTGAAACACTGGAGGAGGCTGTGAATTCTGGGCTGGTGTGCAAACAAGTGGGACACAGGTGACATACCTCTAACTACAACCCCAAATCGAGTTCAGAAAACACAGCTCTTCCCCAAATACATAACTTCTTCATCACAATGCTCCTATTTACACCAACATACAAGAAACAAACTTCTCTAGCTTAGGGGAGGCTTCAATAGCCACTATTTTAAAAAAGGCACAAGATTAACTTCAAAGAGATTTTGATATTACATTTATTTTATGGTTCCCTCTGAAAACTGAAAATTTCTCCTTATTTTCTGGGACTTGGTAAGTCTCTCAGCACAGCGACTGACTCTGCTGCAACTTCTTACCTCTGCGCACTTATGGATGGTGTCAGGCCCAACTCCTCCATCCACTTCTATATCCAAGGAGGGAAATTGTGTCCTCAGCCACTGAACCTGAGGAACCAGATAAAAAGGTGGGCACTGAGATCCACACTGAGCTGCCACCCTACACCTGCTTAGACATCTAGACAAAGTTTATCTACTTCACCACTATACTCCCTACCGTTAATTAGCTTTTCACTCAATAAATAATGAAAGAGAAATGTAGTTTACCTTTGGCATCATGTCTTCCATAAATTTCTGTCCTCCGAACCCAGGTTCTACAGTCATCACCAAAGCCATGTCTATCTGATTGGCCCAAGGTGCCAAGTGTTCAACTGTAGTGCCAGGCTTGATGGCCAAGCCAACCTGCAGGAAGCAAAACCAAATCCAAGTGCACCTTAGGATTAGTGCACCTCAGGGTAAGACTGGCCTGAGCTCAGTATAGATTACTAAGAATGTAATTATGTGTCTGTGTAATGGCAGGATGTACAGGCTCCTTTATTTGAAAATTTCATATTTTCTTCACTAAAATTGAAGACTGACTTCATGCACAATGTGTTAGGGCTGCATGTGCCAATCTCTGACCACCTGAAGTAGCAACAATGAGTTTTTCATAAAATCATGGAATCAAAATACCTTGAGTTGGAAGGGACCTACAAAGCTCATCAAGTCCAACTCCTGGCCCTGCAAAGACACCCCACCAATGCCACCCTGTGCCTGAGAGTGGTGTCCAAATGCTCCTGGAGCTCTGGCAGCCTTGGGGCATGACCACTCCCTGGGGAACCTGTCCAGTGCCCGACCACCCTCTAGGGGAAGAGCATTTTCCTGGTACCCAGCGCAAACCTCCCCTGATATAGTTGCAGGTCGTTCTCTCGGGTCCCGGCAATGGTCACCACAGAAAACCTGCCAGCAAGGCGGCTCTTAATCAAGCAGAGCGCAGTGTGTACTCCCCTCACCTTCATCCCATTCTCCCGAATGTCCTTTATCAGTGCCCCGGGATTGTCCGTCGCTTCTAGATGGAAGGTGTACTGGTTTGCGCCAGCGACTGCCATGGGCTTCACCCACTGCTCTGGCGTGGCCACCATCATATGCATGTCTGGAAGAGGAGAGCGAGCGGGCAGTGCGGCCGAGTCCCGCTGCCGGGGGGGCAGCGCCCCGCAGCCCCCGCCCCTTACCGAAGAAGGGCTCCTGGCCCAGCCGCTTGCGCAGGCTCTCCACGACGGGGTGGCCGAAGGTGATGTTCGGGACGAAGTGTCTTGGGGCCGAAGAGAGAGACGCGCCCGCCCGCAGGTTACCCCGGGCCGACCGGGAGGGGCGGGCCGTTCCGCCCGCTGCCCGTGCCCCCGGCCCGGCCCCTCCCCCCCGCCCCCGGCGTTACCCGTCCATTACATCCAGGTGCAGGTAGTCGGCCCCGCAGTCCAGCATGCGGCTGCACTCGGCGCCCAGCGCCGCCAGGTCGCTGTTGAGGATGGAGGGCCCGATCCGACACCCCGACGCCATAGCTGCCGCCGCGGCTCCTGCCGGGACGGAGGGCGGGCCGGCCGCGCGGTGGGAGGGCCGGGGCGGTGCCCCCGCCATCTTGGCGCCGCGGCTCCGCCCGCGCGGCCGCGCTGACGCGGCATAAGGGGCCCTGTAGCGCGGCTGTCCACTCAGGGGCCCAAACTGGCGGGAATTAATAATAGTGGTAATAATAATCTTTGTGTAAGTGATTTTAAGTTCCTAAAGAAGTGTATTTTGTTCCCCCAAAGTACAGTTCCAGCCTCACGCCGGGCAGAGCCACCGCCACAGCCCGTGCCCGCGGCAACCCCGCGCCGGGCCTGGGAGCAGATGGGTAAACTTTAACAAGCGCGGTCGGTATCCCGGAACAAAACTGCGCATCGAAGCCTTTCGGAGCGCGAGAGACTGACCGTGTTACGCAAGAGGCTCAAACACAGAACTCTGTCCTTTGTCGTCGTTCCTTTGTATTTAATCCTCGGGACAACGTTTGCATAAAATGCTGAGGCAACGGGACCGACTGACACATGGACAAGACAGACACAGCCAGACATTGCTGAACACGACATGCGCTTAAGGCCTCTAGCACTATGTAAAGCAGCATCGTTTGTCTTCACAGCAGAAATACACCAGTTCTGGTACAGAGATACTGGAGGAAAGCACAAACCAGCTAAAGTACTTGTATGCCCCTCATCAGGACGGCATTAAATGCAACTGATATAACAGTAAAACACATGGGAAGTCAGGCTGATGAGCTGGCCTGTCTGTGCCATCTCTCAGCAATCATTCCACAAAATCAAAGCCAGCTGCCCAGCCACCTGGATAAACCTAAATTACAGATGATGTCATTTATAAGCTGCATTGATTTCTAGGAGGGTAGACATTAAAAAGAGGCATTTTAGTCCTTGCTATGGCTTACCATTGTGGATTCACCTGTGACAGTGGGAACTTGAAAGTTATTACACACACTGAATTAAATGAAGTAAATCACAGTTATTCTGTCATCTCTAGAGTAGAGTACTATCGGAAGGCCTCTGCTTTTCATTAAGGAAGATGCTTCCTCATTTTCAGCAGAAAAGGTCACTCTATAAAGTGCACCGTGAATGCTGTACGTGTCGTGTCCCAGCCATTTATTCAGCTCATGTATGGAGCTTTCCTCCCCCTCAGACTGCCAGTGACCAAGCCTACCTGGGGACTTGAAAATGAAGCTTTTTTTCTCATTTGTGCGTCAGCGTTAATAATAAAACTTAACATCTGGAATTTAGCAATTTTTGGAGTGACCTCCGGGCTAGGAGCTAATCGAAAGCAGCATCCTACAGGTAGCTGGCGCTGGCTCCGGTGCACTAAGGAGATAAGAATCAGTTCAGCATGTTTTTATCAGCAGAGGAAACAGTCTGTCGTCCAGGACATCTGTCGGGACAGTGTCACCTCCACCTAAATACCTCTCTTACAAGACCAAGTACCCTTTGGAGCTGCATTAGAGCACCACCTGTACATTAGATAGCCTCATATATGTGGGGGATATAGGTAGTGCACTATACAAATAGTTGCCTTTTCTGCCCTGCTTTTCCCAAGACTTGCTGAGATTCTCCATCTCTCACCAACAGAGTGGTAGCAGAGCATGCTCAGGAAGAAAGATGGCTTTTGTTCAATTCGGAGGTTTAACATGAGTGAGTTCCCTACCCAGACTGGTGTGCATAGCTCCTGTCAAATGTGAGCATTTGGCAAATGCTAGGCAGCGCAGCCTAAGGCTCCATGGGCTTTGCAGGCTGAAACCTGCTGTCAGGTGTGTGGTTAATTGTCTAAGCCCCAGGAAAACCTGTGTGCTGCACTACAGCAGCAAGGCAGCTGTTCCTACGGTAGTACTTAAACAGCTATTTCAGACCTTGTGAGGAGAGCTCTGAGTCTCTTCTTTGGAGATGGCCAGAAGGATATAATTTCTCTCCTTAGCAAGGCTGGTTTATGATGTGTGTGTCCAAATTGCAAGTCCTCAGGAGCCAAAGTGGTAATTAGCACATTTTAGATACTCTCAGGAGTAGATACTGTCCTCTGCACAATAATGACATGATTATAAACTCCAGTTAGTCTAACATGAGCCAAAAAAGGCAGTGTATGATTCCCAAGGGTATCATTGGGCATTGCTGATGGTTTCATGGTTTGTTTCACAGCTATTTTGCAGCTTGCCCATCAGCAGCTAATGGCTAAATTCACATTTCAGTGTAATTCCATGATGCTGCAGCAAAACCCATAACTCAGCTGTGACTTCAGCTGATCCTCCCCAGGGATCTCCACCTTCTATAAATGTTACATACATTTATCTAATACTTGCAGCCATGAACATTACATACATAAAATGGAACCTTTTAAAATACAATCTCAGCATGCCAAAAATAGATTCTTTCATCAAGCTTCTGCCCTGCATTATCCATCTTTTGTTTACAATGTACATATATATTTATATTTATAGGAACATGAAAATACTGTATATAAATATTTCCTTTAAATGCCTCTAAGTGCATCCAACAGCATCAGTGGACCAGTTGCTTGGGACCAGAAGGTCCATGCATTCTAGATGCAGTTTCTTGGGGGGTTTTAAAGCTGTGTAGATGAGTAGCTCACTACATTAAAGCAGGACAGTGTGGGCTATTTATACCACCTGCAGACCACTCAGCCCCTGCCCATATGTGTCTATGCACAGCACGTGCATTCCTGCTTACAGTATATACTGTATTCAGTTTTACAGAGCAAATATTTTTGTAGCACAAGGGCAATATTTTACAGAGTGGAATGGAACTAACAGACAGAAGTAAGCTCAACTAAAGTCTGCAGTGCCAAAAAAAAAAAAAAGTGTAATTGCTTTATGGTTCTTATCATTGCTCTGCAAGTTAGAAGCAATGGTCCCAGGCTTGAGAAAATCAAGCTTTAGATGGGTATTTTCTGTCAGTGTTTTCACTGTTTTCAAGGTATAAGAGCCTTGTATTCAGCTGCTATATAGCACTCCTCTCAAAAACACTACAAAAATAAACATTGGGCACAGTCTCAGAAGAGACTTCTCTGTCTCACACAGTCCAACAGCCCATTACCCAGTGAGGCTGCTGATCACACTACATGGCTGCCAGATCAGGGCTCTATGGACCACATTTGCCTACACACCCCTATCCTGAGAATTCTGTACAAAGTCTCAGTTCCTGTTGTCCTGCCCTGAACTGAAATAGATCTCACAAATAGAAATTTGCCAGTCTATAGCAACTGGCTGATAGCTATTTCCTGCTTTTGAATAATAAAGTGCTCTTGTTTTAATTAGTTACTATTTAGCAGGGAACTCTAAGGAAAGGTACAGGTTTCCTTCTTCCTCCTCCTACTGTACTTCCCCCAGGGTTAAACATGAGATTCATCTAGATCGACATCCGTCTCCCCAAGCTCCACGTGCGTGAAGCTGAAGTGAGTGGCCAGCAAAGGATTCTCCATCCCATTGTCCTCACTGATGTGCAGGACAGTGTCCCTGTGCTGCAGCAAGCTGGTGGTCTCCAGGCCAGCAAAGTCCTCGGTGTCAGAGAGCTGGGTGGGTGGGGTGCTCTGTGCTGTTGTTGACCGGGACTCCAAGCCTTCCTCTTTTTCCTTCTCCTTCTCAGCAGAGAGTGCCTCGCTCTGCAGTTGAGGAGAGCTGGTGGTCAGACTCAGAGAAAGCAGGAGGGAGAGGGGGGGAAAAAAGAAAAGGAAGGTCTATAAAGTATTTTCTCATTCAGATATACATTTTACCATACGGAACCAGGCATTTGCAGATTATAAATCCCTTAAAATTATACCCTAACAATGATACATTTTTGCTGGTGAATCAAATTTACAACAATGATCAGAAAGGTTATCTGATTTGAGTCATTAACACTTCCTCATTTCATCGTTTTTTAGTGTATGGCTTCAAACTGACAGTAGATTTACATTAGATATTAGGAAAAAAAACTTTACTGTGAGGATAGTGAAGCACTGTAAAGGGTTTCCCAGAGAAGCTGTGGGTGCCTCATCCCTGATATTGTTCAAGGCCAGGCTGCACGGGCTTGGAGCAACGTGGTCTAGTGGAAAGTGTCCATAGCAGGGGGTGGAATAAGTCCAAACCATTCTGTGATTCATTCTATGATTCTGAAGACAGAGATTATTCATTTGATAATGGCAAAGGACATAATCTCAAAAGACACTGGATATCTGGGCATATAAAAGTGATCTCAATGTCACTGATGTGTTGAAGAGATGACTGGGATTGTCCCTGCACCATCCTCAGTGGGGTCTAAGACCGAAAAATGTTGGACAAGCAATTTCTTTTGCAATGTGATGCTTTAGCTAAAACAGTCCTGAGGCTTTGATGGAGTTCTTCCTTAAGGAGACATCTCTTTTAGGGAGCAAGCTATGAAAACCTGCTGAGGCCAGCTTGCCTTGGTGGTTAGGTCCAGAAGGACACTGTATGTGATGGGAAGATGGAAACAGAAGATGCAGAAAATATATTTGCAAATTAAGAATTATTGTACAGATCTGGAAGGGGATGGCTTTACAGAAGCAGGGGGCTGGACAGCAGACAGCCTAAAGAACAGACACACAGGAGAGTTTGCTGTCTTTACTCTCCTGCCAGCCTTCATTACAGTGCTGTAATGCATCTGGCGCTTCCCTGTGACTGGGATGGAGCAGGGGAGGGAGACAGGCTACAAACCCACCAGTCACATTACCTGGCTGTGGAGATCAGCTACAATGATGGCAGGCGAGGAAGTCAACACAGGTTTGCTGAGGGGCTCCTGCTGGCTGGTGGCCTGGGGGCTGCTGCGGCTGCATTCCGGCTGCTGTGCCGGCAGGTCTGTGGTGCTGGCTGGGGGTGCCTCAGGCTGGGCTTCAGTGAACGTCACCGACCGCTTCTGCTCCGCTGAAGGGTACAAAGCCCAGAAAACTGAGGGTTAAAATTTGGGAAGAAAAACACAAGAAAAAGAAGAGAGAGAATATCTGGAGTTTTTACAAATGAGACAGGATTTGTGGTTCATTCCATCTTTATATGAGCTGTCTAATCAGCATCTAATCTAAAAGCTGTTTACCCTGGGCTTCCACTACGGCCATAGCAAGACTCTGGGATCTCCTGAAGTCTATCCAGCACATCTATCCTTGTCATGGCTTGGTGAGAAAAATACCACCCATAACATCTTTCCATTCCAGAAGAATACTCTGAATTTAGTTCTCATGTGAGTTAGGCATTTCTGCCCTCAAATAAAAAAGTAAAACTGGCATGGTGTCCTAAGTTGCAATATAAGATATATTCTATTACCGTCTCCACAAGCTGTTAAAGCAGGTGGGGCAGTGTTTGTTATCTCCTGTCATGACTCATCCCTGATCACTCCCTCTGGGGGCTATCTCTGTTAATGGTCTGTCAAGAACCCACCTCATGACTCATGGAATTACCTCATCCCATTGTGAGATGCTCTGCCCAGGGGGGAGGAGCCAAGCATTCCCACCTGGATATAACCTGGGTTTTAGAACTGCGCAAGTGAGCCCCGCCTATTGGAGTCCCAGAAGACAAGAGCTACCATTGGACCTTCAGGTGGAGACCAGACTTTCTACAGGATCACTGCTTCAACAGAACCACTTCATTCAGACTGCTGCCACCACCCTGACTATCAGAGTGTCAGGTTGTAACCTGTCTCTGTCAGTGTTTCCTTGTATTATTGCATTTATTTTAATTTCCCTATTAAATTGTGATTCTGACTTGCGATCTCCCACTGGTTTGTTTTCAAACCAGTATGCATGGAAAAAGATAGGAAAATTGCCCAAGGTTTTGCAGAAAATCTGAGAAAGAAGGTGTGGCGGATAGCCCCTCATTCCTGCAGACTAAGTTCACTAGCCAGGAATAACAGAAGAGAACAGAGTAAAGACAGCTAGACTAAAAACCTAACAGTAAAACTGATTTTCCTGTTCCTGCTCTTACTTATTTTTTGTTAACTTTTACATTTCAAACATCTCCAGCAGTGCTGTTGCCCAAGCACACTCCTGCTGAGCAGTTAGAAATCCAGAAAGTTCACAAGTAACCTCTGCTCTTCCAGATGTTTCCGCCAAAGCTCACTGCTCACTCCAGCTGGTATAGAATACAGCCCCCTGCTCTGCTTGGCAGTGCTGACTCCTGGAAACATACAGCACAGACTGAAACAGTCCTACATTCATTTCCATATACAATCCTTAAAGCTCTGCACTGCTAAGCTTATGATGGGACATTTCCTTCTTTCTGCTACTCTCAATAACATCTTCCAAACTTGCACATCTGGAGGTTTTGGATAAGGCATCCTGACTAGAGGGAACCCATCCCCTAAATTCTCCACAACTCTTGGAAACAAGGTAATTCATTGTCCATGTCCTGTTTGACCTTGAAAACCTCTGGAGAAACCCTCAAAGTGTTTTGAGGGGCTAGATGTCTGATACCCACATACTAGGAAAAAGTATAAAGCTGCTGGGATTTCACTTTTAATATAAGCTACTATCAACCTACTATTCTTTTAAGCTAAAACCACAGCATTTTCTACTTTCCAGTGTGGAGTGCTGGTTCTGGAAATGCAGCACTGCCCTACCGCAGGGTTTTGGCTTTGGCTGGATGCTTCGTCGCGTGGTTGAAAGTCGAGCTCCATGACGGCTCCGAGGTTCGGTTTGAGTTTTCTGACGTGACAGCAGTGGTCGTCGAAGCTAAACATTGGAAGAGAGATTTAGGCTGATGTATGTTCACATATTGCACAGCTTCTCGTCTAAAGGGAAAACAGATCATCACTGTCTATACCTCTAGATGTCCATGCACTCTGCTTTTAGCAGATATGTGTTTTAAGGTTTCCATGGCTTAGATATCTTCATATTGAACCTCTGAGCTTTGTGCCTTTTCAGTTTCAACACTGAATGTAATGCAGTGCAGGCTGTGTGACCATCGTTTAATAACAATAATAATAAAAAAGCCTGCAGAGGACAAGATTGAGGAATTTAAAACAAATGGCACCTCCTCTCTTAGGGATTTGTCTGGCTTCACAGCTGCAATTTGTGCTATGGTTCCTGCTAAGTCAAGGGACTGCACTAAGTATAGCAAAAATTAGGTAGAAGGGGCACATCACATCCACACATCATGCCCAAACAGCCACATACAAGAAAAGCCAAACCAAATCACACAGCAGGAGAGACGGTTTGTTTACTGCCTGTGTCCTCACCTGCCGTAGGCCTCTCTTCCGCCCCAGGGGCTGCTGCAGAAGGAGGTTCTGCTGTCCTGGCTCACTCTGCACACTTGCCACCCTGTTAGATGTTGACAGCATTAGACCAAGCACAGAAGCACGCTGCATAACTAGTAGGTCTCTTGGCAATTGGGATTAAAATAAATAAATACACAATAGATTGACCAACCACTAATGGCACAGTCACTTCAAAGAGCAGCACTGTCTTTGAAGGATGGGAGGGGACATGTCTGTTGGGTTGTGGCTTCCAGGGCTTAGGAAAGGGTGGGAGGTGGAGTCATGGCATTCAGGACTTGGCCACACACAGGTAGCATCCAAATATAAATAACTGCAGATTTCAGTTTTCAGTCATTGATTGATGCATCCCACTGAGCAGCACTCACTTCTCTGCATCCTTTGCCACATCAGTAAAGGCAGGAACATCAGCTTCCTAGCTCAAAAGCGTTCTTGTTTGCTTTTCCTTTTTTCAAGGACAATGTTGTAAAAGCTGGGTTTTTTTCTTCCCAAATAAGACTCCATGGCCTCATCACAATTTTGTTATTTGGTTTTAATTTCAATTTAAGTCAACAAACAAAAAACAAACACAAAGTGACAAAGGATCCATTCACATAATGGATGCATGAGTTATGTGAACAAGGCCCCACACACAACACTTGCAGCCTTAAGTCTTTTTTGTGGCTAACAAACAAAAGAGACAAGTAAACGAAAATTAGAGATAGATAGATAGATAGATAGATAGATAGATAGATAGATAGATAGATAGATAGATAGATAGATAGATAGATAGATAGATAGATAGATAAACAGAGCTTTTTTGGTTTTAATATATTGGCACAAAAAATCTGAAAACCTGCAGTAGAAGAAACTTTAGCAATAAAATATACTCGGCTATATACCATTGCGTACTACCATTCAACTGACCACTCAATCCACTTAATATAAAAATACCACCCTCCCCTCATTTTTGTCAAAGTACCGTATTCCTCCAAACACTGGACATTTAGCAGTCACAAAACACTTTAGCTGAACAAACTATGTCTGAGAGACTTATGACTACAATAGTCGCTAACATTTAATATGGACTTCTTTTAACTCAGGCAGCTGCTTTTTTAGGCCAGACTGGAATCCACTGAGCCACATGTCCAATTTAAGTAACTTCCGATATCCAGCTATATCTGGTATATACACTGTTGAAGATTCAGTATTGCAATCCATTTTGCCTTTGGCTTGCATTAATCTAAAGGAAAACAACATTCTTTTCTCTACATACTTCCCTTGGATCTCCCTGGAGTTTGTCAGTACTACCAACAGAGTGAAGGTTGATCACCTGACCATGCAGGGATGGAGGAAGAAGACAAACCTAGGGACATGGTCAGCCAATGGAGGATGTCTGTGGAGAGGCTCAAAAAGCTCTGTCTCCTGAGCAGCTCATTCTTCACTTTGGCAGAAGTTACCAATTGTCCTTAGAAGGTTTGGCAGAATAGAACATGGAGAATTTCCTGCTCTGCTTTGGGGCAAAGTCTGGTTACCCGATCTGAAAGTCTTACTCCTTCCTCCCTTTCATTTCAACTGAAGCCAGACTTTGCACTGAACAATATCCATGAATTTCTATCCCTTCTACAGGGGAGACAGTGGGCAGCTTCAAGGAGAGAGACATCTTGGGACCCTGAAGCTGTTTCTCTTTTGATAGACTACAGCCTAATAATCCTGGGCATGCCCTCGGCAATCTCAGCACAGCTGCACTGCCTTGAAAAAAGAGGAAAAGCTTCAGCAAGCTCAAAGCCAAAACAAGATATATTTGAGTCCTTTTCTTCCTCAGATAGGTCTTCTAAATGAAATCACCCATCCCTGGAACATATATTGCAGCTTTTCCATAGGATATTGATCTGCTTTACATACCAGGCACCCTAAACACCACACAAACACCTGCCTAGGGATAAGCAGAGCCCTCAGAGTTACCTCCTGTTAGTAGGACTTTGTTCTTGACCCAGACAGTGACTGCAGCACATATGACTGACAAGTTCAAAAGCATCACATCATTCCTTATTAAAGCAGAGACTGCATTTAAATTAGTCTTTATATTTGTGATTCCAACTATATGAAATTACAGCTTGGAGAATTTCCTTAATCTTCTGTTTCTAGGATTACATAAAAACTTATTCTTCTGAATTTCCAGAAGTTTTTACAGTGGTTACCAGAATGTGAATGAAGTAGGAATTAGCTGGAGAAATACTTGAAAAAAATTTTCTGCTGGACTAGCTTTGAAAATCCTGTTACAATTTCTGATGAAGGAAAGGTAACTCTTAGTTCTGTGAGCACTGAGGCTATGCATGAGATAAAAACTATTCCTATGCACTGACGACAAATAATAGGTGAGCAAAAAATGGCTGGACTTCGTGTCTTCCTGCTGGAGTCTGGGATTTTCAGCCTGGCTTATAACATAAGCGAAATGAGTTAAGTGAGCTGGTGGATGTTTACTTCCAGTGCTGAATCATAACACAAGCTGGTATAACCTGGGATGATCTTACAAGCTGAAATTGCAGATACCTGTTGCAGGGAAATGATCGATCTGAGAGCAGCTGAGTTTTGCAGAGCTGCCTGTGCACAACACAGTCCTGCTGTGGCTGTCTTTTTGCTCTCTATCCCCACATTTTGAAGAAGGAAAGAGAGAGACAGAATCATAAAGACCACACATTTCGGATAAGTGACTGAATTTTCAGATATAAGCTTTCTCTTCATGATGGTGTGTGAGGGTTTCTTTTCAGATTAAAGAACAGAACTACCAATCTTGTTTCCATGAAAACGAGCATGGCAGCAGAGGGTTGGCTCTGTGCAGCCTGCCCTCCCTCCTTTTCTGTCTCTCCTTGTTTACCAGACCTGACCAGGAATGTACTGTTTTTCGGACAGCCTGTGGGACCCAGCCAAGGAACATGGAATCAAATGCTGTTTCAGCTGACAGTACATTTCCCCCCCAAGGCAATGTGATCTATAAGAACACTTTTTCTAAAGGACATAAGCCAGATTTATTTCAGAATGAGAAACAAGATTTTTTTCCTGCCCAACACAAAGATGCTCTGTCACTCTTTGAGCATCTCTGTCAGGGATTTCTTTGCACAATAGTGTTACTCCCATTATATAGGGCAGAGGTGAGCCAAAAATCAAACCAACCCAAGTTTATGGATGCATGTTGCCAGCACTACAAGGAATGACAGACAGTACAGTCACACAACGAGGGCTAAACCAAACTTTGTCAGGTTGGCAAGTAAAAGAAGTGATGCTAAGGAAAGAAGAAACCAAACCATGCAGCCCCTCCACCACCCAAAAAACAAAAAGAAGAAGAAAGAAGAAAACAAAACAGATACAAGGAAGCAATGAGTTTAAATGTCTTAAAAAGACGAATTACGTCTTACGATGGAGCGTATGCACTTTGTGCCCCTAGACATGAATGAGAGGATTGGTGGACAAAGGCAGCAGAGAATAGGTTAAATACATTGTATTTCCTCATCCCAGCCCTGTTAGCATTAAATCTGCTGCTGCAATTGCCATGGCAATGTGGATTCAATCTGATTTTTCCTACTGGAAACCATTTAAACTAGGATAGGCACAAACATTACAGGGAAATGTGTTTGTGCAACACTTTTCCATTACACCTTCTTCTTTTCTGATTCGGAAAAATATCATGTCCTCTCAGATTATAACCACAGCAGATCACAATGCTCCTCAGCCCTGTACCCCATGATGTCTGAGCACTTCAGTGCTCTCCCATTTCTGTCTTCCCTGCTTTTCTTCAAGGCTGGCTCTAATTGCTATAGAACAAAGGGAAACAGACTATATTATTTTTGTATTTGTTACAATTTGTTTCATTTATTTAAGACTCCTACCTTCCCTAAGGGTCTAGTCCCTAGTAAATATTGTTTATTTTTTTATCACAGTTATGACTAAACACCAGCTTTTGAATTCAGAAGGTGATTCTAAAAAGTTATCGTGCGCCAGCCAAAATCAAAGTTACATAAGAAAAACTCAACCCTGCTTTTTCAAAACTAATGTTCCCGAATGTAAAAACAAATTAATTCTGCCCTATAATCCCCACTGCACAATAAGCTTCTACAACATCTGCTTTATTATTGCTGTCCTTTAGAGGAGGAATCCAATTTTCACATTTAACAATGCAGTTGAAACATCTTTTCCTCCTCACAGAGACCTAACCTAATCTTTTTAGACATATTTGCAGTGTCTTCATTCATTCTAAGGATTTGCAGTCCTGATGCCCCTCTCTAAGACATTGATTCCTGCTCCTTGAAAAGGGTAATAAAACTCAGCAGAACTGACTCCCAAGTACTTCTGCTCACCCATTTGCTTTAGGAGATCTCTGTATCATAGAGCAGGGTGGAGGATAGTGTCCTGGTCCCTAGAGAAAATATTTGTGATAGGAATTAGTAGGAACTCATTGTGCAGCTGATTACATTTCAGGGTTCAAAATAAATTATTGTGTTTGAACAAGTTTCTTGACTTAGGTGTCTCATAGTGCTCAGCCTCACCACCATAATTAGGAGTGGCTACCCCATACTTAACAAGATCAAAACATTTCAAAATCAACACTGATGTAACTGAGTATCAGTTTATTATGGCTTTAGCTCGGACACAGACCTTCCCCTTCATCCTCTTCCTCAACTATAGTGAGTGTTTAGTGCTGCTAAAGGGACAACACAGAATTTCTTTGATTGAATGATTTCTCTTCAACTCTTTAGCTCAGATGACCATGCAATCCATCTTACTTTGTCACAAAACCAGGTAATAATTCTCCTGCCTCTGCCATGAGGCTGATGTCTTTTCTTAACCGATCAGAGACCAGTCTGCCAGAGCAGAGTTCACACACACAAAGTACACCACTGTGGCAGGATGATTCCCCCTCCTTCCTCCCACTGAGGTGCATAGATAAGATAACCTCTGGCATAACAAATCACCAAGGGGTCACACCCTGGCACCAGCAGTCTGCCAGACCCCATGCCAGGAATCTGGAGAACAGATGGGAGAAGAGATAAAAAATGTGTACGTGACAGAAGGCATGTCTTTTGTTCTATAAAAGTATCACCTATCTGCCACAAAGTCAGAAGTTTCTCTTGCACATTCTACGAATGTGTGGAGATAATTTCTCCCCAAGGAATTCGCAAACCTTGTGGTAACTTCTCTGGAGATTGAGAGATGTAGGATCTGATGTATGTGGACATCCTCGACAATTGGATGGTGAGATACATTGAATCCTAATTATACTATTTTTTCCGCTAGCTGTATTTGTAAACGTGCACTGTATATCTAACTATTAATAGTTTTTTTCCTGTGTAGTAATATTCTGTTTTAAGTCTCTTGTCTGTTCAATTGGTGTCCCTTGAATAAATGATTTATTCTATAATACACCGAATCAGCCATTATTAAAAGAACTTGCGAATGGAAGTGGGTTCTGGGGTGCAGGCCGCCTCAGTAAGTTACTATCTATTGCTATAGGCCTAAGCAGAGGTAGAAGCTTATTTTAACCCCATAATATCCATTCATAACAACCACATATCATGGAATGAGCTCAGTGACAGCACTGATGCTAAACTCGCCTTTCGTCAGCTGAGGAGAGTGAACAAATGAACATAGCAGCCTGTCCCCATCCCAAAACGCCACTACCAACATCAAAATCCAAGCTAATGAAACAGAAACCGTTCACACAAACGTCTTTCAACATATCCACAGCTTCCACTGGTGCAGGAATGAAATAGTGAGTTACCCTCCATGTTGCCAATGTACAGGGCCATGTTCTCCTGGGAGGAAACCAAGATGCTCTTGGGACTAAAAGCAACTCTCCAGCCTCAAGAGGATGGGGTTGAGAGGTGGGAGCACAGCAGCAGGGCAGGGAGAATGATTAACATGACTGATCTGGGTGTTAAAGGTGTAGCCCTCCCTTCTAAGTTCACTCCTGACCAATCTGTGCTTGTTCCCCTGTCTATGAGTTATGGGGAACAGCTAGACCTGGCCTCCAGCACTAACAGAGCCATTTTAGATATGTATTTATGATGTCCACCTGCAAAATTTCTAAGGTATCATTTGAGAATTGAAAATGCTTTGCAAAAATAATGAGAATTGTAAAGTACCCACAAAACACTATATTCCACAGGACTTACCATAACTAGTTTTATCAGTGAATGGTAAAGAACTCAGTTTGATATTAAGTCTTTTGTGGTGACAGCATTGTGAGATGAATGAAAAAACCAGATGTCTCCATTTTACACAAGCCTCCAGACTAATGCTTATAGCAGGATACAGCTAATGTCTCCTGGATAATTTTTCTCATGCCTTTCAAGCAATTGTTAAACAAGGGGAAAACCCCAAGGCCGGCCTACTGCTTCATTCACTACAGCTTTTTCTTTCCCCTTCTCCTCAGCCTTCTCAAAGTTATTGGCAATCAAAGCTGAAAACTGAAGATGGGTTGCTACACCTTTGACTTGCGGGCCTGAATATTGATGAGCCACAAGAGACAGAGATGGAGAGAGTGACAAAAGGTGAGGGGAAGAGACAGAAGGTTGGAAACAGCTTGTTTCCCAGCACACACACTGACAGACAGGTAGTGTTAACACTGTACCTAGAGAGGCTGCCCTCAGTGGCCAGGCTCGGGGAGTCATCGAGGACATTAGGTTCACTGCAGGAGGGGCAGGGAGATTAAGAATTTAGGGAAAGAAAATGCAAAAAGAATGTGCTCGTCTCTGTTTTCAAGGGAAGAAAATATCAACGGAATAAAAAAGTAAAAAAAGGACGGTAACATTAATCGGTCTCACAAGCTCAATAGCACATAATATGACTCAGAGGAGCTGAAAGAACATCTGATAACAGGAGCAGTCTTTAGAGGGAGTTTGCGCTGCATGAAGCCTTCTACATCTCTACTGAGATTTGTGGAGCTGAAAAGTTCAACAGGATGTGTTTCTAAAGGAAATAAGACAGGGAACTGTTTTCCAAGCTATTTTCCTGCAGCATTTTGATTTATTTCAGTTCTATTTACTTTCAGCTTCATAAAAAGCTTTTTTCCTTCCCCATGAGCCACTTCTTCCTTGAGGGAGGGCTGATCTATCTCCCATGAGCTATAGACCACTCTCCTTCTGGTACAACTCTAAATACAAACATCTGGAAAACAAGGTCTCATAGTGCAATGAAACTGTAAATAAACAGCTGGCGAGGGTCTTGGCAAAGGAGTACACAGTTTCAATGCTTTTCTGCACTGCAGCCATCAAGCAGGAGCAGCCTGCTCAGGCCATAGGAAAAACATGAAAGAAGTAGTCTGCTGGGTTACCAGCAGGAAAGCAGTAATAATAATATTACTTAGCATTAATTAGCTTACATTTGTGAGGCAGTCTGAAAGCCCAGAGACCATCCATAACTCGAAGAGCCTGATGTCGAGGACTATGATTATGCTTGCTGAGCTAGTTCTTCCCCTACCCAGATGAAAAGTGATTCTCCTGCAATACTGTGTACTTAAAATAGAGTGAAGCTCTGTAGTAATTAAAGTTTTTTTTCTCTGCATCACCATGATTTGGGATTGCACAAAGCAAACATTACTCTCAGTCAGCTGTGACTCTTATGAAGTTTATGCATTGAAGATGATAGTGAAAGATTGAGGAAAATGCAGTCTTGCATATTAATTTTTCAAGAAACAAAGGGACTGAATCAACGGAGTTTGAAAGTCAAATGAGTTCCTGTAAGTCCTTTTGTGAAAACTCACGGATAAAATCTGTGTAACTTCTCTCTTGTAAATCACTTCTCCTATCTCTGCTGGAAGGTACCACAGCTGTTAATTTTCCTTCATCTATCAAGGTTATTTCTGTAATTCCAAGCAAGAATGGGGAGGGAACAATGTTTGATTTTCCAGGGGTGGTCAAGACATAATGTAGAATATATTCTTTAAAGTTTCAAAGGAAATAACATAAATTAATCTGCCCATTGTCAGATATCCTTGGATAACTATGTCACAGACAAATAAAACAATAAACATTGCTTACTTAGAAAAAAAATCACATTTAAATGCAAAACTTCTCTCCACATCTTCTAAAGATGTACATTTCCCAACAAGCTCTTTGTCACTCCTCCATGTCAACCAGGAATAAGGCATTCAAAGTTATTTTTATCAACAAGTACTTCAGGTTTAAAACAGTATTAAATCCCATCTTTGAACATAGCATTCAGTTTCTGTGATGAGCTAGTTACTGTGCTAGGAAGGACAAAGAACACACGGAAGAAAACAAAGTTAAATCAAACTGCCTCTGTCCCCCTTTCCCAGCTTCTCAAGATTCCTCCCCATTCCCTACACAGATTGGGATGGTCCCCTGGTTAAATGCATACCCTAAAACCATTAGGTTTCCTTCGGCTATTCAGTAGTAGCAGAGAAAAATAATGCTGAGTGTTTCTCAAACTGTGTAAGAGGAAGGTTGCTGTGGATGACAGCTTGTTCTTATGCACCCTACACAAAATGGATCATCCTGGAAAATCATTATTTTCAACCCTGCACCCTTGGTCCAACACTATTCCAGGATGAATAAATTTAGCATCACTATGCTGGCACCAATTCCACTATGCCACATCTCTGATGTGCCTGTGCCATTTCTGCTCTTGTTAATATCATGGGAAAGGTGAAAAGCCCATGTTGTTACCTTTGGCTGGGTAACATGCCCACCTCAGCCTGAGGTGCAGACATGCTGGAGAGATGGCTGGAGAACCGCCTCCTCCCAATGGCACCCATAAGGTATGTTTCTTGTTCACTTACCACACTGGGCATGCTCAATGAGTCATCTGGAAAGAGAGAGAAAACAGGAAAGGAGAGGAAACAACCACCCAAACCCCACCTGCATCTCCACAGTTGTCAAGAGATAACGGGATGCCAAAGGTATACCCAGCATTCACTGCCAAGAGCCTAAGCCTGCAAATTGGAATATTCCATTAAATTTTACAGCCACAGTGCAGAAAGACATACACATAAACCCCTGCAGGATGAGGAACCTGACAAACATGAGGCAGGGATTTATGTATTCTTTCAGCTTAAATGGCTATCAGGAAAACATGTTTGGAGAATTCAGGTTCCACTAGGGCTTAATTCCTGTGATTAATAAACTGCTTGTTAATATACAGTGTTTCTAGCATAAAAGTTGTAACTGGACCTTTTTCTGGTGTGAAATAAACTGCTGCTATGATCTAGCAAAGCACTGTGACAAAAAAGCCAAAATACATGACAGCAAAATGCAGAACTGACACCCTTCTACACCCTTCAGGATATGCATTTTAAAATGTCACCAAAAAATTGGATAAATTGTCTCAAATATATCATGCTGCAACAGAACTATGCAGACACCTGGATTGCAATCAAGACTGCTTGAAATTTTCAGTGCTGTTTTAAATTGTATCAAATATCAAGAAAGAAATTATTGTGGGTCTTGCCACAACTTTTAATTACAAATAAATAAAACAAAGGGGTGGGTTTGTGTAATTTTCTCTCCTCTTTTTGACCTTTTCCAATTCTGATGTACTGAAATATTTTGCAGCAGCATTTATCCAAGGCAGGGCTGAGGAAATGATGCTGCAGTTCAGATAGGAAGATGTCACTTACCATTCCACACAGTGGCTCAGAATTAATCTGAAGCTGAAACCATAGTTTGCCACAGTGAGTAAATATCTGACCGATGTATAAGCAGTACAGCTCTGGGTGGATTGTACAAAGTTTAGTGGTGAACCCAGCTAAAATAAAGTTGGGCTGAGCCTTCAAAGTTTCAGGCTAACTGCACTTTCCCAAAAGGCAATTCTGCTGTGATTGCATGGGCCTTTCTTTTGAGCCCCCCATTTTCATTCCTTCTGTTCGATGCTTTTGGGGGTCCTGCAGGAACAGAATCCTAACTACAGAGCCATGGCCCACTGTCATGATGGCCAAAGAGAGGCCTGGCTGCCAAATGCCTTGTCAGCACTGTGACAATTGCACATCAACCCAGGTCTCAGGCACTAAAAACCTCCATGTACCATTCCCTTTGCCCTGCCACAGCTCAGAAGGCAATGAGGAGGTATGTTACAACCCAAACTTTAACACCATGTACCAGCCACACCAGCTGCTCAACCTCATGCTCCTGTGGGCCTTTTATTCACACTGGGACAGGGGCAACTGTGTTCCCCTCCCAGCCAGCCTCTGGGCATCAAGAAAACATCTTCAGTGTTTGGGGCTTAGCTTATATCAGTGGCCACATACTTTCTTCATCCTCCTCATCTGTGCGGCTCAGCGTGTCCTGCGAGGCCTGCTGGGAAGGCTCACTTTCCTGCTCCCAGACAGTGCCAGTGCCAGTGTTGGAGCGGGACATGGTGGCCAGGCTCAGGCGGTAAGCAGAGGTGGAGGTGCCCACGGTGCTGACAGATGTCTTCCCTTGGTAAGCTGCACAAGAGGGGAAAACCAAACCCAAGTCACTGATGGCGCTGGAAATCAACAGCAAGCCAGGCATTCTTGTCACATTGGGCACCTCATTCTGCCTGGACTCGTGGGGCAGGGGGACCGTCTCACCCTCTGCAACTCCCTGACAAGAGGGTGGAGCCAGGTTGGAGTTGGCCTCTCCTCCCCTGCTACCAGCGACAGACGAGAGGAAATGGTCTCAAGCTGCACCAGGGGAGGCTCAGGCTGGACAGGAGGAATTTCTTCATGGAAAGGGTTGCTAAGCATTAGAATGGGCTGTCCAGGGAGGTGGTGGAGTCACTACCCCTGGAGGTGTTCAAGAAATGACTGGACGTGGGACTCGGTGCCATGGTCTAGTTGACAAGGTGGTGATCAGTCAAAGGTTGAACTTGATGATCTCAGAGGTCTTTTCCAACCTTAATGATTCTGTGATACTGTGACAGGGGTAGCAGAGGTGATAAAACACAAAGGCGCAGCTGCCTTGTTCATCTCACCTTTTCAAAATCTGGTTTTCTTATGCAGTCTGATTTTCACAACCATTATTTTACAGATCTGCTTCAACATTTAGAAACAAGGCACATTATTGACAAGGAAAAAAGATTGAAGCATTTCCTTTTGAATTTGGTTTCCTAAGAACAAAGCTCAGAAATCACTTGTTATGCATGATCAGCAGCTGCCATCTCGTGGCAACACGGGTGACTGTCACTAGAGAAAGGTCTCCCTTGTGCAGGAGAGAATTCAGTACCCTATCAGCTCAGGGATGCTGATCTGGACGTCACAGTAGAGAAAAATCAGAGAGCCCAGGAGAAAGGAGGAGAAAGGAGGAGAAAGATCTGCTGCTGCTGAACAGCCAGACCTTTCTGCACAAGGAGCTTTGGCTTTACAGTGGCATAGAGGGGCTCACTGCACTGCGGTTGGGGCTGCACAATCCAGCTGAGACAGCAAGAGATGGCTGCTGGGGAATAGGACTCAGACTTGGTGGAAAAATAGGTGCATTCCACAACTAACCTGGACTTCTGTTGGCTGTTCAGTAGCAAGGCTGAGCTATATAAGTCCCAGTGGCAGGCTGTCGGGGTGTGTGTGGATTGCCCCATTCCCCTTTTAGGCAGAGGCCCAGTCTGCTTCACAAGTTACTGTAGGGGCAAGCAGCTGCCCAGCCCGGGTTGATGGCCCTGAGCTCTCCCTGCCTTCCTTACCAGACCCGCTGTGCACAGCCTCCTTCAGGATCTTCAGCTCATTGTTAAACTCAGCAATGAGGGAGCTCTTGCAGAGCGGGCGTGGGATGAACCGTCTCTCCAGCTGGTCAGAGATGTGCTGTCGGGCAGTCAGCTCCTCATGGTTCTCAGCTGGCTGGGCCAGCAGCTGCAAAATTGGGATGCATTAGCAGTGCAGCGAGATGGTGCCCAGGGAACGGGGAGTAGTCTCCAGACTAGCAATGGTCTGCAGCCAGCAGGCTTTGTAGATAAGAGGTTTTGACTCCATTTATGAGGTTTCCACCTGTCTTTTAGGGACAACCTTATATTTGACTAAACACAGATCAAAACCTCAGTGGCACAGGGTGCATGGAGATAAGGGCTTCCTTATGTTAAGTTCTATCATCATGATCCTGTCATGAGACAGCTCCTTCCTCCATGATGATTTAGTCTGTCCAAGAGACAAGGTAGGCTAAATAAGATAGAGTACCATGTGCTAGTCTATCTGGTAACCAGTGAGGAGCTGCTTAATCCCCAGATGCCTCAGCCTAGCAGCTGTCTGTCCATCCACAAAAGTGCTGTCAGAACCTTCATCCAAGAGATGGAAAGGAGAGTGGTCCTTCATGGCTGTTAGCTGTATTGCCCAGCTCTATGCAAAAGAAAGGTTACTAGAAGATTTCTGCCAACATCCTCCCAGGTTCAGCACATCCACACCTTTCAAGTGCTTTGAATGTCTTCATTGTAGAATTAAGACCACATGCCCTTCCCCATCCAGAGGAACTAAGACTAGCTGTACTCCATGGATTAGAGCTCCTGGATTACTGGCATACTCTTTAGTTATGGCTAGGAAAAAGCCCTGTGATTTAGTTTCATAGGGCTCTTAGGTCTACTAACTTCTGAAAGGTCACTGCCTACATGTAGTTCTTTCAGAAGTGTTGTTCCACTGTTCTCAGCTGGGGAATAAGGGCTAGCTTATCCTCAGGGAGTGATATATCAGGACCCAAAGCAACTGTTACCTTGCACTGGATGAAGGGCCGAAGGAGCACAAAGATAGGGATCCGTGTTCGTACGATAAAGTCGAGGAAATCCCACAGGGCCAGCCCTCCCACCTTCCGCAGGGCCATCTCTTTGACTTGCAGGCTCAGCCAGTACCACTGGCTGTCCAGCTGGCGTTCAAAGCAAACAAGGATCACCTTCAGGGCTACAGGGGAACACACATCAGCAAAGGGCAGTCAGAGATGTTACCAGTGTCCCTCACAAGCACTGGGGGAGGAACGGGGAGGGGCACAGCGAGCACAAACCTACACAGGCATGCTTTGCATGTACGTGCATATGCATGCCCACACACACCAGAGTCACAACTGTCTTTTCTATCAGTCTCCAAACATGGCAGTGAAGGAGCAACCAACCTTCATGTAAAAAAGGCCTCACGATCAGAACTGGTAATCCCATTTCCAGAGAAAATTTTCTACTTCATACCTAAGTTCCTCTGTATTTTCTTGCTCTGGCTTTCCCTCTCCCTCCCCCCAGAGTTCTTTTGTCTTCCTAGAATCAGATATTTTGAAAGCAGCTCAGAGTGGGAATACAGCCCTGGCTGATCAAACAACCTCAAAAATCTTGACCAAGTATATCCACACAAAGAATCACCCATTGACCACAGTAATGTGCAGATAATTTATAGGGTGATGAAAAGAACCTTTCTAGCAGTGCAGCTGCATAAGTCATGGCCACACTGCAATTTAAATACAAATATGGTCCAGTAAGCCAAGGGCACTAATTCACAAGAGCAAGAGCATGGCATTACAAATGGGGATGAACAGCGATGCAGTTCAAATAAATGCTCTGCATTAAAGTGGACAGTGATTAACACTTAGCTCATGGAAGAGACAAGGAATCTCCTCCTTTCCATGCTCCCCTGGTCTGGAAAAACTGGAAGGCCTGGGAATTGTTAGGGGAAAGTTGAGTACTCCATCTTTCTTAATGGGATGGCCTATACTTCTCAGCCATTACACATCTGTATGCTGGTTTGTTTGGGTGGGGGGCTAAATCACTGGTGAACTGCCAATTTTTCATCAGTTTTACTCCATTCCTCAGATACGGGTTAACAAAGACCCAAAGATAAATCTTCACGTAAATGCCCTCACAAAATCAGAAACAGAGAAGCTGTTTTTGAAGGGGTGCTTTGAGAGAAAACTGTCCCCATATAGGCTCGACTGCCTGCAGTGCTGCTGCATCTCCAATTTAATTATTTTTTCTGTCCTTTCACCTGTGGGTCAGATGGGAGATAATACAGTGCTATCTTGCACCATCCTGGAGCAAGCAGAGGGCATACCAGTCAGTAAGGACCATGTGTGGGGTCAGCAGCCAGACAGACCACATCACCTCTCACCCTGGATAGCTGAGGGCCATGGAGCCTGTGATGTTGGGGGCTGACGGGCAGTGTGACTCACTTTTGTGGCTCCACTGCTGTAGTTTGGCAGTATGAAAACTGAGCGACTTCTACCTGTGCTGCTTGTCCTCCACCTGCAGTGCAGACACCGCTCATGTCGTGATATATCCCAGAGATACTCCTGACTTCATGCCCTGGCCTGGCCCCCTGTTCAGGACAAGGCCTAAAGCAGCTCTAAAGAGGTCAGTCAGCTCCTGCCTGAGATGGTTTTCTTTGGTGCTCTCTACAGTTTTGAGCACTCCACCTTAACTCTGTCTCTTCTCAGTGGTCAGCAGAAGCCGTCACTCACCCAGGTAGGCAGCCTGGCTGGTGGATTCTGCGAGCCCTTCCCGCCGCAGGTCCTTCCCCACATCCCCTGGGGTGGAGCAGTGGGCAGGGGAGCTCTCCAGCATAAAATTCTTGCTGCGGGAAGTGCTGATGATGCGAGGTGGCAGGAGGATATTGATAACAGTCTGGAGCAGCAGCAGGACCTCAGGCTGCTCCAACCAGGGGCTGTCTGAGATGCGTTGGGAGGGGAAAGAGAAAGAAAGATCAGGCTACATCCCATCATAGACACCCAAAAGATCCAGACAGACCCTGTTCAGTTCCAAAATAGGGTGCATCTCAAATGTCCCCTAAGCCAAAATTCTGTCCCCCACACTTTGTTATGCTGCTTCTCCTCCTGCAAGCAAAGGCAAAGTTTATTTTAGCACCAACACAAACACACACAAACACAGAGCTACACAGCACAAAGAAATGTCCCATTCAGTGGTCTCATTTCCTTTTGGCATTCCCCTCTCCCTTTACTCTTTGCTTTTATTTAGGGATTTACCAGTGAAGACCCTCTATAGCAGAAAGCAAGGAGCAGGACTTGTGCCAGACAAGTGGAATGGATTGGGCAAACTGTGACCCACAGGAACACACAACTCCTGTGACCTCTGCTCCCCTCTGTGACTTCTGCTACAACAGATTTGTCTTGCCCTGCACTCCAGTTTCAAAAGCAGGAGCATATCTGTGTAAGACCTGATTCAAGAACCAAGGCACAGCTGAAACAAAGAGAAGAAAGAACAACTTCTCCCAATGGGGCTCTTTTCAGTCTCAGACCCAAAGGGCACTTAGCTGACATACCACTAGTGACAGAAAACCAAATTAAAAAATAAAAATAAAATACAGAGAGCAGGGAAAGTGCAAACATCAGTTGTCAGAAAAGGGGGACAAAAATTCTTTTTGTTAAATTAGTCAGACCTTTGCTTCCAGATCCTACTGTGAGCACAAATGGAATCAGTAGGTTTAAAAGCATTCCTTCCCTTCTTTCCTGATTGGTGAATGGGGAGACGACATGGCTTAGGGGGAAATCTTCTTTCAAAGCCTGTGCAGTAATAATAAAAAAGGATTAAACTATTTCATCAGCAGATCATGCACACAAGTCACTGCGGGGAATGATGATCACCCGGCCACCCTGTTCACACAGTACAACACCAGCATTGGTGACCTGATTGAATGAGACACCCTCAGATCACTTAATCAGGAGTAAAAGGAATTCACAGAGTAACATAGGGATCACCTGCTCTTGTCATAGCCAAATGTAAGAAGCCCGGACTCCTAACTCCTAGATATCATTAACAAAATCAGATGTGTCCCACAGGAGTCAGCTGAGCGTTAGTTCTAGGCTCTGCACTGCTGTGAATGGTATCAGGATCTGACACAGACTATAGAGAATAAAAAAAGGAACAGAGGAAACTGCACAAATGACATCATCTGAATAACCTCCTGTCCAAACACGGAGGCTATTCCCAAACATATTTTTGTTCTGCTTCACCTTGTGCTGCCCTGTCATCCTCCCTAAAACAAAGAATGAATTCCTGAAAATTAAACAAAATGCATGTTTACTTCTTGACACACAGTCAAGCTTAAATTGAAAGGTCTTTCACCTTCTTTTAGAGGAGGTAATTCAAACGGCTAGAGTCACATTCCAAGTCACTAGAACCTTTGCTCATTTACAACATCCCAGTTGCTACAGACTTAGCTGTGAAATGCAACTGAATCTTGCAACTCCTCAAGCTTGCAGACCTGGGCTGAGAAATTCTAGGAGATGTTTTCTGATGGGGTGTGAAGTACTTCTGTTTTGTATTCTGCTGGAAGTATTGGGAATTATGACTTGTGTTTTTCCTGACATGTTTGGTTTTCATTACATTTAAGTCCACAAACAAGTGAACAGGGAGAAGAGGATAATAAAAGTTCCCAATAATTAAAAAAAAAAATAAAAAATTGGTATCTGGGTTTTTTTAATAGAGAATATTTTACAGCAGGTGAAAGTGGCCATTTTTTTGTTTGTTTTGTTTTGATTAAAGATCCATTACCTCAGAGCTGGAAGAAATCTGTTCTCTTTCTGTATCAGTTTGTACCAAAAAGTCCTTTTGTGCCTTATGCTCTGAGGGACAGCTTTGTGTGTTGGTCCCTGTAAGCCTTCCTTTCCAAGCCACCCTGCTGCTCAGAAATACCTGCTTAAGTATTCAACTGGATGTACCAACGCATATTTAAGAATGCAAGATGGAGCTAGATTAGGAAATTTGTCCCTTCTTTGGTCACCATTCAGACTAATTTCATGCCAGTGGGGAAGGAAAGGGACACAGAGGCAGAAAGACTCTGTAAAAAGTTATAGTGCTGCTATGAGAAAGGAATAGTGGTGAAAATCTCCAAAAAGTCCGAAACTTTTTTTTTTTATTCTGGCAACAAGGATGTCGTTGCGTCAGCAGCTGAAAAGCCAAGTTGCCCTGCTTTCTGTGCTGGCACACTGTGTGACCCGCTCATGTAAGAGCAGAAGAGCACAAACTCCACTCTCAGTTACACACACGGTCCCACAGGAAGACAGGAAGGGTTGCATGGATGTGACCGAAGCCAGGGCCCATCTTCCTGTGGCAGAAGCCTTATGCTAACTCCTTAGATCCTGCAGAGCATCCTAACCTTCTTGTCAGAGCCTTAAACAGCATCCATCAGCCAAACTCCCTGGACTTCAATGGCAGTGTTAAGCTGATGGATGCTTGCTGTGGACTTGGCCCCAACAGATGAATTCTGAGCTTAGTTCAAGCCTTCAAAAAGGAGGGAGAATTTACATATTGCTTCTCCTTAATTTTTGGTGTATGTTCCACAGTTTTTGCCCAGCTTTTGCAGAAAGAAAACAGAGCACCGATGAGCTGGTGTCTCAACCAGAAGCTCTAAAGGCCTGGCCATGGGCCAGGGCAGACACACCTGTATCTGCAATGCTACAAGCCGGACAACAGCTGTGCTGAAGGGCAGAGGTGGCGAGAGATAAGGGCTGAGATGAAGAAGGGGTAATCCGTCAGCCACACTGGAGGGTCCTACCACTCCCATCACCTGCAATACAAACAGAGCACATCACCACAGCTGGCTACTTACAGTTTCATCCATGCCATATCCTCCAACGTCAGTGAAATGGAGGTGCCTTTCATTGAACACTGAGTTGGGGTGGATCTAGGAGAACCAGCCCGCTCAGTGGTCCTTGCAGGAACTGCAGCCAGTGAGGAGGAGTTCTAGCAGGGAAAGGGAGGGGAAAAGAGGGAACCAGCAAGGATGGGAGGAGTGCACAGGTAACCCGGTACATTTATAAATGTACCCAGTACCAGCCCTGAATGACCAGCACTGGACTGGTGGAACGGCTAGAGTTGGAGGATATGTCATTTGACAACTGTAACAAATAAAAATCTGTCATCAAAGCAAAAAGTCTGCATTGAAACTGGACATCTTTTCCTTTCCCTTGCTTGAAAAATAATGTCCTAAGTCTGACCCAAGCCAGGTTTTGTACAATGTTCAGATTCCTCTCAAACACAGTCTGCTATGGGAAACTCTAAGCGTGATTCCTCTCAGCTGACTGATCCCAGATGTCTGAAGCAGAGTCACCTGTATGTGACCTGGTTGTCTGGAACTCCTTGAATAATCACCACATGGAAACAGCACTTCTAGGAAGAGTTATTTGTATTGTTTGGGATGTGTCCCTCAGGAAGAATTAAATCACAAGCCTGCATATGTCTGTTTCTCACCATGACCAGACACATCTAGATGACGGGAACAGGGAGAAGGTACCTGGCACATACCTAAGCTTATGGGAGATGAATACATGCTTCTTTTCCAAATTCAGCCTGGGAAAAAGGCAGTAACCAGGTTTCTTGCCAGAAAACCAAAGGACAATTTAGAAGAGAAAGAGTCAGAGCCCCTTCTTTACATCACTACAGATTATCATTGAGATGTTTCCCTGCCTTCCCAGGTGATCAATTTTTGGGTTTCATGGTCTACACATGATGCACCATGCAGTCAGTGCTCCCACAGCTTATAGTGCACCCAGTTCTGACAGCTACAGGTAAAATACTTGTACCAGTATGAGTACCTGTTCCTGGTAACTCTCCCTGGTGTTCCCAGCCAGCAGAATGCAAACATGATGACTACACTTCAGCACTGCAGAGCTTTCTGCTATTTTTAGAGCACTGGCTAAATTCTTATCACCCCTTGGAGAGCTTGATGGGGTGATTCACTCTGCTATGCCTGCTTGCCAAACTGCAAGTCCCTTCCAAACTCCTGTTTGAGCTAACTGTGTAGCAACCTCTCGATGTAACAAGTAGCATGAGAGCCCAGATATGCATTAGCGCTGGGTAGCTGCTACCTTTGCTTGGACGAGGAAGAAGTCTTATGGACTCTGAGAGGTTGGAGCTTCCCTGCCCTTGAAGCAAGGAGTGCTGAGTTGACTTGAAGGACAGGAACCTGGCAAAACCTGGTATTGCATTTTAGCTAATGATCATTGTTTTCAAAGCCCCTCAGAGCATTGGTGAACCCTGAAATGTTTTTTGTAGCTGCTAGATAAGGTTGCAACATTTATGCTCTAAGGAGAAAATGTTGTAAAACTCAGCAACTATAAAATTCTAGTGCAACCGTTCCCCCTTAATTTATATTTTTGCACATGGAATGAAAGCATGCTTGTTTGCCCAAATGGCTGGAGTTACACTGGTATCAAAGTGGGGGCTTGCCCCCAGTGTAACAACTACAGAAACACTATGGTCTATCACTGACTGTGCAGACTCTGTCCATATCACTTGTCTGTTGTAACACACTTAGGAGCATAAACTTTACTAAGAGAGGGATCTGAATATTGTACAGTGCAAACTGTACTAGATCAAGCCAGGGACATTACAAATAGTGGAGTCAATTCACCCTGTAAACCCTTCTAACTATCCAGCACCCAATGGCCTCTGACAGAGCCATCAGGGCCCTTCCCCACTGGGGACGGTAGGTATCCCCAGTGCCACCCTCTCCCCACCTCTACCAGGTGTGTGCAGTCTCCACCACCCCACTCTCCAACTTGCAGCCCTCAACTCTCAGCTCAGTCTGGCAAAGGTGGATCTTCAAAGTGGTGCGTGGCAAGTAATGGAAAATAAATTGCTTGACCGCTGCTATCGGTCACTGCATCTCCCCATGCACCACTTCAAAAATGAACCTTCCTCTCTCAAGTGTCACTTGCAAAGTCCCCTTGTGAGGGGTAAAGGGAACATGTAAAATGACAGGAATGGGAATAAACTGTCATCTTCAGTCCAGAGAAATCAACAGCAGGGGAAGGTTTAGTAAAGGTTCATGGGGTTGCTGCTCAGCTACTCACCAGATTGACACAGACATTGATCAGAGACCTAAGGTGAGGCAGGAAGGATATGATAGGCTGCCTCTGAAGTGTCAAACAAACCCCTTCAATCAAACTGCTGGCAGGCTCCCACTCAACCTGGCGCCTGCAATACAACAGTAGGTGCCATTAGCCGCAGGCTCCTGCCCCCCACCAGATGCCCAAACACGGCGACCAACACACAGTGACACCCACAGAGGAGATGTGTCAGACAGCAACACGGTCCAGGAGGAGCACAGAGTGCATGACAGAGAGAAGGCATTAGCCACGCAGTTCAGGAAGGCACAGAGTCACAGAGCACACTGGGTGTTTGTTTGTTTGAGAGACGAGAAACGCTGCAGAGGGGGCCGGTGCTAGTGACACAAACCCCTCACAGCAGCAGTGGTGGAGGAGCTGCATTTCACTCCTTGATGCTTCCCTCCAACAAATGAGGAATGAAAGGGAGCCCATACAGTGGTCTCAGGTGTGCCTGTGTGGGGACAGGTCTGCTGTGCCACATTCCCAACCGAGACTACGCCCTCCATCTCATGTGGCTTGTGGATGTTTCCACTGACATGAACAAACCCCATCAGCCCGAGTGCCCTCTGTGAGCTCCTCTGCAGTCTGGCTGCTCCACCAGCATCACTCCCAGACACAGATCGCCCTAAACATAAACTGGCCCAGCTGTACAACCTTCATCTCCTTCACCTTGTGCAGAAGGGATAATCCACTCCCTATTGGCACCAAAGTCCTTCACTCCAGGATCCTTTCTTCCCTGACACTTTGCTTCTTTCACCAAAACAACATTTAGGATGCTGAAAGGATTCCCCTTCCTAATCATAAGCAGACACAGCATAGGTAACATCAAAGCGGTTCACACCCTTCATCTCGGGGCCTGACTCTCCGTAGGCATTGTAGTTCACAAGCCAGCATCTGACTGAGTTTACTGGGACAGAAAGACAAAAAGCTGGCATAGCTTGTTAGCTCAAGCCTTAAATATCCCAGTCAAGCTCTTCAGGTGACTTCTCAGAGCCACATGGGGAATCAAGTGTTCACTACACAAGTTCTTCTTCAGACCAATATATATCTCACCTTTGAGCATCCACTGTAACTAAACCTCCAGAACAGTGGTTTGTTCTTGTACTTGTTCTTATACATCTACTGATTCCAGCAGACACTGGGTTTGGAGTGGGATGCCCACAGGATGCAGTGTATAAGATTTTGATTGTGAGTACCCCAAGGGATGGTTCCTGGGGTCTTGCACCCAGACACATCCCTAAGAGATTGCTTGGCTCAGTGATGCTTAAAAGTAGTTCCTGCATTTGGTCCAGTGGCTTTGCTGTCCATTTGTGGACAAAAGAGTAATTTAAGCCAAGCGTAGGTACAGGCATAGAGAGAGAGAATATGAAAGGAATTTCAATTTATTGATGTCCATTCAGCTTACATAAGGAAGAAAGATCTTCAGGAACAGAAACGCCTATATGCCTTTGAGGCAGAAGAAAGTATGAGCTGGGAAAGAAGGAATTAATGAGAAGCAGGCAAGACACGGCAAAGAATCAAATCACCAGGAGGGAGAAGCACCAAAATTTCTGCCTCTGGATTCCCTACAAGGGTGGTGTTTCTTGAAGCAGGTTAGCCAAAGGAAAGTGATGGATAGGGATTCCAGAAAGAAGAGATCACCTCCCTATTATCTGGTTCATCTTTGATTCCTACTGGGACGTAACTCTGATGTTCTCTAACATGATTTGGCTTCTCTGCTGAGACTGCCAATGAAGTGCCATTCAAGCAGCTGAGGACATATGCCCATGAGGGTGACCAAGACCAATGACTCTTTTTACTCAGATCACCGGAAAATTCACAGGTCTATGTGATTTTATACCACCCAGACTGGATTTGTACCACTGCCTCCAAGCAGGAATGCTCCATAATCAATGCTTCTTGGAATTGCCAAAGCCTGTATGTACCATAATGCCACTGTGTGATACACTAGGCTTCCACTAGGCATGAGCCTGAAGCAGTTGATGCAGTTCTGTGCCTTTTACTAAGGAGTACTCAGAAGCTACTGCATAGCTCGTGTCTATTTTTGTCTTTACAGAGGACATAACAGTATCACCATGCTAGAAATACTCTTACTACAGTTAAACTTTCCATTAAAAAACTCACAGCAAAAGCTAATTAAAAGGGCAATGAGATGGAAAACATCTGAAGACTTCGGGAAAGAAAAATTACATTTCTGGAAGTTCTCTCTGAAGATCTTAATAACCATACTGCTACCAGAAGACACAACAAAAATGTCAATATAAACACACACTTACAGAGATAACAACACCTGTAATTTTCTGGTATATTGTAAAGGCTCACTGCAACATGACAGCTGGAGGTAGATGACATACCCACACTTCAAGGCTTGCAACACCAGAAACGGACCCCAGAGGGTTTCTAGAGTACCTGCTCACCTCAGAGTAGGCATCTTGTGAATTTTATTGAACATACGATCCAATCTCTTTAAGATGAGGATCAGGGCAGGTCTCACCGCCTCAGCTGTCCAGTCAGTGATGGGCAGCATCTCCATGATGTAGCGCCGGAGCCCTCGGCTCTCCATCGTCTGCGTGTCGTAAGGAGCCAGTTTCAGCAGGGAATGTGCAATTTCTGCCAGTCTGAAACCACGGGTCATTAAGAGAAAAATAAATACCACTTCCATTTCTCCAAACGTGCCAATGAACTAACATATAAATATTCAGGAGCCTGGTAAGGAGAAAATTATGCAAAAGTCAAATGTGCTACTATTTAAACTCTTAGATCTGTTACCGCAGTTCTGGTCTCTTAAGACTGTTTTGCTGGAATCACTGTTTAAGAACATATGAATGGTCTAAATATTACTTTTACATTGACATTAAATGTACCACAGGAACATCAGGAATCACAGATTTGTGTAGCTAAAACCAAAGTACCTGTCCTGGCAGTAACACTGCAATATTGCAAAAGCCTGTGAAACATAGACCCGACATCGCCTGTTTGTCAATTAATAAGTGATTTGGTTTTGTTCTGTGTTTGTTTTTCAGTGTTACCACTTTAGGAAATCTCACTGTGCAATTTTCAGGTGTTAAATTTTAAAAATAATGTGTCCATAGGTTTACACAACATTTCCTTTGTGCATTGCTCCTTGCAGTTTTGATTTGTCTCTCCTAACACCTCTACAGATTGTGTTGCTGTTGCAACCCTACCAGATGGCCTTGCCAATGACACTTTTTTGTATTGACTGTGAAATATCACGGCAGCATTTAACTTACACTTGCATTGTGACACAAATCTGGCGAAATACTTGGATATTTGTGGTAAGCAAAATCCGAAGTAAAGGCACATCTACTAATAAAAGGGATAGAAACCTGTGTATTCCATGAAATAGCAACAGACTTTTTATTGGATGATTACAATACAAACCTATCCACATTGTGGGGGCTTTTTCTAAAATGCATTCAACTAATGGAATATATTTCTATTCTCTTTATAATCTGTGTAGTAATATCAAGGGCCACAAATTCCTCAGATTTACCAAAAGAGGTATAAGATTGGTTTTTTATCCAGTATTTCTTTATTATTCCTTGTTTAAAACTACTTTGTCCTACTATGGAGTAGGTCTGTTTTCTTAAATGCTGTGAAATTTAAATTATCATATAATCAAGCTTCTTGCTGGCAATACAATACCAGTTGCATGCAATGGTATATGAAAACTTCCTTATGCATTACAAAGTGTGAGATCAGTTTCATCCAACTTGAAACATCAATCTTAATTAATCTTCTAGCTCCTTCCTAGCAGAAATAAGCAACCTGGGAAATTCTTATATTCTTGAAATACTGGGATAAACAGCTGGATGTGCATCTTCCTTTTCATTGGGTGCAAAAAGATCTTTATCACTTTTGCAGACTAAACATTTGACTTTTAAATGGCTAAAATTGGGTGAGATGAATCCTATCTGAAGTAACTAGCATATTGTAGTGGTTTGAGTTTATTTACTTGAGTTTTTTTGGTTAAACGCTAGTACACTTATTAGATTTTATTTAATTTTGTTGTGAGATAAGGATTAGGAGTAGGTAAAGTAGGTTTAAATTTTAAAGAATATAAAGAAAGTTTATTAATAGACTTAAAAGGAAGAAAAAAAAAATTAAGAATTAGAATAAACTCGTCAGAACACTTTTGTTTTTTCTTTTTCTCCATTTTTTTAACGACAATACAAAAAACAACAC
>VZTJ01006010.1:0-35306 GCA_013397795.1 Orthonyx spaldingii
CAAAAAACTCAAGTAAACGAACTGAAACCACTACACTGCTCTGCTGAGATCCCAGCTGGACTGCTGCATCCAGCTCTGGAGTCCCCAGCAAAAGAAAGACACGCATCTGTTGGAGTGAGTTTTGAGGAGGCCACTAAGCTGATCAGAGGGCTGGAGCATCTCTCCTACGAAGACAGGCTGAGAGAGCTGGAAGGCTCCAGAGAGACCTCACTATGGTTTTCCACTGCGTAAACTGGAACTTACAGGACTTATAAGAGAGAGGAAGGATGACTTTTTACAGTCAGAAAGGGACATGATAAGAAGGAACGTTATTAAACTAAAAGAGAAGAGATTTAGATTAGATATTAGGAAGAAATTATTTACTGTGAGGGTGGTGAGGCACTGGAAGAGATTGACCAAAGAACTTGTGGATGCCCCATCCCTAGAAGTGTTCAAGGCCAGGTTGGATGGGGCTCTGAGCAACCTCATCTAGTGGGCTGCATCCCTGTCCATACCAGGGGGGTTGGAACTAGATGATATTTAATGTCCCCATCCAAACCATGCTATGATGTTATTATTTTTTAAAATGATAATACCTTCCTATGTGTTTTTCATTTACATTCATGCTCCAAACATATTAAAATTTAATAAACCTTTTCACTAACATGGTATATTTTTTCAAAGTAATACTTTAATTGTCCCAAAATTGGATTTTTATTATCCACAAGACTCGATTACAGAAAAATTAATCCACAAGGCAGACATAACCATTATCAATTTCAACCCCCTGGAGATCAGCAGGTTTTTGAGACTACAGGGGCTGTCTATACATTTTAAAACTTTGGAACAAAAAATTAAGAAATATTCCCTGTCGAAGTATGGAGAGTTGCAGATATCTGGGGAGTTGGGAAAGGAAGGAGAGAGAATTCTGAAGAACTAATGATTTCTTTTAAAAGTGCATTGTCATGGGATGAAAATAATCTTATATGAGAAAGAGAGTTACTAAGTATCACAAAGGAATTGTTTCTCCATACTTTCCCTTCTAATTTCTCTTTAGTGTCTATATTCTCTTCAAGGGATTAGCAATCCTGCTGCAGAAGGCAACATCAAACATGCAACTATGTGTGCTGTCCGGGTCAGCTGCTCTTTACCTATGTGTTTTTTATAATTATAAGGGTATTTTCTCAAGGGAATTTCCAAAGCTAAAGGGGAGAATGTATGCAACTCTCTTCTAAGCCATAGGAAGCTGGACCTCCAAATACCCTTTAATTATTATTTTAAAATATCACTTGTAGGGGTACAAAATTTTACTCCACAGCTTAATCACAGGTAGCATCAACACCTTCTATGTGTTCTCACCCTGAAATATATTTTATGAAATTCAAAACTGAATCAAATCAGTTGGAATTTGTCAATCATTAACTGTAGCCAGTAGCAGTATTTGGGTCATACCACCAAGAGCAGAAGAAAACTTAAAGAATGGTATGAAGAATATATAAGCTGTTCATCATGCTTATTTTTTTCAGTTTGTTTGGGGTTTTTCCCTTGATTACTAGTTTCCTTATTTTGTCCTAGAGAAGACAAATACTATTCTGATGCCACAGTCTACACAGAACTAGAAGCAATCACTTTCACTTAGGCCAGAGGAGGGGCCTAGTGCATGGGCACTGTCACCAGGCCCACCAGTGGAATTCTGAATCTGATTTTTAATATTTTTTTTCTTCCAGCATTTGGAACGGGGCACACTGGACAAAAGCTGCAGTATAAGATGCCTTCTTTTTAACAAAGCTGTACTCCTAAGGTACTGGAAGAAAGGCCAAGAAAAGCTCCAACTCTGCAAGAGAGTAAGAAGGAAAAAGCTTTTACTTCCAGATGAAGATGACTAGGAATATACAAATGTCTGGGCAAAGTTTAAGGGTTATTAAGAGGGAGGTAAATAAAATAGGACAAAACCAGTTTCCCTCTGACAGCCTAGAGAAAAATCCCTTGCAAGACTTCGTACACACTCCCACTACATATACCACTCACTCCTTGCCTTACCAGTTGGATGCTTTTTCTCAAGTGTAAGACTAAGTGCAGGAAATGGATTTTTCATCAAGTTTTTCCCATCCCACAGCTCCTTTTGGCTGTCTACTTTTTCTACCATTTTCTAGACATGCTGGGTCCCAAAGCTCAGTCTGCTTCTCTGCTATAATTAAATTAAATTAACAAACACAATCACACCATGTTCTAGAACACACCAATGAGCCTCAAAAGAATCATTGAAATGAACTAGAATTTCCAAGAAGTCAAGTCAAGTTTTTGAGCAAAGAGTAAGTCTAGTAAGTTGTAACAGTTATGACTGCGGTCATATGTTTTTGTTTCACTGCATATAGACCCTATCAAACCTGTCAGCACAACAACTATAAGTCTCTATAAAAGATCAGTATTACATTTAGTCTAATCTTTTCCATTTGGAACTGGGGTGAAAACACTGTCAAATGGGTTGGTAATAATTAAAGAAAAATTAAGTGTTTAATTAATCACATAAAATGTTAAAGTGCACTGCCAGAAGGAAATAAATCTACTTATTGCTTTTTTTTTCTTGTTTCAGACACGGTTCAAAATGAACTCATGGAAATTAAGCCTATGTGTAATGAAATACTGGCAACATATTCTAAAATATTAACTATTTTAAAATATTTAAAATAGTAATTATTTTAATTACAATGTGGAAAACCAAAAATAATTTGAGAAACCCTCAAAATTATTTACAAAAAATACAATCTTCTGTGTTTAAACTTGCCTGCTTAGTCTCTGTGCTTTGGTAAAAAGTATTACCAGTAATATCAAAAAATAAAGGAAATAACCACATTCTTAGTAATTGCTCTACTCTAACCCCACAGGAATGCTGCAGCGGTGTAGAAACTATTCTGTTTTATACTTCCTATTGATGGACTTTTTACCTGCTTTTTCTGTAGGTAGTTTCTCATTTATCTCTAATGGTAAGTAAAAAGCAGCAAATCATGTGAGTATAAAGAAAGTATAAGCACCTCTTTCATTTTAATACAACAGTGAGAACTGAGGTTTATGCGTATAAAACAAGAAACTGTGTGACTATATTCTGACCCATGACTGTCTCTGAAGAGGAATAGAAATCAGCTTTATAAACTTTTCTTGGCAGAGGCTCTTTGTATATTTCCACCACTCAAGTGAATAATAAATGGATACCTTGGCTGACAAGATGTTTTTAGTATCTTGTCTAGAACCATTCAGAAACACTAAAATGTCAGCACTTTGGATACAAGGATTGACTACAATGGCAAATGAACAACACCTTTCACAGACTTGACACAAGATTCAAGAGGTGTAAATAAATATCTGTTTTTCAAAGCACTTAGAAATAGGGAGGTACTTCTGCTACACAGAAAACTAGCCAGACCCTTACAGGGGGTAAGGAGGAACAGGGCAGGGGGGGAACAAGAAAGAAACCAAATCCTACCAAGAGAACTTTTCATTCAAACAGCAGTGAAGTCTCACACAGCTATGCAGCCCAACTCCTGTGTACTTCAGTTGTAAGAGTACCTGGAAATACCAGCCACATGTTTCTCCAAATTTAATTATCACTGAACTGGCAAGTGTGAAAAGAGTTTGCTCAGTCTTGCCACAAGTGTCACCAGGAACTGGTACTTGTCATATTAATGTAAATTAGTTAAAGCCTTCTACCAAAACATTCTAGAGTGCCTCTTCCAAGACTTTAAGCAAAATAATGATTATGGAATCTGAATGAACTGCAGTCTTCTGAGGCAGTATCCAGTCTTCTCTTTTTTTCATTGTACAAGGAAAATACAATACAGCCATGAAAACCCACTCAGTAATTAAACAAAAATAGTACTTAAAATAGAATCTAACCTCACTCCCTCTCCAAAAAAATCCCAACAAAACCCACAAACCGAACTCCCTCCCTTCCCAAACCCAACCCAATCCAACCCAACCAACCTGCACAAACTATGGAAAATCCATGCTGAACGATGCTTTTCTTCAGCTGTTAAAATCTGAATATTCCTCATCCTATTCTTTTGTTGGTTTGGGGATTTTTGTTGGTTTTTTTTCTGGAGGAGGAATGATCTCATCAGCACATATCCACTACGCTCTTGCCCATTACTTCCTGAGACATTACAAAGTAGATTTTCACAAAATTTATTTAAACAGACTGTTGTTAAAATTTATTTTTAATAATATCCAAAATAGAGGAACATGGTACCTCTGTTATCCAGTAAAAGAGCTGACCTTTAACTGAAACCTGTTTTACAGTATATGTCTCAGTTCTGAATATAAGCCAGACCCTAAAAATAAGTAATATGCGACTTCCCCCCGAGCATCACCATCAATAAACTTTACAGGTTTTTGAACTTTCTGCTGTGACATGCAATGACTGCTACCACACATAGGAAATTTGGACTCCAAGGATATCTGGACCAACTGTCACCTGGGATATTTGCTAGGGAGCAGAATAAAATTGCTCTGCTCTAGACAGACTCTTCCAAGTAATTGAGGCAAAAAGTCTGATGGCCTAAGACATACAACAGCAAAACTCTGCTTCTGAGCCTCTGGCAACAAAAGAATATGGCAGTATTGATCCTTTTGGCAAAGAATAAAAGACGATAATGTGCAAAACTTAAATGATTATAAGGCATTTTTATTGCTAATAGTGGAGGTTCTGTGAACAAAATTATAGTTTCTTGTATATTATAGGAACATAGAATGGCCTGGGTTGGAAGGAACCTTAACAATCATCTTATTCCAATCCCCCTGCTGTGGGCAGGGGCACAAGATTGGTGAGAAACCCAAGTACAAATACACAGCACATTTCAGTCTTAATGCCATATTTTAAACTAAGTCTCTGGAATTCAGACATTCAGTTTTTCTATCACAGATTCTTACACAGCTATATAGTATTTCTAGGTGAATACCGAGAGCCATGTACCTATTTTCTCACTTCATGCTACACATTTTTCTATTTTAGTGTTCTTGGATTTACATTTAATGACTTCAAGAAGTAAAGCCATCAGGACTTAGGAAAACCTAAACAGATGTTAATAGACTCCTGCAATAAACTTCAATATTTCTTATGCCAATGTTCCATATCTGATTAAAAATATTAACTCTTACATGCACAGAATCTGATTTTTTTCCTACTCTCCTAATTTCTTTAGTGCAGAAGCACTCGGTTATCACCTTTCACCATCTGCAGCTGTGTAACACCCAAAGGTCATGTTAGGCAAAACCATTTTGAATTTTTTTTTTTTTTAATTTACTTTTAATACACTGAATGAAGTTATTTAATCATCTCTCTCTAATTTAAAATTTTATCTTGCAGTACAATTATTTTTGTGATTTTCATGACCTAGTCTCTTGGGATGAAACTGAACCTGCTGGAGTTTTTTTAAGTTCTAGAGTACTAGTTAGTTTCTTCACAAAACAGGATCATAAACATTTCCACATAGAGTCTCAAGAATAGTAAGCTTATTATAAGCCTAATGTTATATTTTACCTGTGCTCATATGTAGCCAACAACACTATGTTTATGCAGGACTAAGTCTTTTACCAGTGCTTTCTGAAAATCCAAGCTAAAACAGTTCCTGTGCCCCTCACTCCCAGCAATGAAATATAAATCAACTCAGAGGCAGTTTTTGCCATGACCCCAGCATGGTTGTACTTCACGTGCAATTAATTTTCACACATAACAATTTTCGAGAGATAGGTGGATTAATGAAGTATTTTAGCTGGTAAAGGAAGTCCAAACTATGTGTGTCTATTCATATACCAGGATTTGCTTTATTTCATAACTTTAAAACAAGCTGTATGTTCCCATTTGTTCCTTCTCTCATCTAGCATTACTCAAGTTTGTTATCAAACAGAAAGTAAACATAATGTCTCACCCTTTTTTATCCCATTCTGATACTAAAGTGTTTTTGATGTGTCCAGTTTTCTAGCAGATACTAAGACTTGTGTGTGATATGACATTCCTCAATTCAATAGGTGCTCTTGTAAGAAAAATCCGTCATAAGTAACAATAATAAACAGAAACCCAGCACATAACTTTTTTCCAAAGCACAGGCACTAACTACCTGTGAACTAGGATGCTACCTTTCTCCCAAGAGACAATATAAGATTGAGATCCCATGTCTGAAGTAGCCAGTAATATAAAGTTAGGTGGAAATCTGAGGCTGTTTTTCAATGCCACCCTCATGGATTAATTGCTCACAACCACATCTTTATTCAACATGCCATAACTGAAGTTTAACATTTCAAAGAGATATATTTATGCTGAAGCTTTAGTTCTAATAATATTGACAGTGATATAACACTTACGAATGGGAAAAATATTATACATTAATTTTTACATTAATTTTATATTAATATTAAAATATTATATATTAACATATAATTAATTGTAGATGCAAATGAAACAAAAATCATGATAAATAGGTGTAACAGGTAGACACTAAATTTCCAAGTTAAACATGCTGTACATGAGGAACTCAAGAAACACATGTGCTGGCTGAAAGGCTATCATTTAGAGGGCATCCACAATAGCTGTCAAGTGAAACTGCCTGACAGCCTGTATTTATGGAAGAATTTACAAAATTATTAAAGCATATGTCGTGGTTTAGGAATAGTATTCTCCAATTTAGCATTCACGCAAAACCACATGCCACTTCCCCTCCCTGCTAGCTGGAGGGACAAAAGGCAGTGATCATAGGTTGAGATCAGAACAATTTATTGGAAGCAGCAATGGGTAAGAAAGTGAAGAGTAACAGCAACAATATTAATAACAAAAGGTATAAGCAAAGAAATGATCCACACAGAAAGTCCCCAACAATAAACAATACCAGACTACTCTGTCTGTCGTGTTTTCTTAACCATGATGAACCCCTTATTCCCTGAAGAGAGTCGCTTCCCCTGGTGCCTGACAATGATGTGAGGTGGTATAGAGTAACATCCCTCCTACCTACTGCAAATATTAACCTTGTCCGGGATGGAAGCAGGATGGCATATATGACAGAAATGCTAAGACAACAAGATCTTGGCTGCCTAAGTTCTGAGAGAGACAAATGCAACTAATCTGTGATTTTTAGAACCCTGTATTCTAATTACCTAAACTAGCACTCAAATTTGAAGTGCCCACACCAGCACTCAGTAACTTTTGAGAAAAGACTTGACGACTTTTCCCCCTTTTCACAGAATGGCTGACCTTGGAAGAGACCTCGGGACATCATTTTGTCCAACACCCCTGCCCAGGTGGGCCACCTAAAGCAGATTGCTGAGAACCACATCCAGACAGCTTTCAAGTGTCTCCTGGGGTAAAGCTCTATATCCTCCATGGGAAGCTTGTTCTACAGTTTGAGCATCCTCACAACAAATATATATATAACCATTTATCATGGTTCAGTGTCCCCCACAAAACTCTCCCAAACCAGATGCTGCTCACTTGCTCCACCTCCTTCCTCTCCTCCTTCCCACTCTGGGAATGGAGTTAAGAATTGGAGGCACAAAGGTAAAAATCACAGGTTGAGATAACAACAATTTACTAGAACCAGCAATCAGGTAAGACAGGAAGAGTAACAGCAACAACAACAATATTAATAACAAAAGGTATAAGACAACGGAATGATTTACACTGAAAGTGCAACAATACCAGACTGTTCACCTGCCACGGTTTTTCTCCACTGGACCTGACCAGAAAGGAGAGAGTCCCTTACTCCAGTCCCTAACAAGTGATGTGAGATGGTATCACATAACAGTAGGGTCTGGCCATGTCCTTCCTGTTTACTGTAAAAAATTAACCCTATCCTGGCCAAAACTAAGGCACCTTTCTATGTATGTAATGGTTAAATACAAATTAACCATTTTAACCTCTATAGTTTGTGCTCTTAGCCTGTCAGCAGACACCACTGGAAAGAGCCTGGCTCTACCTTCTTTACAACCTCTGTTCAGGTATTTGTACACACTGATAATATTCCTCCTGAGCCTTCTCTACTCCAGACCAACAGTTCCTGCTCTCCCAGCAGTCCCTCCTATGGGAGGTACATCAGTCCCTTCACCATCTCAGAAGCTCCTCACTGGACTATCTAAAGTACATCCATGTCACCCTTGCACTAAACAACGCAGAGCTGAACACAGCACTCCAGGTATGCAGGCCTCGCCAATGCTTAGGAGAGGGAAGGGTCACATGTTGACTACTCATGAACACCTCCTCTTCAAGTGGCTGGAAATACTTTCCAGGATTAGTTGTTTGATGACCTTATCAGGGATCACTGGTAAGTGAGACTGAGCAGCCTGTAATTCCCTGGATCCTCCTCCTTGTTCTTCCTGAAGACAGGTAGGACATCTGATTTCCTTCAGTCTTCAAAAGCACATGTCCCAGTCATTATGGTCCTTCAAAAATTATTGAGATTGGCCTCACAGTGACATCAGTGAGCTTCCTTAGTACTTGCGGATGCATCGTATCAGGACATCTGGACCTAGGTAAGACTACTTGCTTAAGTATTCTCCAACCTGTTCCTCTCCCACCACAGGTAAGCCTTCCTTGCTGCAGACCTTCCTCAGTCTCTGGGTCCTTAGCATACTGAAAGCCAGTGTTTCTAGTACACACTAAGATGGAGAAGGCAGTCAGTACCTCAGCCTTTTAGCTGTCCTCTGTCTCCAGGGTTCCCTAATCTTTCTTTTACTACTTACATGCTTACAGAAGCTCTTCTTTGGTTACTCCAAACCCATGTTCTGACACTATCTTTTCCAGGAATCACTAACTCAGCTTTAACAAGCACGAAACTTGTTCTGACAGTAAAAATTCAGTCATTACAAACATGCTGACATTCTAGTAGTGCGCAATGATACTGGGGGGATCCAACCATCACTGGAGCCAAAAGATACTTGCACATCACAGCTACTATTCACACACTTTTAACCACTTCCCTATGACACCCTGCTGTTGTTACTCCCATTGTTCTTATCACCTTTTAGCTTATGTTTCACTTTTCATTATTATCGGTAAATAGTAAGCATGAACAAGCTCCAGTTTTTCTCAATACTCAACATTCCAGTAAACACTGATGTGTCTGAATGTGGGAAATAAACATCATTTCCCTGTCATAGAGTGTCACAGATGCCCTCCCATAGCTCTGCTTGGTTTTCTAGACAAATGGTCTACAGACAAATTGCTCATTAATCCTACATCCAATGAAAGTCTTAGTGTCAAGTACCTCCTTGTTTCAGCTGCCCAAAAGTAGTAACAAATTTCGTTTTTTCCCCAAATTCCATTCTATTGCTTTAGCCAAATTGGAGCTACAGTAAACACCACTACACAAATGTTTTCATGTCTTAGTATGCCATGTAGAAATATTACACCATGTAAATCTTACTCCTTTCCAATATAATGTTTTTTCCACGTCCGAAACTCAGCTTTATTAGTTTGTCAACCACATTTTCAGAAAAATATGCTTGTACATTTGAAATCACTTATTTGCTCTCTATCCTTAGTTACCATGTACATGTGGATACTTGGGTGATGAATTACATGAATGGAAAGATGCAAGGTATGCATACATTTGCAAGCCTATCCACAGGTTTAAGATTAACCTGGCAACTTATTAACCTAGGTACTGAGCACATAAATTTCTATTGTGACCCACACTATTTCACATGTTTTAAATTCTTCAAGTGTTGTTATATATCTCCACCAGAGGAAAAAAAAGTTTGGAAGAAAAACTTACAGTTCTTAGTGCTTTAGCTCATATACTTAAAGTCTGCTTAAACACATTTTAATGCCACAGCAAGTAAAAAAAAAAAGAAAAAAAAAAACTTTCAAAGAGACAATTGAGACCTAAGACCTACTACTGAATCTTATGCCCTGTAATAACTCCCTAATGACAGTAAAATTGCTAGTGTTTATCCCAGCAACAAAGGTGACATATAGTATAACTCTGTCTGTATTGTTTTCTTTCAAAGTTTGAAGCCAATGAATTAACACAATAGGTCTCTAATATATCAAATTATTGTTACAGTAACAGGTCACAACACAGCAGCATTAATTTTGATGAGTGGAAGAATATTTGCGAAAGAATCTTTACACCACTTGAGAAACTGCAACTTTTTTCCTGAAAGAAAAAGTAAATATAATAAAAGTGTACTACCTTGTCACTTTACAGCTTGACTCAATCAGGTCATTTTCAATATCCAACAGACTAGAAGGCAGATTGTATTCCAAAGGTGAGGACATTCTTTTTAAACGCAGTAAGCCAACACAGAACTTTGCTCCCATCTCCTCCAGTTCTCTTGTACCTATCTGCAACCCCTAATTTGAAAATAAGATTTAAAAATACAAAATAGGTACATGCAGATGGACTCACACATACTGCAGAGTAACTCTTTAAGTTAACATTTTCTTACTTTACATTCTCTTGCTTTAAAGACAGAACAAATCAGTATTGTAGAATATATACTTAGCAGAGTATCAGAGAAGATTCAGAAATACCTACATGATTCCTCCAAGGCTGAACGGACACATCCACAATTTTTGGATCTTTCTAGTCTACGCTTCTAGCACCCCAATATTAACAGATCTTTTCCCAGTGGCATTGTGAGACAGAGATCATGTCTAGATTTGTAAGTATAAATTATTTTTAAAAACTTCAGACACAATTCATAAAAATTATTTTCAAATACACGATTCCTCAACATACGTTTCATCAATCAGAATGAAAAAAATGAGATCATTCATATCATAGCTGTGATCAAGTTCATTGCTATGTTCTGACACATAAGTAAGACTAAGGCAGCAGTTACTTTGTGAGACAGATGTCTCTTCTCCACCTATAAGTTAGAGGCTACATGTGTTAATTCTGAAAGCATTTATTCACACATTTAGTAATTAAAACCAACAAACAAATTCTCAAAAGCCATAGCTCTTTTCCAACTTGAATTACATAGCCAGGCATTTTCCTCTGCAAAGACTATTTAGAAGGTAGAACTTATGTAATGCTCTCCAAGTTTACATATCTAATAAACCCTCAGGTAATTCTACACTTTGAATTTAGCCACAAGTGCAGTATATAGGGACGTAACGTCTGACCTCAACTACTTTATAAAAAGAGAATAATCTAGACTGAGCCTCAATAGTTATGTAATTGGCTAGTACTAACTGTATACACACTAGCAAAGTCAGTGGCATAACTCAATCTCCCCCTCTGAAATTTCCGTATCTCTGGAGAACTTAAAATTATTTTAGCTTGGATCTTCTAAACCTCTTAATGTACAGATTAGTTAAAAAGAAGCTTTGACAAAACAAACTGGGAAGCAGAATAGCGAGGAATTGGTGGTAAGCTAAATCATCAAGTACAAAAAAATGCATGAAGCAAAAAGGAATGAAGCAGAATTTTTTTTACCTATATCTAGGAAAAAACCCAAACAAGCTTTGTATGTGTTGCCACACTGACAGTGCATTTTAAAATGCAAGGTTTAAAAGAGAGTATGTTGCTCCAAAAATGGTAAAGCCCACACATTCTCCATGTGCTGTTTTGAACATACTTAATAGAGGAAAACTTTGATTTTCTTCTGAGTTCTTTTTTAGCCTCAGTAGTACTCATAAACAAGGTACTTTTTAGTGACAAGAAAGATAAAGCTATATCCATGATTCTGAACAGTGCCATCCTCCAGCCAAATGGTACTGAAACCTGTTAGCAGTGAAAAAGAGTTGAATATTTGAGTATTATTTTTAATAGTAATACTACTTACCTCTTTTATAATGCTTTTGTGCTGTAGGTTTCAAAGCACTTATTAATAAAGGAAGAATTATCCTCACTGTACTGATGGAGAAATGGAGGCAGAGAGGGTTGAAGCGATTTGCACAGTGTCTCACAGCATGTCACTGACCCCGCTGGGAACAGAAATCAGTTCTCCTCACTCAGTGCAGTACCTTATCCAATTTTTTGGCTTTGTTTTGTATTTGTTTGCTCATCATTAACTTTCGAAGACCCCAATCATAGCTGGGGCTCCACTATGCTAATCACAGGAAGACACATTCCCTGCCCCAAAGAGATTAAAATAACATTAAGGACAAGAGGCAACAAGTATATAGAAGAGGAAGGAGAAAGGTAACAGTAATCTCACTGTTACACAGATTACTAACGTGCATAACTTGATGGTTCAGACACTTTTCCAGTTATCATCTACATTTGTTGCTGAAGATTTTATCGTTAGTTGGCAGGTTCCTTATAGACAGGATATGTCTAACAGGAGTGTCTCTAAGTCGAAAAAGGACAAGAGTATAGCATGAAGGAAAGTGCAAAGACAATTGTTATAGAGATAAATAGCGTGCGCATGTTCCGTGGCTGCTATTTTTAGCACAGCAGAAAGAGGATGTAACTAAAGAGAAACCTAAATGGATCAGATTGGAGGTGAATAACTGGGAAACACCTGAAGGATAAATTTTGAACTTACTACACTGAAGGGTCTACACAATTGTGGTAAAAGACTCATGCCAAATCTCAATTTACTTCTTTCGTTTCTTTAAATCGTAAGGGAGAATGTAATACCACACAAATGCCAAATTTCTTAATTGATTCTTCGTCAGCCAAACTTCTTCATGTCCATGAAATGAGATCCAAAGTCTGGTTCAGGAAATCATCATCATCATCAGTTGCCCTTACTAAAAGACCTGAGGTAAAATTCATTTTCACTGAAGTCTTGATTACACTCCTTTTATTTATCTTCTAATGATCTTCAACTGTTGTTCCAGTACATTTAAGTTAACTATTAAAGTTTCTTAAATGTTAGAGGCATTGCTTTTAAGCTCAAGCCATCTCAAAGTAGCTTAGTTTTTTAAATACTAAATTTAATTTCTTTTTCTCTACACTTTATACAACCATCTTTCTTCTAGACAGTAAAATTTTAGATGGAGGGTTGAAGTCTACCTTACTAAGCATGTCATGAAGGTACCTTCATATCAATAGAGTATCTCAGTGATTAAATTTGCTACTTGAAAGCAAAGACACAAAACAAAGGCAAAGCAGACTGTGACCTCAAGTGGAGAAGAGTATTCCTGTAATATGTACTTAATAAAAGGAAAATAGCCATATAAAGATTTGGAGAAGTCAATTTGACAGTAAAATATCATGTAGATCTTCTGTTTTCTTATTCAGCAGAGGTTACAAAGACATAATCCTTTTTGAGAACTCAGATTCTAGAGACTGAAGAATCATGGTTACTGAGAAATTTACTGACCAAGTCTTTATTTCCTGAAGTCTTCTCTTTCTGTGCATCCTGAGATTGCCAAATAACCAATCTTTTCAATTAACTTAAAAGTCAAGCAATACTTCCAAATTTATTAGTCTCCAATCAGGAAAGGGATTTATTTCCATTTTCAGGTGGTTTGAATTATGGAAGACATCGTTCTTTTGTCTGGCATCTTAATTATGCTCCATAGTAGGTCCTGGAGAATCTATTCACTTAAAAGTTTTGTTTTTCCATATCTTGCATCACAGATGACCAAGCAATATTTGCAGCATTTATTCTCAACACACTACAAGGACTCCATGTGACCAGTTAAAAAAAAATTCCTTCCAGAGATAAGTCTGTCACCAGAGATCCTAAATTCAAGTAAGAATAGCTAACTTCAGCTCAACAGCTTCCTGGCTGGAAACAGTCTAGCATCATCATTGTCCAAGTAAAATAAATAAGAACAAAAAGAAAAGCTGATGTTCAGCTTTGGCGAAGACTCAATATGCCTTCCACAAAGAACCAAATTGTTAAGTAATCCTCTTCATGCTTTGAACAAAATTCAGCAAATATGCCAAACCAGAATAAGACTAGTAAAGTGTTTCAGACCTTTATGGTTCCATCCCTCAGATCTGAACTCTCATGTGCTTTGGGATGGGCAGTAGCAGGGGAGAGAAGTTCAACTCTCTGTTTGGAAATAACATATTATGACATATGTCATCTAATTTATACCACAAGTTTGTTGACAGAGTTAATGGCCCTACTCCTTCCATGAAATAAATCCCAAAAATAAAACAAACAACACAACAAAAGCCCCCAAAAACCTCCCTGAGCTTAAGCCTGTTTATCTCTTTCGTCTTCCCACCGGAAAAAATGCTGCTCTTTTGTTAAGTCTAGTCACCTTGGCTTTTTAGATACATTTTCTTAACAAGTCTGAGCATTATTATAGTGAAGAAAAATTAAGAATCTTCTTGTATGTTCAGAGGATGACTAAGACCTCACAAACTGCTTTACTCCATAAAATGAATGACAGAGCAGCAATTTAGTCTCTTCACTTAGTTTATATTACATAGAAGAATGCTCTTTCCTTTTGAGCAAATGATTGTTCCACAAAATTCAGCCATTTTTTTCTTTCATTACTGAAGAAGAGCTTTGGAGATTTAAGGATCTTGAAAGTTTGTCCACAAAGCATCTTCAATTCACTTTTCTTAAGTACTTCCTGTAGCAGCACTGCTAAAGCCATGAGGATTCATGTTTAAGAATATTTTGGAATTTCTAAATAAGGAAATCGGATGAGCTATCTTTTTTACAGCTCCATAACAATGTCATCTGAGGAATTTTCTGACAACAGCAGGAATGCTTCTGTTGTTAATTGATAAAATGTAGTACTTACAGGCCTACTGAAATTCCTGACAAAATATCTGTCTTCCTACCGTCTAGGGATATAAGCAAGGATATTGGAGCATACATTAATATACCAAATATAACTTGTTACAACTCTTTTTTTTTTGTTTCTGCTCCATCCAGTCTTCTGATCCTCTTTCTGTCAAGCACCTTATTTAAGGCTTGTGATAATTTTCTTAGCATTTCTAAACTCCACTTTCAAGCAGAGGAAACCAACTTCTTCCATGAATGCTGCTAGTGAGACACTACCAACAGGGTCACCTTTTGTTTTCAGATACCCAGCCCTGTTAACACTTTTCAGGGAGAGAAAATGAAAATAAATTTTAAGTCAAGAAGTGACACAATTATGTAAAGTTCAGAGATGATGTGTAATTTGTAGTGCTGGTAGCCTGATATGAAAGTGTTTTGATTTGCAACCTGTTTCCCCAGCTATATGGGAAAAGTCTGTAAGGGACATTACAAAATGTCCATTGAAGAAGCATAATCTGCCATGGTGAAGTCTGAAATTGCCATATGTAAAGGAAAGTTTTATTATAGTATTGGCATTTACTACTACCCTATTTTAATAATCTGTTGGACAGAACAGTTCTGGATTTTTTTAACTACATGCATACACATGGGTTACAAGCAATGATTAATATTAATCTTGTTAAAACAGCCCATAAGCGTAACTGCTATGCAACCTATAAAGTTGACAACTGTATCATTTCATCCTAACATTAGTGTACCCAGATCTTAAAAGGTTTCAGAAGCTTAAAGCAAGCAAGAATTGAGCAAGCAGGGTTATAGAGTAAGATACCAATGCAAAGGGAAGAAATTTAAAAGCACAAAATATTTAACTGATATATCTTCTTACTTTATATTTGCCCTGGTCACATCCACACAACGTGCTTTCCATTGTGTAGCTCCTTTGTACTCCTATCTCTCTCCAGACAACAACTCGTGCTGTAGATTCCTTGGACTTTTCCACTACAAAACTGCAGCTGCCCATGCAGAATGCTGGGGCAGTCTGACTCAGGATCTTGGGGAGTGCCTGCAGGACAGCAATTTGAAAAATATAGTGATTCTTTTACTTCCCATATGGAAGGAGGTGAAAAGAAACCATGTAATCACAAACTGTTCCCAGAAAATTTCTCTGCAGTTTGAATTAAAAAAAAAAACAAAAACAAAAACAAAAAAAAAACCAAGAAAGAAACAATTCTTCATCCTGAGTTTTCAAAACTCAGTGTGTTCCACTGACAGTGTCTTTAGGTTTGTCTCTTCCTACTTATTAAAATTCTTTTTTTCAGGTTCAGTCACTAAAATTGTTAAGTCATGTGAGTAAGAATCAGGACACAAGAGAATTCTTCAGCTGATCACCATCCCTCCTAACTCACCAAGGTAAGTTTGCTCAAATTAAGCGTACCACATACGACATATAAGTATTTAATTCAATTGCAGACTGTTTCAGAAATCCCATTTACAGACCTAACAAAAGCAGTATTTTATTAACACATAAAATTAATTTGTATTCAGCAAAGCACTAGGTGCATATTTCACTTCAAGAATGTGAATCAAGGTTCAGTATTAACTTTTTACATGATAGTTTCAACGAAAAGGTCATGCAAATATACATATTTGACTAATTCTAAATGACTGTTCTTTCCAGTTTTTATTTGTGTCAGTTAAGAAGAAACACGACTGCTTCAAATTTATTATTTCAGTAGTATATAACCCATTAGTGTAAGCTTGCCCAAACATTTCAGTCTGCCTTTTTGAACATGAAAGGCTTTTCCCAACAGCCCTTATTAACTACTGTCTTCTTATAGTAGTGCAGGCTGAAGTGATAAAACCCCATACAAATGCGTTAGAGCAGTGGACGGGATTGGCATCCAGCTCAACATCCAGGAAATCACACAAGAAATTCAAGAAGCGCTAGATTTTTTTCTTGTGAGAGAGAGTTGAAGAAAAAAAAATCAGAAAGCATCTGTACTCATTTACACTCAAGGAAGTATAACAAGTGTTTTAACACGCATTTACATGCTTTTGAAGCTTAACTCTGAATCTTTTCAAAAAAGCATGGGGTCTGGACACCTTTAGGTCACATAGGTTTGCAGTTTCCATGAGGCAGCAGTGGAGGGAGATACACAGAAGAAACAGGTAATACACACTAAACACGCTAAGAAACAAGTAACTCTACATTTTTGACATTTTTTAAAGCTTATACAATGCAGAGCATGTGTTTGTGCAAGTTGATTATATATACCTAATTAGGGGCATATCTTAACTACACATCTTTATATAAAGGAATAAATAAAAAGGAATCTTGCATATTTCCATATACAAAAACAAGTATTTCTCAGAACAATTCAGTTTCTTTTCGTCCTTGCTGCTAGAACATTGTTTGCCATCCTTCAATGACTCATTTTTTCATCTGGTAATTATAAATGCACAAAAACATATTTTCCATCTATTCTCTAAAAAAGTAATATTAAACATAAAAAAGTAAATACTGGTGCAAAGGCAAAAAAACCCAAAACACTCTGTATAATGTTAAAAGCTCAAAGTACATTTCATGACATGGACTTTGAAGTACACTCAGAAACTTTTAAAAAGAGATGATTTTAAATAAGTCTGCTTATGCTATATAGTCACTATTTGCACAGGATACTATTTGAAAAGTATGTTTCAAATCCATGCCAAATGAAAGAGCTACAAATGTCAAACTTACCCTGTAACCAGGGTCTTCCATCAGGTCACAAGAGGCAGCATTAACACTTGTATGCCACATTGTCTCTTTGATGCTGCAGCCATACATAAATACATTCTTTTTACGAGAATGACCATGATAATCACAGTAGACCTACAATAAATAATTTGGCAAAATAAAACCAAGGCATATGGAATTAACATTTTATGAAAGTAATGGAAAGACAATTTTTTTCATCTGTACTGTTGAAAGTCCCAAAGAATTAGGCAACACAATTCCTTATACTATAAACTTGTGCGTTAAGACAAAAAGTGTGTGGTTCATCTAGGGAAGGCTTAACCTTCTAACCTAGCCAATGTAACAGATTTACATCGCAGACTTCTCCAAGTCAAATTTAAGTGCGACATGGTTTACAAGACCATATTAAAATGTTTAATTTATAGACTAGCTACATAAACAAAGTCAAAAAGATTCAGAATTGCTTACACACACATACTTACCAAAGGCAAACGTTTTATAGCAGCCAGATATTGCAGTAACCCTTTAGCATGGTAAATAGTGGGATGCAGATCTGGATTTGGATTTTGCCACTGTCTGTTTAAATCTTCTCCACTTAAAGAGCAACGGTGGCTATTGTGGGGGGGGTGGAAAAACGCATGATGTAGTCTGTATTATCATACTTTTAAATAAGCCTCCCCCCCACCTCAAGTTTTCCTCATCACCACTGTTTCTTTGGAAGGAGTCTGGCAAGAAACAAACTTCAATTTTCTATCATGCCAAATAATAGAAATGTTTGGGGTGTTTTAAGCTATGTTACAGAATATCTAAAAATAAATTAGAAGTAGCCTCTTATGTGAAGTCAACTGTAATATTGCTTATTTGCTCTTGAAACTGAAGGCTTGCAGTTCTATTCAAATAGAACTAGCTCAAACCAGTAATTTCTTTACAGTTTTGGTGTCTTGACTTCTGTAATTTAAAGGCTAATGTCAACTAGAAATCTAATATTTGAAATGTGAAGTTGTTAGGAGACAAGGAGCTGTGAGAAAAACAAAAAAAACCCACAAACCAACAAACAAAAAACCCAGCAAACAAAAAGATAATCTCTGTATTCGGTCAACTATTAGCAAGAACTTTTAATCTTGCTAGATTTTATGACCATGCAGTCCTCTTCAGTACATTTGCCTTAGATTGTGTCTACTGGGACATCTTTCTTAATTGTCCCTGTATCATGAATTACTTAATTACAAGTGTTCTAGTATGCACGTGCTTTAACTTAAATAAAGACAAGGTTCTACTGAAATCCGTAATTAGTTTTATTTTTATTATTTTGTTCACAAAACCTTTTAAAATATTACATATAAGAGATTAATAGAAACTGTAGATTCACCACAGCAAAATTTCCATTTCATATGAATTCCCTGCAACCAAGTAAACGTAGACTGCTGAATGTTTACTCATAGCAGTTTCAAAAGGTTCTGAAATATCCCTTAAATTTATTAAGAAAAGTGTAGGAATTGAAATAACTATTATTAACAACTTCAATCAAACCAGAATACTCTCTTACCCTTTCTCTTGCACACCTATTAACTTCCCACCTTTAAAACAAAATGATGTAAAAAGCTTTCTCAAATATAAGGCACTTATTTTTTTCATGTGGACCATGAACTTGTTTAGCTTTTCCTAAATGCAGGTGTGGTCTCATATAACACTCTTACACAAATCCAAGACGGAGATACAATTAAAATGTCATGTCAAATCACACAGGACTGATTATCATCCATGAACAACTGAAAATATTTTTTGTAAAACTGACATTTGTGAAGCAATGTAACTGCCTTTTAAGAAGCCAAAAATCCTAGCAATATTGCAAGTGTTTGTTGGGTTTTATCACATTAAGTATTGATTTGTATATATCCAGGATGGGTTTAGAGTATTCATTTCTAAATATTGATGCAAAGAATTAGGGTACAGGTTAAATATTTGTGAGTAAATATAGGCTTACTTTCCATTGATGACACCATCTGGATTGAGCATGGGAATAATTTTGAAAATATAAGATTCCCGTAAACATTGTGCATTTGGACTATTGCTCATAAGGTATTCCAATGTTCCCTTCATAACCCAGCTTGCATTAGTCTCTCCAGGATGTACACGAGCAGACAGGAAAATATAAGGACGATTTCCTAAAAGAAATATGCACAGAAATTACAAACTATGATTTAAGCTAAGTAAACAGTTTGTTAATTGGAAAAAGAGCCAAAAGCCTGCTGCATTTATTACAATGTAAAAACCATTTATGTGTTGAGTATTAGTGAGTATGGGTATTATTGATAGAGCTTGCCACAATATTTTTAAAAGGACTGCTAATTCCAAAACTATCACAATGGAGCTTTAAATTCAGTCAGACAATTACACAACTAGTTTGAGCTGGCAGTTATAACACAACGTTTTTTGCAATAGCCAAGAAAAATACTCAGGTGGACAAACAAATCAGGAAATGACAAAAGCTCACTTCAAATCACAGTATCTTAGATATTAGCTTTATGGAAGATTTTTCTGACAAGCAAATAACCTCAGCATTTCAAGAAGAACATTACTTGTCCATACTCTTTCCCAAGAAGTGTTGTCTGCAAAATGTAATGTACAAACCTAGCAACAAAAATTTTAAATATACTAATAGATAGTCTTACATATCAAGATATAAATACCTTCGTTTGACTACCACAAATAATTATTATTAAATACAAAGCAAATCCTGAATATTGATGCCTCTTAGTTTCATGAAATTCATTAACCTTATTTTTTACATTGCTATTTTTACAAAGCTTTGCGGTTAAGACTAAATTTTTTCCACAAATACCTAGTTTTACATTATTTTCAGCTGATGAGAAAGAAGAGTTATACTTACTGAACTGACAGATATGTTCATAGTAATTGGACTCTGGCATGGCTGTAATAGTAACTAATGGACAGCTGTTGCCAGCCAGGGTCTCGCAGAGAACGTCTTGTCGAAAATATATCTGTTGAGGGTTGTGCATAGATTCCAGCTTCTGAAGATGCATCTTCATCCCAAAAATAATTAAAAAAACCTTCAAATCCTTTGCAGTCACATATGACAGCATATTTCAAAGGTAATACTTAACAAACCTTTCTTTTAGTTGTTCTAAAAAATATTCAAGTATTCAACATAATTTTGACCATGAAATACCATTTTCTACATCTCTGACTGAATACTTCTCTTTATAGAATCTGGTTTTCCAACTGCTTTGGGAAAGAGGAAGGAAAAAAGGATAAATTATTGTATGTCCCCAATGTCCCTTGGCTGGCCTCCAGCAGCTGGGCAGGAGGAACCTCCAAGACCAGGAGCTGATGAAAGCAGCAGTTGCTTGTAACAGCTCTTACCAGGTACTTCTTTCAAAAGCCGGTATGGTTTAGTGAAAAACTGTATTTAAGCTGCTATACACTGGCCATTGAATCCCTCAGTTTGCTTTTATGGCTGTGACAGAGGCAAACGAGACATTCTAGCCAAATGAGTTTTGCTTAGTATTAAAAGCATCAGAAGACTTCTTTAGACAATTCATTAACTTAAAAATATCTCTAATTATCTTAATTACAGCAGCTTTAGTTATCAAAAAGTATGTATAGAACAGCAGGATACAAGTCATTTAACTCAAACACAAACACTCCATCAAATTAGCACTGTTTCCAGTCAATTATCACAGAATCACAGAATGCGTAAGGTTGAAAGGGACGAGAGTGGGCCATCTGGTCCAATCTCCCTGTTTCAAACAGGGGCATCATACAGCACATTGCACAGGATTGTGTCCAGACAATGCTTGAATTTTCCAGGGATGGAGATTCCCCATCCTCTTTGTGCAATCTGTTCCAGGGTTTGGTCACCTGCACAGTAAAGAAGTTCCTCCTCATGTTCAGATGGAACTTCCTGTGCATCTGTTTGTGCCAGTTCCCTCTTGTTCTATTTCTTAGGACCACTGAGCAGAGCCTGGTTCCATCCTACTGTCACCCTCCCTTCAGATACTTCCAAACTCTGATGAGCTCCCCTCTCAGTTGTCTCTTTTCAGGGCCTTTCCTCATAAGAGAGATGCTCCAGGCATATAATTATCTTTATGATTCCCAGAAAACTCATTTAGCCTGCAAGCATCCATTTTACTTTTCCTGGGACTGTTCTTTAGAACAACCTACATACTTCATCAATCTAAACATTAATATTATGAAAAATCTCCCTTGTAAGGAGCATTTTAAACTTCATAAAAAGAAACAAAATAAATTCACTCATGAATGTTATAGACCATACTAATATTATAAACATTCACTTACGTAGTAGATCATAAGCTTCTCACCTTTAAAGTAGAGTATGTATATGGATAATGGTAAGCAAAGTAACACACATCATCTTTATGTTGGAAAGTCACTGTGAATGTAATTGTGTAATAAGATTTTCCTTTCTGGCCTCCAGCAGCAATTGAACTTCTTGAAAAGTGATTTCTAAATCAAAAAATGAAGGTAATACACACATTAGAGTAACTTTTTTTCATACTGGTGATTTTTTCTGAACACACATTCTAAGTGTCAGAAGGAGTTTTAGTGACTGTATATCTCTTCTATGTACACACAGATTAAATGCAGGTTCCCACCAGCTTTAAAGATACTTCATTATAGCAGTGATACACACATTCATTCACATTGATCAAAGGTGAGCAAACAAAAAAAGCAACAAAATAAAACAAACAAAAAAAGTAAGTAAACAGCTACCAACCAAGAAGGATTACATATCAATATGCTTACCATCTCATCCTGTGTTTCAGAACTCCTCTACAATAATTTCACCACAGATTATAGAATGCTCATCACAAGGACCATGAGGTCAGTATTACAGGAAGTCACTAATAAGATTTCAAGTAAGCATGCATATATATGTTCCCTTAAAAGCTTCCCAGAAAGAGTATGCAATTTCTAAGAAAAGTATAAAATATGAACATCTTAAATATTAGTAGTGTGCTTACAAAATGAGACCCTGCATATTTCTATCACATATATTACTCTCCGTAGTAACTCAGAAAAAAAAAATGCTCTTCACAACAGAATTACACAGAATGCCGAAACAAGTACTTCTTCTCAAAAACTGTACCACGTTAATTTTCAGTGTAAGATTTGCTTTATGTTTGGTTTGTATACTTACTTGTAGTAACAAATATCTGTCCCAACACGAGTCCAACATGGTCGAGAATTTAGTGCTTCTTGAACTGAATACATGAGGGGCTGCATACCTGAAACAAGAAATGCATCTCACTTTAATGCTTAACATTAAACAGAAAGATATGAGCAGTAATGGACCACATCAACACTTACAAAGTCTACAGATTACCTCTACTTATTTACTCACTATCAGAGTGCATTTTCATGAATGCCTGGGTATTGCACTGTGTGCTCTTTAAACCAGGTGACAAAAGATTGCTGATTTTCAGGAAATAACAACTAAAGAAAAGAGTAAGACATATGGAAGACTAAAGTGAAATGTTTAAATGAAGCTGAGGTTTGCATGAATGGTAAACTACAAGCAGTCCTCAATTCCACTCCATCCAACTTGCACTACAAAAAGGCTTCAAAGAGAACACAAAAAATTGATACTATCATCCATTCATGCAAATAACTGAAAAATAACTGATGTTTCAGGACAATTTTTTAAAACAAGTAACTCTTTAAAGCCTATTTTTTTGACAGTATACTTAAGTTGAATACTTAACATGAAGTTAGAGGAGAAAATAATACATACAATTGAACATAATTTACTCATTAGATCATCAGCCAACCACACTGATTCAGGCAGTGTACTAAAAAAAATCAAAAACTATAAAGTAAGTAAGCATAACATGAAAAAAAAATCTAAGCTAACTGATGAAGATTAGTAAGTAACTTGAAAGCATTTTATTACTGGTCAAACTACCTGGTATTCTGTGACTTCATCAATGTGGATGAAAGTGTAGGACAAAGAAGAATACAGTATTACTCTGTAGCAAGAGTTGAAGCTGGTGGTGGGAGGAGAAATTTCTTCCTTCTTAAAGGACAAATTTCAGAATACACACCAGGAAAAAACCGAACGGTTTTAAGCTGAATGACACACACACTACATACACACTCCCAGACAAGCAGGAGAAAGGTATTTTCAGTATGCCATTTGTAAACCTCTGAATGAGGCACACGCTGCAAATGCTACTTACTAGAGACAGCAATAGTCACTTATGAACCCCAGCATTTTAGACTTACTTTTCCTTACCATCAATAAGACAAAACTGTTTTGGAAAGTCTGCACTTACTTTCACATCTACCTCTATGCAGAAATAGATTAATGATGATAACTGTCATTCTTCTTGATCTGTGTTAATCAACAGGCTTTGGTGTTGTCCTCCCCTGCCCAACGATCCTAAGACAATTGTAGCTGCAGTTACCACTAAATTTCTTCTGCTTTGGCCTCCCTTACAGCAAAGCATCATTTTACAAACTGACAGCAGTTGGTTTAAGATGCATTTCTTCTTTCTAACTAGAGTTGTCAAAACATTTTCTAGCAATACTATTAAAATAAAGAATTTAAACTGACAACATGAATACAGTTAATGCTGTGGAGGAGCAAAGAAAATGGCTAAGTTGCCTAGTACAGATATTTTTACATATTTCTTCTCAAAGTATGGGAAGCATATCTCACCGTAGTTGAACTGACTGTTTGACTTTTCACAGTTGATGATGTTAAACCGGTAACCAATGCCAGTTTTCATTCCACTGACTTCAAAGTAAAACCATTGATGATAATGATTGCTATTTATATCTGAGTTCAGAATTAGATCATACTCATTTCTGAAAATTAACAAAAACATATCAATCATTTTAAGAAGCAGAAATAAAAGGCCTAAACCATGAAGAGAAGAGTTGAAGTATCTTACTTTCTGATCTGAATAACTTTGCGCAGGTTTCCAGATTCAAATTTGGAATTAAACTTCAAAACATCTGCCTCCTCTGGTACTGAACAACTGTGAGTAGAAAAAGGGACCAAAATTAATAAAATAAAGTTAAGCTAAACCAAATAGCTTTCTTTCAGTTCTCACTTGGCAATTCAGAAACTATTTTGATCCTTCCTCTAAATACAGCCTGGATAGCAGAAACACTGTTGTATCAGATTAAACTTTTGATGAAATCTGCTATAAATATTATAAATCACATCACAGAGAAAGTAGGACTGGCTTAGTGTACTAGTTGAATATTGTTTACAGAAAGGTAAAAACCTACCTCAAATTATCAAGGTCATATACAACTCTATCTATAATGTCATTTTGATAAATCAGTCTTTCAATATCTTGACAGATTTTTGTCCTAAAAAAAAGTAAAAAAGCAGAGTTCTCATTTAAATTGTCACTTACTGTTTCCAATCACAAAAGAGGAATTGCCTCATAAAGGAAAGCTAACAAAGTTGATATGAAGACAGTGGGACAGTTCAGAGAGACCTCAACTTCACCCCCATTTATGTGTGCAAACTCAAGGTATACTTAAGTTTAAACACCTGCATTCACAGCTGACTTAATCCAATATTTATATGTGAGGGAATTGAGTTTTCATGCACACAACTCACTGGGTTTTAGCTTAGTGAAAAAAAATGCAGTTTCATACTTTATAATAGAAGCAGGAATTACTCAAACATTACTTATGTTAATGCTTTAATCCAGGACAACACTTGATAGCATTAGTAACTTATATGAATCCTACCATAACCAAAATCAAAAAGTTTTAGAGAGTAGGTCGTACAGTGAGCATGTTAGTGAACTAGCTTTTCACCTCTGGAGATAAAGGTTCATTTATCGACTATGTAACAAATAAGAAAGAATTTGTGATGCCAGCCAAATGTCAGGTGTATGCTTATCCAGATCATAAAACCATTGCACAACTGGCAGTATCTAGGTCCTGGCTTGGAAACGTAAGAATGTGTTGCAGTTCAAGAATGAAATATAGTGGCAGAGCTGTGTGGAAAAGCTTGCACAGCACCTGCAATAAGAAGAAAAGGAGGCAGATTAACAATGAAGAATACAGAAACAGAATGCTAAAGTACATTCAGGCTGGAAATTTTCAATTTAATTAAAATAAATACAGTTAACAAATGAGAAAGCGAAGGTAAGTGCACAACCCTAGCACTTCTTATTAAATCGAAATTAACTAAAACAAAAAAGAGGTCACAAGTCAAATGTACTGACAATATTGTGACAAGGCTGATTCACCACAATTTGAATAGGTCCAGCTCAGGACAAAATTACAGATTTTTGATCTTACACTTGATCTTAGAGAACTCATTAGATCTTGGCATGCCTCAGCTCTAAAAAGCCGTAACACTTACTATTATCATAGCAGTTCTGCCAAGACAAAATCCATAATAAGAATTTTATAAATAATAATGGCATTTAAATACCACTATAATAACCAGCGCAGATGAAAGCAAAGAAGAAAGAGTGTTCAAGATGCTCATGAGAAGGAAAAGTAGTAAGAGACATTTTCATGTTCCAAAAAATCAATATAAGCTATTTCAAGAAAATTAAAGGGAAAAAAAATCTAGAACCAACACTGTTGATGTGAGTCCTATCCTTAGAGATTACTCCTTTGTGGATCCTGATGATTAGAAAACACTGAAGTGTACAGCAAAAAACCCCAGCCCAACCAAATTTTTAAGGAACAGAAAAAAGTAGAAATTTAAACCTGAATTTATAGGGTATTTTACTGTATCATAATTTTCTTCCTAAAAAGATAAAGCAATATAAAACACCTCAGCTATTATCAATTTTATTTATCCAAACAATAATAAATTGATGAGAGATTTAGTGATAATTACATGCTACTAAACTTAAAAGAGAAAGAAAAAGCACTCCAAAGCACAAATTCAAAAACATTTCATCTTCTGGCACTTTGCAAGACTGAAAAAAAACCAACGAACAACTACTTCCCACATTGTTCTAATAAAAGTAAGGAGAAAATCCATTAAGTCACACCTTGGACCCCACACAATATTTTCTCAAATTACATGGATGGATCAAAGCAACCAGTTGTTTTCTAAATAAGACTTATCCAGTGAACAGCAACTAAGTGCGTACATTACAGAGAACATAAAACACACAATGTCAAAAGAGTTTGGACACAACTTTGTAAAAGACTTTAAAGGTTTTCCATGTCCCCTACCAACCTAATTTTTACACTCTCCAATAAACTACAAAAATGTAAAAAGATTAAGCCCTTTTTAGACAAGTTCCCTTCTCAGAAGTTTGTTATGTTGCAGTAACAAGACTAAGTCATTTGTAGAAAACTGAATTCTTAGAACAGTGTACCTTAAAAATGTGTTGCAGGATTTTTGACTCAAGTTTAACAATATTATCTGATATTTCATTCTTGTTCACACAAGACCTCAAAAAGTTACTTTCAACATAAAAAATACAACAAAAATAAAACAGTTTAAAGTTAAAATGTACCCGAACATTATTTTCATGATCTAGAAATCAGTCTTATGTATAATCACACAAGGCTTATTTTTCCAGTGTTTGATATCTAACAAGGAGCACTGGAATGACAAATCGTATCTGACTTCAATAAATTTTATTCAGGAAAATTCAGAATTATTAATTACTAGAAGAATATATATAAAGATTTGCAAGATTTTCTTCCTATGCATTTCTTACGTGATTCATGGCTCAAGACTATCTCCCTTCTAAGTCAGCTGAATCTATCTAATAAATAACCTGCTAGGGAAGGTTCTCCTCCTTCAACACTGAACAGTATGTTCATTATGTCATTAGTGTTTCAGCACTGGTCATTTCACTACAAAGATCACTTTTACATGCCTTGTGTGAAACAGCTGAAGGATTTTAGTTCAACCACTTAAAGACACTTAATCTCAGAATCATTTTAATATCTAAATATGAAGAAACTCATAAAATTGGGTACAGTTACAAATATAAATGAGAAGGCTTTCAATCTCATAATTATGCAAGTGGTACAGTCTCATAGCTACTACTACATGTTCTGCTAATGTACTCACATGTCTTTACAGTAATTTACTACATATATGAGCCAGCTCTTCATACCATTTCTGCAAAATGTTCTTAAGAATTCCATCACTCTTCTCATCTTCTAATATCTCTCAGTAAAGAAATAAAAGGGTGTGTTGATGTGCGTTTGTTGTATGCCATTCTGCAGGACCTAACACAAACTGTATCCTCTATATTTGCTACCTCTAAATTCTCTTACACTGTGAACACTAAAGCCAAACACTTTAGTCTATTAATTTTTTAATTTTTTCCACTGTTTTCCTGAAAGACAGATTTTTAGTACAGCAGAGAAAAGAGCTGAAGAATCTTTGAATTATTAACTGTCCTATTTTTGCTAAGACATGAACGGAGCATTCAGGTGAGGATTTTTTTGTTTGTTTGGTGGTAGGGTTTTGTAGGTTGGTTTGTTATTTTGCAAACTACAAAATTTACATGGAAAATGGTGGGAAGGCAGAAAGGGAGAAAATAAATTGAATTTCATATTTAGAAACTGAATTCCAGAATTAGCAATTACAGAATCAGATTGTTCTTTTTGGCTCTGCACTGACCAGTGCCTACTCACCTACCTTCAGACTGCTTCTCATTGAAACCAGTTTTAGATGCTGAAGTAAACATCGTAACATTGCTTGTTCATCACAGAACAGTTAGGGTTGGATGGGACTTCTGGAGATCATCAGGTTAATCTCATTCTAAATACTGTTTCTCAAAGGAATGAAAACAACAACAAAAAAAGGAGTATGGTAACTCACCTTTGCACCCCATATGGCCTTTCCAGAATAGGTTCCTTAAATGGGGGTGGAATATGGCCAAAATAATCTGGATAGGCCACTTCTGAATATTCTGGAATAGACTTTGTGTTCTTCACCATTTCAATATAAAGATCACAGTCGTGAACTGGTGACACATCAGAAACTTCAAGCATGACATGTTCCCCTGACGAACTAGACCTGGAATCCTCCTCTTCCTCTGAATCCACTCCAGTGCAGCAGAGTTTTCCCAGCTGGACAGATGATCCTTCAAAGAGGCTACCTCCACAGGGTGAAACATGCTCACAGGTCTTACTACAAGCAAGTGTGGTAAGACTAGCTTTGCTTTCCTTCTTTACTACACACCCTGTACCGTAATATTGATCATTTTTTGCATTGTTCTGGAGACTGATTCTGTCCAAGCCTTTCACAATTTCTTGGCTTAGACACTGGCATGATGGAAGCATATTTCTTTGATCATTTTGCTGATATAAACTACCGTCTTTCATATTATCTTTCTTTGGCAATTCCAGAAACACTGGCCTTCTACTGTATTCCTCTGTCAATAAAGAACTGCTCTCCTTCAAAGCAACTCCTTTTGTTGATGGGTTTGCTTCAGCAGAGTGCTCCTCACTGGCTGTAGGAACAACAATAGGTCCACTCAAATTTGCATCAGGTACAAAAGGCTTTGGTTCCTTGGAAACTAAGTCCCATTCCTTAAAAAACAAAGGTGAAAAAATAATTTAAAAAGTTATTAACAAAAAAAAGTAAACAGTTGCCAAGTTTCATGTATATCAGAAACATTTCCCTTTCCTTGTTTTAAATTTAATTTAAAAGGTGACAGCTATGTTAAAAAACCTCAGAGCAATGAGGTTTCATCTTTTACAAAAAGGCCCTAAAGCAATAAACAAGCAGTTCATCAATAACAAAGTATAAAGTCAATGCAATTGCCCCGATATTTTAACCACCCATTTTAAGTAGGTGCACAGCATTTAAGGAGATGCCTAATACAATGAAGTGCTCTCAGAAATGTCACGTCTTTCTTTACTATTTTACTTTCTGCTGTGTGCAATAATCAGACATCAGAAAACAAAGTTCTTTACATCTGCCCACAGCACCCCCTTATCAGTCACACTGAAGCAATCATAACAGGTACTAAACAACCCAGGATATACTACTCTCATATACAGGTCCAAAACTGCAGATCCATGTTTCTTGGCTAGAGGAACTATCCACCCAAAAAAGAATATCAAAGTATATTCCACAGTCAACTAGACATGGCCAGAAATGTCCTGGGATCATATACTTTACCTGAAAGTTTTCTGAAAGTTCTGGGAAAAATTGCTCATACATTTTCAGTTCTTCTATGGGTCTTCCCAATTCCTGTCTAGGTTTCAGTTTATTAATATCAGTCTCAATATCATCATTCTGAAAGATCACCAGAACAAATTAATCTTGCATCCAAAACTGATGAACTTCTACAGCATTAATCTGAAACATTTACCTTTACTCCTGACACAGACATGTCTTAAAAGATAAATACCACTATCTTAAAAATAGCTGAACTGCAGCTTTCACCAAAGAGATTTAAACTGCTTAGTATGCCTAAGCCTCCATTTCAACAGAAGTATTACAAACATCTCCGTTTTCTTCCTTTCATCCAAACTTGTTACACACAGATATTAGATTTTACATGAAAGCTGTACATATTCCCACTACTGGAACCAGGAATGTGGATAATTCATCTGACTGCAGTGACAATGCAATACTGCTTTTATGGACGGTAATCCCTTCATCAGGGCTCATGAGACCCTCAAATAAAATGTCTTTCCAGTTCATGGACAGACAGTTTAATTAAATCCTAAACACACGTAACATAAAAACACAGAATAAGGCAGTTCTGACCAAATGTCCCTCCATGTCCCAAGTGGCAGCTGGAGAACAGGAGAATGCCTTTCCAAAGTGCTCCAACAGTGAGAGGTATGATGTCTACCTCTACAGGTGGGTGAACTTCAGCTACCTTGATGAAACACTGATCTAGTCAATCCCAGTCCAGAACGCTGGAAAAAGTTAGAGCAGCTCTTCCATATGGACCAGCTTATGTGAGAAAACAGGCCAAGAGAAATACAAGTTGCGAAGAGAACTCTGGTAAAGGAGTTTGCAGTTCTGTTCCACTGCACTCCAGCTACATCAAGTGTGAAGCAAACAGATTTTGATAAAAGTACTGAAGCACTCTGAACAACAATGGTTGATGTTTTCAAGCAGCACCCACCTTCTTTAAGTTTCTGAAGCTTTTTCAATTTTAGAAATTGCCCCGAAAACCTCCTCAAACTGCTTTTAACACTTAAAATGTGTTTATATACATGATTCAAGCAACTTAAATAAAAAATTGCTATACCTGACTTTCGCCTATTAATTTTGTCTCTACCAACCTTAAAATGTTGGTCCTTGTCATCATCATTTTCAGTTTCAATTTCTGATTCTGTTTCAGCATCATCGTTATCATCACTTTCATCTACTACATCATCCACTAGAATACAAAAATGTTTGGTAAAGCAGATTATACATCTTCATCCAATTATACATGCCTGAATAAGATTTTCTTCATTCTGGGTTTATTTTCTTTTTTGCTTAACCCTTGAAAAAAAAATGTGAAAACCAACTAGTAAACTAGTGCTGGGGGCTTTTGTTTTCTCACAGTGTTTTCCATGCAGGAAATTTGCTGATTGTCAATAAAAGGACCACTCAGAGGTTTGCAAATTATGCTGATTTTCTAGGTACTCAGAATGATTACACGTAGCACTTTTACAATACCAACTATACAAGATTATACTTTTAATAAACTCAGACCTCTATATTTCACACGTCTTTTAATACAGAACATTTTCCTTTTAAAACACTATGTATCCTATTCCCTTAGATTTTTCACTTCTTTTTATAACAGATAACAAACCTATTAAAAAACCAAATCATTAGTTCACTTCAGCAGACTAGGAAGTTTCTATATAGGTATTATAGAATACCAGCCTACTGTCTTAAGCAGAGATTTAATTTCTGTGGATTTTGAAATACACTTCTAAATCTATTTTTCTACTTTGAAGACAAAACACAAAAAACTTTGAACTCTTGGAGTCTGACCCACATGAACCCCAATATGACAGTTTACTTCTTTCAGACTATGATCACATTTTGCTTCAGGAGACATTGTGAATAAAAGACATTAATAAGCTGACTTTGTTCATTTTAGAGGAACTTTCTGACAACTTTGTTAGTTGCTTAGCAGGTCTGAAGCTGTTTCACCATATCTGAACATGTACTAACCACTCAAAAATAATGAAATGGGATGAACTGATTTTCTACAAAAACCCATATAAATGCTTTGCCAGTACAGTATTTCCTAAAAGACTGCAATAGTCCAAAAAAGCAGGTCTACTTTCTCATTATGCAAATGAAGAAATGACCACAATAATATAAAAAAAGCCAGTGCTTCAAATGGCACACATTAATCTAAATTCACCACATCCTGAGTTATCAGACTAACCAGAAAGAAAGGAAGAAATACATGCTCCCATAAAACAGGATGTACACTACAACACGTTTCACATAGGGGAATGTATAAGCTACATGAGCTGAAAGAAGAGACCATTTAAATTTGTATACAGCCTATTCTTTACACTTCAGAGTCTGGTGATCATCAGCTTTTAGTCATTGTTTTCTCTTTTATTTTATAACCACATGTGTCTGGACAAAATTTCTCTCACTTTAACCTTAACATTAAAAATTGGTGCTCCCCACCAACAGTCACAGACCCTTTGCTTAGCCGAGAAGGGTCTCAGAGTCCTTTCAGCAGAGAACACACGTAAGTACAATTGATTCCACCTTCCATCAAGCAATATTAGACATACTCAAAGACAAAGTACTACAAAACCACCATACCATCAGGAGGCAAATTGTACAGCTGAGCCACAGGACCACTGGCAGGAATAACTGGGAGTTGGAAATGGAAAGCACTTTTAATAGTTGGTAAAGGAAGACGATTTTTGGGAAAACATTTTCTCATTATTAGGCTGGATGTATTGACAAGAGGATCAAGAGTTCTTACTGCAAGGCACTCCTGTTAACAGGCAAATAAAGAAAAGCATTTCTCAAACTAAAAGTCAAACTACATTTATATACTATTTACAAAAAATGTCTTCTTTGAAGGACAGAAAAACTTCTACCAACCAAATTCACCTTTTTTAAAAATCTAAACTTCAAAACGAAAAGCCATTTTTACTCCCTCTTTTTTAAAACTAAGTTCAACTGCCCCTCCCAAAGACAGCCACAGCAAAAAAACAGCAAATACAAATTTAATTCTGTATTTTTTCATTGTTTCAGTCTGGTACAGAATATAATTCTTGCTCCCATACTCAGGAATGACCATGAATCTCATAAAAGAAATATGACGAACTTGAGGTCATAGTCAAAGAGACAAAAACAACAACATAAAAAACCCCAACCAGGATAAACTTACCTGTGAAGTGTTGTAAAGAATTTTCATCCCATTGGCATCAATAAATGCTTTTCTTCCCAGTTTGATGTTTGTAATACTTTTAATGCACTGTAACACTCCTTTACGTATCAGCATGTATCTATGTCGACTATCGTGACGGTGCCAATCAACATAAATCGTTAAAAGCACCTGCACGTATCCTCTGTCTACTGCTCTCCTGGCATTTGTTTCTTGGGAAAAAAAAGTTAGGAAAGAAAATTAAAATTGCCCAGTGACTTCAATATTACTTTCAAATATTACTTTCAATGTTTAAATTATTCTTTTTATCCAAGTAACTGAATTGTTTCAGTTTGAGTAGTATTTTAGCCACCTTTAGCAGAGTTTCACATCAACCTAAAGAGAAATGACTGGATAACTGGGACCAGTAATCTAAACTTCAATTCTTAGAACATTTCATGTAGTTTTCATGGCTTACTAGAAGAACAGCACGCGTTACACTTAAAAGGCAATTGTAAGATGCTGTCATCCAGTAAATTAAAAAACAGAAGCATTTCTACAAAGCATATCTATCACTATCACATACACTGTGTACATACAAAATTTGAAACAAACTTCTTTTCACTTGCAATCCATATAGTTTTACAACTATCACTCAGATTTTATAACCTGAAACTACTTCTACCCCAAATACTGGTAATCAGCATGGCAGCTGGAATATATAGTAGACTAATGCCGTTATGAAAGTATTTACTTATATAAAGTGTATTAAGTTACAAGTCAAAACCACTAAGGTGAAGACATCCCTAAATAAATGCACAAAACCTCCTGTTTTAAAGACATACCTTTTGAACACTTCATTTTTCTCCCCAATATTAAAGCTGAACTGCCAATTTACAGAATAGAATACTGACAACAATTTGGAAAAAATTCTTTCCTTTAACTTCCCACAGAGAAACTGCAAAATTCATAAACACACAAACCTGTAAGACCACAGTATCATACCGAATAAACATGAATAAACTCAACACCCTGTGAAAGTCACTACCGAAATTTCCCACCATTTGTGTGAAATAGTTTTCTGCAAATCTGGTCACACCTCAATTCTTATCCAACTCTACTAAAACTCCACTAAACTAGGAATGGTGTCACGTTAACACAACTGTTTGGAGAAAAAGAGTTTTTAATTTCTTGCTAGTTACAATGCTGGTTCAAAATCTGCAAATATGGCATTTGTGAGGATCAACTGCTGCTGGCTGAGAAAGTCCATGTCTGGAAACACACCATTGGTTTCGATACCCTTAATTCCACTTCATGAGCATCACTGACAGGCTTGTTATTAGAACCCAAGTTCTAATTACTCAGGAAGGTACTGAAGAATACCCATATTTTCCCTAGCCATATATGCAAAAAAGAGGCATAAGAGTTAAGCTACAGACATCCACTACTGAAGGGCTGAGGTAAGTGAATGTAAAAAGATATTTCTCCACCTTGGACGCGGATCAGTTCTGCCAAAGCAGTGCAGCCTTTTCGCTGCATAACTGATGACACAGTAACCAACTATTAAACATACATGTATATACAACATAAGTAAAGCACCTGAGACTGCAGATGAAACTTATTTCTAGGCTTCCTAGCTTTATTCTTGTTTAGACCACCAACTTAATGTTTCGTTTTATTCTGTTGATATGTACACACACACTCATATATAGCTCAAGTACACAGTTTCTTGTAGTCAAACACTTACTTGATTTTAGCAACGCAGCAAGTGTGTCTAAAGCAACCCTGTCAACATAACAAGAAAAGTCAAAACAACAACCAACCAGTGAGCTTAATCTACAACACTGTAAAACTATACAAAATATTTACTGCTAACAGACTGACAAATAACCTCATGTCTTTCTGGTTGCACTGTAGCGTAGACTTCACTTTTATATTTTACTTTACTAGAAGATCATATATCTCTGTTCTATCTGAAGTCTGATGACAAAACTTAAAAATACCAATGCAATGGCTATACAAACTTTCAGCTTTTGCAAAAACACTGTAACAATGTAATGTTTATAACTGACACTCACTGGTTGTGATATTCTGAAATGCATGTCTTTGTTAGGAGCAAAGTGAAGGACATTATTTTAGAAAACTGTAGGTCAATACTGGCAGTATATGAATATACTGAGAAGCAGTGCCCATCAGTCCATACCACAAGATGGTCAGGGTGAGATTTTTCTTGTACCCAAAGATCTTCTCTCAATTCAACTGTGCAACTACAAAGTGTATATACTTATTTTTCCCCTCTGTGTGAAGATACACTTGATGCATCTGATCTTAGATCATAAACAAGGATATAATTAGTCACACCATAGAACAGTATGTTCATATGTAGAATTTTAGCTGGGCGTTAAAGGAGCAGGACATGTTTTTTGAACGCTACTCATGTGACCACAAACACCAGATTTTGATCATATAACACTATTTCTTTTGCAATTGTTAGAATATGCAAAATATGAGATTATTCCTTTGCTACCCAGATGAGAAATTTAGTTTTCCACAGGTATGTACTTCAAAAAGGTGGAGTTTATAAAGAAAGAGCTATCTTCAGTTACATCCACTCAGTTAATTTTTACCCTAAATTCACCCAAAAAACCCAA
>VZTJ01006010.1:35387-55001 GCA_013397795.1 Orthonyx spaldingii
GAAAGAAAAAATCCCTAAATCTACCAGCCACAACCAGAGTGGGAATCTAAAGTCACTACCTTCAGCTACACAGTGAATTTTAATTTTTTAACACAATAGCCCACTAGACAGATATTGCTGGGGTTTCCTATTCTATGTTTTATGTTCTTGCTCTGATTGTCTATTTGCTTTGCAGAAAAACAGAAAGAAAATTCTATTACCAAATAAAAGGAACAGTGCAACACTAAAAGCACAAAGCAGATCACAGAATAAGCTGCACTGGAAGGGTCACACAAGGACCATGGAGTCCAACTCCTGGCCCTGCACAGCATCATCCCCAAGAGTCACACCCTGTGCCTGAGACCATTGTCCAAATGCTCTTGAACTCTGTCAGGCTTGGCGCTGTAGAAACAAACTGAAAAATGATGCGATTGTCTTGATCTGTTTCTTATGATTTGGGTTTAATCACTGTACAGTTTCCATAGAGAAATATTAGAGACAAAAAAATAATGTGTATTATTTTACCAGTACTGCAACTAGACATTCAAATACTTTGTGTTACACTACCAGGCAAAATTAAAATCTGTCATATTTGTGGTACTCCTTTCCATCTCCCTTCACTTTAACCTTCAAATATTAATTGCATTTGATTTCTCCAATATTATTTTTAATTTACATGTACATCTTGACCACACAGTATATTAAAGAAACCTTACTTACTTCATAAGGCTAGTGTTCTTTTTACTAAAAGGGCCAATGATTCTAAACATCAGTTCTACTACTCCATTCTTTCCCAGAGATACTGCATTTACAGCTGAAAGTTAAAAGCAATCCATTTTAAGATAATGTAGTAAGAAATGCAAAAGAAAAAGAATCAATATACTCAAAACTAAAATTTACACAAGTTAATTTTGAAGTACAAAAATGCTAGACATTTTTAAGACACACAGTGGCAAGCAGACACTACTCTGCACATAATTAGCATGACAATCCAATCCTGATAAAACTTGGAAAATAAGAAAACTTAATTATTACTTTACAAATAAATCATGTACTACTTCCAATGCACACTTCTGCTTTGTTATTAAGATACAACACAAAAAGAAAATTCTTTACAGAAATTCACAGTTTATCGAAACAGCAGGTTTTCTAAAATTTCAAGTCTAATAGGTTCTATGACCTGTTACTATCCTTCAGTAATTGGACAAACACGATTTGAAATCTAGGAGTCTGCTATAAAATTTTAAAATGCCAACTGCTATAGCTTTCCTTAGCTACATGTTACGGATATATGTTCTCAGGAAAAAAAAATATAAAAATAATCTCTTTGAAAGGGAGCAAATGAAAAGAAATTATGCTAAGACCTATGTTAGAGAAAATATGTGCTTAAAGTATATGTTTGAAGTCTAACAGTCAGCTGAAAATACAAACTGCTGAAACAGGCACAGAAATTCCATTCCTGAGTTTAGCAATATGTACTCATAACAAAGTAGGAAGAGAGCAGCTAAGAATTTACTTCAATATAATAAATGCTATTGTTAGTGTAGAATTTAATACGTGAAACCAAGTGGCAATTTCATCATCATTAGCAGCAACATCACACCAGAATCTAAATAAAGTTAGGACTTATTCTAATAGTAACTGTACATAAACTTTAAAAAGCACTACTCATCAAAATATTATGAACTACTAATTTTTCTGTTTATAAAGAGTGAGGAATACAGAAAAATATAATTTATCTAAGAAGAAGTCAAATTAGACACTCAGTCTCATTTTCAGGATGAAACAAGTTTTCAGATAAGCAATGTAACTAATGTAAATATACATATTAAACTTTTCAGTTTAGAAGAGTTTTACCTCATTATTAGACAGTTCAACAGAAATAAAGCTTCCACATTTTGGAAGTAGTAGGGCTTTGTGACTTATAGCTGCTCATGTGAATGACCTGAAAACAATCTTACAGATGACCAAATCAGTTCTCTGGGGAGAATACGGCAATGTTCTCAATTTCTTGCCCTTATTTAAGAGGATTAAAAACTATTTCGAGTTCAAATGAAAAAAATTAAAAGCATCTAACTGACAGCAGAGATACAGCAAAATCACACTATTTTCATCAACTTCCTGCCCAAACAATTAGGCTCTTGTGGAAGAATATTAGTCCAATAGCGGAGAGTGGAGCTCTTGAACAAAAGGAATAAGGAAAAGGTTAAAATAAGAAATAATTAGGTTAAATTAAAATATTTTCTGTGTGAATCAAGTTTTAAATTGGTAGTAAAGAAATAAAATATCAGAAATAAAAAACATGAGAATGAAAAATAAAGAAAATAACTATTTAACTCCAAGTGCTTCTGCAAGCAAAATGTTAGCATTTCTGGTTTAGAGCTTTAAACAGCAGCATTTATGCATATTAGATGGCTCAAAATTCCACACATCAAATAGCACTGGTTACAAAAAATATTTTTCTAGAATTTAAGCATTCTGAGGATATAAAAAGAAAATGCTCAGAAAAAAGTGGTTTAAATATTAAACAAGCACTCAGAGTTGATATTTTAACCTTACCTAGCTAAAAAGCTTTATTCACATATGAAAGAGAAGAATTTTCTGCATTACTTACAGTTGGTTGAATAAACTCTTAATACTTGAAGACATGGCAATACTAGCCTGTGGTTCTGCAAATTCTGCTTCACTAAATTCAATGATATGTTTAGGGCACCATTTATTCTTGCTTTCATGCCAATCTTCTTGTCTGACATCAAAGAAATACAAGACCAATCACACTAATTTTGAAATTATTATTAAAAAATAGAAGTCAAAAACTAATTTTGAAATTATTATTAAAAAAATAGAAGTCAAATGACTGAATTCCTTCTACTGATGTCAACTTTGCTTATCTACTTTTCACAACTCCTTCCTCCCCTCTAACTTACTCCTCCTTTTTTTCTTCTCTACCACTTCTGGGACATGGATGATTACACAATAACAGAAAAAAAAATTTCTTAAGTTTCAATTATAAAACCTTAATTACTAAGCCATAATATCACCTTTTGGACCAATTTTTGCAAGAAGAGTATGAAGAAGCACCATTAGTTCTTCATTTGGTGGAGAGTCTTTGCTGGCAGTCAAAAGCAGCTGTAACAAGATCTGTGTTCCTCCCTTGGTGACTAAGACGCTTGCTCTCCGACCACCACCTAGAAATTAGAATTGAACTGATATGTCTAAAGCCAAAGAACAATTAAATATCTAAGATACAGTTATCATGAAGTTAATCCTTAGGACAGCAATATTTTCTTTGTATGTGACTGCACTATGCAAGGACATGCTGGATTTAGACTTATAGAAACATAAATTATTGTGCAGGATTATTAGAAAGGTAACTTCAATCTCAACATCCTTTTAATTCTGCATAAAAATATGCTTCAGCAAACAATAACAAACAAATCCAAAATAATGATAATTTACGAAAAACCCAACAACAATAAAAAATAACTAGCCAAAACAAACAAAAGATATCTGAAAAACAATGCATAAATATAATCATATATTACTCCTTAATGAAAACTTACCAACTGAGACTACCTCAATGAGAATATTCAATATATTTAGAATAGTTTGAGGATCTCTTGTATTCTGAAATAAAAAAAGAGAGATCTATGTTTAACATAGCAGTCTAATACAATGGTTTAGATACTTAAAGCTAGGAGGAATTGCCACCACAAAATCAAGTAGAACTTAGGATATACCCACCCAGCTAACCCTCCCACTATGCAGCCCGAATTAACCACAAAACCAATTAAAATACACTTTGTAGTGTGGCACACCAATTAGAACTGAGAGGTGACAGGCAATATCTTAGACTATCTAAACATAAGGGAGAGAAATTCACAAGCAGATTACTTAAAGACAGTATCCATTCCTTACAGACTAACACAAGTTTTGAAGACTCCATAGGATAACAACATATTTCATAATACAAATATAATAATAAATATAGACATTCCATAATGATAAAATGCAAAACTGCTATGAACTCATAACCACAGAAATTAAAAGATTTTACCTCTAGGGTTGACAGGATAACTTCTATTCCAGTGGAGCCCTTAGAAGTCATCTCTTTCCTCGTTTTTTCTGTCAGTGAGAAAAAGACTAATACTGGCTTGCAGAAAAAAAAAATGTATCATCCACAAATTGATGACAAAATCTACACTGCAAACAATAAAAACTATTAAAAACTGCATATATGTATATAAAACTAAGTAAAAGACTTAAGCAATTTTAAAACTAATTTTTGTTTTCAATTGTTCAACAATCTTGTGATGGCCTAGAAAAAAAACTGCAAAGAAAAATATCAGTAAGAAAACTCCCTTCCAGAAACTTCTATTTTTCATATAGATATATATATATACATATAGACATATATACATATGAAGTGAATTATTACTTAAATTACAGCTATTTGACAACACAAAGTGGACTCAGCACTACCAATACTATACTAGATACATTAAATATGATCTTAAACTGATGTTTTCAACAATCAGTGACAAAAACAGATAGACAATCAAGTTCACTAAACAAAAACTTAAGTTCAGCAAGGGGGATACAAGAAGGAAGGGTCAAAAGGGAAACTACTAAAACCACAAAACTTAGATAATTACCTTGACTCTGAACCAGATGAAGGATCTTTGAGGTAACATATCTGGCATTGTCTGATTCTAATACAGAGTCCAAATTGATCTTCTCCAGCTGTGACAGCAGGTATATAGTTCGAGAATTGGCAGAAACACTACAATAAAGACATAACTTTTTAATCTAAATCTGAGGAGAAAAAATCCTAAGAACAGAAATCCAATGCTAGAGTAATGGGTGTGGCTAATCCACTTACATATTTTATCTGGATTGGAAAACAGTCTTAATTCTCAATTCTGGCAGATTTACAGAACTTGCAAAGCCTGCACTGCAGCAAACTAATTGTATGTAACAGCATCTCCAAAAGCAACTGTGAACAGGGAAATCAGTTGCAACAAGTAAAATGCAGCTATAGGTACAAATGTTGTTCATCTATGTCATCTAGAGTGATTTATAATTAATAATTTACGTTAGGTGACAGAATACCCTATCAAACCTGCCATTCGAGGAAAAACTGGCTACGAACAGCCCGAAAGACTGCTTGACTCACAGGACGGCATTTCAGAAACAGAAGAAAAGAATATCATTCCTGAAGTGAGCAAACTAGCACATACCAGCTGAAGAAAAAGAACACCATTTTGAAGAATAAAACTTCGGAAGGTTTCCAAAATTATCATCCAAGTTTGGATTCATTTTGAATACAAGGATATTTTGGCCTGCTGTCATGCGTTGGCACTGGCTGCAGGCCAGGCACCCACTAAAGCCACTCACCCACTCCCCTCTGCAGCCGGACAGAGGAAAGAAATTTTAACAAAAGGTTCATGGGTTGAGATAAGGACTGGGAGAGATCACTCACCAAATACTGGTACAGGCAAAACAGGTTCAAGTTAGACACATGAAGTGAATTTATTAGTGACAAGATCAGAGCAGGATCATGAGAAGCAAAATAAACCCCAAAAAACAGCCTCCTGCCACCCCTCCCTCCTTCCAGCTCCACCTCCTACCCCAGCAGCACAGGGAGACAGGGAATGGGGGTTATGGTCACTTCATTACCCGTGGCTTTGGTTTGCTTATTTCTCCTTCTCCATTTATCCACTGAACTTGAAATGCGCCAAAATTAACCCAAGACTGTAATGAAATCCACAGGCTCCATTGATCCAACGTACAAATTGATCAACTTATATAGGATGTTATCTTCACCAGCTCCACAACCAAAACCAAAAGTAAGTGTCCAGCCAACCTACATACAAGCCAATGTGTAAGGGAACTGTTGCTTCAACTTGTGTGTGTGTATGTGTGTATCACTTCCATTGTGGTATATCATTGGTCTCACAATGAAATTAATGTAGTTTGAAAGCTGAAAACAACCCAAGAAAGCAAAGCTGATGCTCAGGAACAATAATACTAATTTAAAAAAAAACCTTTTTGCTAAGATAGAATTCATTTATAGGCATTAAATTGTCAGAGCAAACCTGATTTTTGACTGCCGCAGCCTGGAAAATTCAAGCAGCACTGACACATGGAAGCAATTTACCAAGTGCAGGAAGCTGGCATCTAATATAATTTCTCCATAGTTAATAAAAGCTTTCAAAGGTTTAGGTAGGGTAAGTAGTTCTCAATACTGTGTGGTATAACAACCTAAATTCTAAGATTTAGAGTTATAATCTCCTCCTGGGGACAGAGTTTGTATCAAGAGCAATAAGTGCTTATTACAGCAGAGATATCTTTAGAACGGTTTTAGGCTATTCATCTTGTCTTCCAATATAAATATAGCCAACTACACTTCATGACTTCAGCATACACAATAAAGCATCCTTGAAAATTAACACCAGCTGATGCTGAAATACAACTTAAAGTCCTGATTTCCTCTTAGTTATGGCTGAGTTTTCTTCTTAAAACAAGAATTATACTCTTTCTTACCAATATTCTACACTGATATACATAGTGGTTATAAAACTATTTGACAGTTTTCAATGCCTGAACAGTACATCAACAAGACCAAAGGACAGGGATTATGACAACCAGCCACACATACGGGAGTAGAGTCAGTAATATTGCTGTGACCACCCATTTGACCTCAGAACAAAATAAAAGTGCAAATTGTAATGAGACTCTCTTCTATTTGTAATGCAAACACATATGTTTTGACCAATGAACCCTTCAGCATCCCAATCTAGGAGACTGTTCTCCAAAACAGAGAGGCATCACGGAATTCAGTATTTTTAATCCCACAACAAGAAAACAGTCAGTCAGAATGAACTCTGTCCTGTCAGAACTATGTTTTCTTTCAAGCTGCCGACACTGCAGAACGTCAAATGAATAACCCTGAAGACTGTGGCCAGCTTTTCATGGTGACCAGACACAGAGACACAGCAGGAGCCGTAGACTCAGGAGGAAGAGCTAAGACTTTACCATGCTTGGACTTTGAAGGTATAAAAGCCCACAGGTTCCTCTGTTGGTGGTCACTCCTAGGAGGCATCAGCTCAAGCTCTTTCTGTGTCATTGTACCATGAATAAATTGGTTTGTAGAATGAGACATCTGAGACTCTGCTAAGGGAAGCCTGGGGTCAGACTGGTACAAATGCAATGCAGACCAGTCTCAAGAACTCGGACTGGAGTATCCAATATAAATTTGAGTCATCACCCATCAAACTAGAAGAAGGCTATGGTTTCTACTTAGTCAAAAGCCACTGTCAGAAGGAATGAGATGACTCTGACCTCACATACCAACATGCAGCTGTCCAGGTCTCCAGTTCAGTGAGTGCCTGAATTTGTCACTGATGCTGGAGGGCAGTAGAGACAATATGAGACTAGTTTTCCCACAAGGTGAAGAATTCTTCTTGTTACTAGGAGTGACATTTTTCACTCCATCCATAAAGCCTTCTCACAAGAGCACTCAGTCACTGAGGGTTACATAAAGTCTCTGTTATCTTTAGCTACTAAAGCCAGGACTAAAGAGCACCAGGACAAACTTCATAACCATAAAAACTATTCAGATTTGGATAAATACCTGAGCTGCTCTTCATGACATATATATGCCAAACCAGTCCTTGATGACCTGCAAAAATGATTCAATAATCAAAGACAATCTCATTCTAACACTTCATATCCCTTCATTTTAAAGGTTTTCTTCCTGAAGTTTAATCTTGACATTTCTGGCACTTCTTATACAACTGCAACTGTCCCTTATCTGTTCTGGTGACAAACCTCTCTAAGCACAGTATCTTTCACATATTTCCATCAAATATTTTTAACCATTTTTTGCATTCCACAAAAGTATTTTGAAATAATTTGGTCCTCCAGTAGTTTTGCAGATCTTTCCAGCTTCAAATTGTCTGTAATTTTAACAACTTTCTTCTCTTACATATCATTAGTAAAACACCAGAGTATTTCCAACCATTAGCTGTAACGAGAAAGAGACAGCACATCCAGAAACAAACTGTGCACCATTTCCTTCTGACAGTCATCAACTACTACTGATATGGTATCCACTCAGTGCTCTACTCCGTCCAAAGATAACCAATAATTATTATTCTGGGATAGATTTAGATTTTAAGCATCTTGAGGTGCAGTTTATCAGACTTACTTGATACAGTACAGTTCATGTCTCCACAGGCAGGAAACTCTTTCTTCATCTCACATTCAAGTGCTGCAGTTCAAAATGCCCCTCACACCACTACTGTGCTTGCATAAAGGAAGCATTGAACACCCCTGTCCTTACCTCAACTGTTACCAAATCTTACAACAGGACATTAGCTAATCAGAGAGCTTTGTGGATTTCCTCCTTCTCTGGTCAGAAAAGCTACAAGTAGATAATAAGGAAGCATGCCCAGACAGTGAGGAACAGAGGACTCAAGGGCTTCACACTTGAAAGAAAACTACCACAACAAAGGGTTCACATTTGAAAGAGAACTTCCTCAACAAGAAAACATCTTCTCAAAGAAAGATTACTCACTACAGGGACATTTCCTTCACTCCCAAAAGATTTAAGTATTAGAACTCTGATCGTGAAGAAGTACTAGATTCACAATCCTCCATTACTCACTGTATGCCACTTTTATGAAGCAAATGCTAAAATACATCATTGTAGTTTTCTGCATGTCTACTCACAATGAGAAAGATAACTCTAAGCCACGGCTGCTTATAAAAATTCAATTGTCTTAGAATGGTTTTTGGCTATTCACCCTGCAAGAAGCCTTACAAAATATAATAGTCATACGAAGGATGTCATCAGTTTCTCAACTGTACCTACTTCCGCTGAAACTGCTGTTAGCAGTTAGCCAGCACACTGATGTATAAAGGAGTTTCTTCTTCCCCCACAGTAAACAGATCTGTATTTTGGCATGTTACAGTGAGCCCTTAAAACCTATTTTAAAACAGGCAGGCTTCTCATGAGTTTGTTGTGACTTCATTCCAATGCAAATAATTTCAAACTTTTTTTTTTTCCCTCAACCACTTCCACAGTTACCAAGTAATCATCAGAGAACTGGTACTTCTGATTAGTTTATAGCTATCACCGTAACTTATTCAATACTTAGGGAACAACTGTTTTGAATTGCAGGGATGAAAATTTTCATTTTGTCTCTAAGAAAAGAAGAATAAATGGTACTTAAGTAGCCACTCTACAAACATACAGTATTCTTTGTGATAGTATATTTTATGCATTATATTTTGTAGTATTTTCAAGAATACTCATTGCTGACAGAGACCTTGCTTTGCTTATCTTAATGCCTAAGGGACTAATCTAACATAAGAACAAAACAAGAGGTTTTTTACCATTTCTTTTTATCTACCCCTCACAAAAACAGGAACAACCAGCCTGATATCAAGTTATTCCACCAAAAGTCAGCAAAAGCAAGGACGATTCTACATACAAGAATTAAATTCAGATTTTAAATAGATCCCAAGATACAAATGTAATTCACAGTAGAGCATGTTCTTCACAAAAATTCACCCCTTCACACAGAAAATAAATGGTACTTCAGAAAACTAAGAGTGAAGCCAAACTTCCTAATTTTGCTGACCTTACTTTTTTTTTATCTGATTAGATGGTTTGTTTTAACAAAGTGGTTTAATCTGTGCTACCTTAAGAAAAAATTAAGTTTGAAAGCCTTTAAATAGTTTTCTGATGCTTAACAGCCTTCCAGAGATACCTCACAAATCTCTCAAATGCTTGCTAAAACAAGTTCACATGAAAATAACAAACATAATTTCAACCTGACATCTTCTGCATCCCACTCTGGTTTGTCCTAGCTATGTGTTGGATTGTAGTATTGTTGCAGGATGACACACACGACAAATTCATGGCTTTTTACACAGTATTATAAACCTCTTCTTTAATTCCTTCAGTGGAAATAATTTTCTGTTTTGTTAATATGCGCACAAAATTATTAAATTAATTAAATTTAATATGTATTTTATATTTGAACATGTCTAACACTAATTGAAAACTTTGATTTAAATAGTTATTTACTAAATATGAAGATACTTTGTGTTAATCGATATTGACTGCCTCAATGTTTCATGACATCAACTTACGCATCCCTGCAAGGGATCCACAATGTCTATATTTTGTTTATCTTCTTACTAAGATAAAGACTGTTTTTTCACAAATCTCAAATAGTTTGATGTTAAGAGGTGACTATAGTTTTAAATTTACCTTTTTTCGGATGATGTTTTTACTTTGTTCATATTGAAAATATGATTCTTCCAATCACCATCTCTGAGAACCTGTAAGATATTAAACAACTACATATTATTGATATCTTTTGTTCTTTAAAGATTAAATGTTGCCACCATACTGAATGTCCCTGTACTAGAAATGCTAAATAAGTTAATTCACACTGATTGCATTTCTCCACACCGTCACAAGGTCTTCTCCTTTCACAGTATTTGATCCAGCTTTTAAAATAAGCTATTGCATTCTAAGTATGGAGCATGATTCTGTATTATAATTCAGGCCTACCAAAGTTCAGAAAGTCTGATTATAATAAAACAGAAACTTATATCAGTCATTTGCTAGACATGATTTTCCTGTCAATGACAGAATTTTATCAGGTAAAGTTTTTGCTGAAGCCAGAATAATACACTTTTAAAACTTAAACTTGACAATATTATGAGATGCCACAACATACTGACTTCTGATTGCCATTTTATGTATCTATAGAATACAAAGACTAGAGGCACAGTGAGAAACATGGAATATTTGTTGTTCTTATTTAAGCAAGACCTCAATACATTTCTTGGACAGAAACCATATCATGCCAAGGACTCAATTTTCCTATCCATTTAAGGACATAGTGTCCTCGGGGCACACTGCTTCCTCAAATGGTGTCTCCACGCAATTAAGGTTGCAGTCTACAGAACCATTAACTGAACATCAGTACTTCCATCTGAGGTCTAGTATGGATGACAAACAAATACTCCCACTGTGGAAAAAACTGTCCTCCAAGAGCACAGTGGTAAAGGTAGAAAACAGAGAAAAGGGGAAAATGTATGTTCAAAGTTATGGTGCTGAGAATGAGTGAGATAAAGCACTCTTCTCTTTGGAAATGCAGGCAAGAAATTCAGCCAACTACACACACGCAGCTGTCCCACATCCCCTTCTCCCCAAAGAAATTTGTAAAACCTCTAAAAAATCCTTATTGTTCAAGATGCAAACATAATCAGGTTTTTAATTACTGGTAAATTCCACTCCATGGCTGCTGAAAGCCTAATGCAGATGAAGTATGAAGTAATCTTATTTCCAGACTTACCTTAAAGTAGAATCTTTTCCCAGCAGCCAGGAAGAAAATGCTTAACTTTTCGCAAGAATCCCAGCTTGACTCAAGTTAATAGATGTCCCAGGCTTGTCCAAGCACCCTTCAAGTGTAAACTATCTTGAAATCCTTTAAAGAACATAAACAGTTACAAGTGAAGAGCTGTGTCCACCACATTACTGACAATTTCATGAATTATAAAGTCTGGATTATTCCAACCAGGTTGCTGGTCTTACTGGGTGGAAATTAGACTCTTGGACTCTAGTAGCCAAGTGCTGTTTTGCTTGCAGCAGAAGTATGACCCGCTGTCATGCAGATGATGAATAGTCTGCCAGTGCCAATAGTGTCTATATATTATTGTGTACCAAACTGTTGTACAAGAGGAGCCAGCTACTGAGCTGAACCATCTTGAATTGCAAGGTCTTAGTCTGTTTGCCTAAATTCACCACAAAGTGCTTGCTGATGCTCCAGGTCAAGGGGGAAAGTCAAAAAAGAAAAAGCACAAGAACAAAATCAAGAAAAACCCAACAAAACCAACAACCGATGAGAAGGAGCAGGGAAAAATGAAAAGAGACATGCACACAGCAGCAATTCGTAGTTGTGGTGGAACATCCATGTGTACTATAGTAAAAAAAAATTCTCTTTACCATTTCACTAGGCAATGCAAAAAACTAGCTTCCAAATTAATTTAAAAATTTTAATAGTATCCTTATTTTGAATAAACACTTGATAGAAAGCTAAAGACAGAAGGTGAATGAATTTACACATATTTCAAACAATGCCACTTGCCTTCCAGTGGTAGCAGAGCAGATGAAAAACTAGCATCAGTTCTGCTTGTAAAGGACCAACAACAACAGAATGAAAGCACCTCAAGTTGGATGGAAACAGAGGGGAGCAAGAAGTGTTGACTAAGTAAAACTCCAAGCCAATAAATCCTGGATTCTCTGCACTCTCCCTTTGCCTTTTCACCTTGCCTGTGACATGTTCTCATCCATCCTCCCATCCAGACAGGGGAAACAGGCAGTCTTCACAGGATCAAAATGCTGCACTGTAATAATTGCTGTAATAATGCTATCAACAGTACAATAAATTAAATTGCCTGCATGAAGTTACATATAATTTTCACATTTTCCTTTCTCCTCAGAAAGCGCCTCACTCCTAGGATTCCTAGAATTCCTCAGGAATTCTTTGCCTGAACCACTGAGTCCCCTTCTCTGCCGATACCATGAAAATCTGACACTCACTGACAAAGTTAATGCAAAAGGGAAGAAGATACCCCCTCCAGTATTTACCTTTCATATGATGTTTTGGCATTTGCTGGAATGTAAGAACACCATGGAACCCATGGAACTGCTAGTTCTTGGATAAATACTCTAACCACAAAACTACCAAATGGCAAAGACCATCACAAAGCAATTTTCTTTTGCTCAAAACAATGGCTAAAGAAATGAACTTGTACTCTTTCATTCAGACATCATATTCAGGTGTGCCTAACAGGCATTACTGGGAGTGCCTACAGAGGACTTGTACAAACTCCATCCCCCTGAACACTAAGGTGATATATAAATGCACCAGAACAACACCAAGATACTCAGCCTCTCCAAGGCAGCAATAATTCTGGTCAGACATTGTAACAGGATTCAGAGTAGATTTTACTGACACAAGTTCTGGAGGTCCCAACATAAGAAGGATATGGACTTGCTGAAGCAAGTCCAGAACAGGGCAATAAAAATGACTGGAGTGATGGAACAATTCTCCTATATAAAGAAAGGCTGAAAGAGTTGGCAGTGTTTAACCTGGAGAAGAAAAGGCTCTGGGAAGACCTTAGTGCAGCCTTGCAGCATCTAGAGAGGGCCTACAAGAAAGCTGAAGAGTGACTTTTTACGAGGGTGTGTAGTGATAGGACAAGAGGTGACACAATTGCTTTAAACTGAAAGGAGGAAGGTTTAGGTTAGACACTACGAAGAAAAAACACACAGTCACAATTACAACACATTAGTGCTGAGCACTTCTGTTGTTGTTTTGATAACATACTTGAAAGAAATTCTCATAAATTAAATACACAATAATGTCACATTTGAGGCTCAAAACTTTTATTTTAACCAACAGCACCTCTACTTTCATGTTAGCTTTTTCTTCCTCACTGAAACTGGCAGAAATCCTACCTCTCAAAACCATGGAGAGTTTTCATGCTAAAATTCTGCTATTAAAACTTTCTCTTAGGGAAAATAAAGATAGTCTCTCTGTTACTGAAGCTGAAAGACATTCTCAGTTTACATAAACAGAATTCACATGTTCAATTGACCAAAACACTTCAACATAGAACACGCCCTGCGTTGGAAGGATAAATGTAATTTAAAAAAATTTTAAGTATCTTTGCACTTTCTTTACTTAAAAACCTCTAGCCCCTCAAAAACAGCATGACCAAACTACCACACACAAGGAAACCAAATAAATAATTAAAAAACCCAACAACAACAAAAACACCCACAACCAGAAAACAGACTACTTCAAAGAGCCAGAGATGTCTGAAATTTTCCATGGCTAATACTAGGATTTTCCTGCAAAGTACTTTTTAACTACATTCCAAAAAACACAGTTCTCTCCAAGTGAAACCAGAAAAATCAAAACCAAGTATGGATATACAAAGTTTATCAATACTACTGAATCTATTCTACTAGCAGTATATTCTATTTTCTTAGTTTTTATTTCCCAGAAACTTATTTTCTTAATAAATATTATATAGAAAGGCGTATTTTTAATCTGTTCAGTACATATTAAAACATGGTATCTTTTATCATAAATAGACAAGTTGCTAAAACCACATATCAAACTATACTCACCAAGAGAAAAAATAAAATTTAAGTTTTTTTATGTCTATTTACTACAATAGCTCTGCAAAACCTGTAAGACTGTATATATATAGATACATATATATATGTACATATGCATGTATATATGTATATACTTCCATGTTTTGCTTTGTGTCCAAAACTCGGTGTATCCCAAAATATTTGTGAAGCCAAAGCTCAGACTTCACTTTTGATTACCATGGAGCTATTGATCTGAAAGGTGAAAAAAGTAACCATGAACAAATCTGCAGCAAGTAAGTAATTATTTTGATGTGTACTTATTTATCACCCACGTGACAGCAAAAAACCGAGCAAAATCTTTGCTAAATGCTACAGTATAAAAAAAGCCAAATTAGTATGCAAAAGAAGGAAGGAATACAAAATCTCAGGTGACAGAATAGTGTCAAAACACAACAAATTAAAAATTAAATACAGAAACCATAGGTATGAACTGAGAAAATGTAATTATTTAAAAGGTCACAAATGTTAGGCAGAAAAACACCTACACTGAATCCCTGAAGCTGACTCCATTCTAGGGTATGCTTCCAAAAGCACTCCTAGCTCTCACAGAAGTACATGTGAGTTCCCCCAGTTCGGAGCAGATTAAATCACAAGCAAATGCACCCTTCATAGTATCTCATTTCATACAAAGTCTCAGAAAGTTGTTCATAGGTCAAAACATTCTTTTTCAAAGTACTTATAAGTCTGTTTAAACAAAACCATACAAAAAGACTTCTACATTCTTTGTGCTCTAGGCAATCTTAATTGCAAAATACCACTTGTGGTTTACATTTTTAAACACAGAAGTAAATTGTTTGCAAGTACAGACTATTTACCTAAGTAAATTTATACTTGTAGGAATATACTCTGTGTTAAGAACTTAGGAATAACCAGCAACAACTGGCAGCAAGAGTCACGATCTCTGTCCTAAAAACAACCTACCCAAAAAGCCTGTACAGAGCAGGTAAACACTGTGATAACCAGCATTCTAAATACGGCAAACCATACAAATAACACACACCATACAGAAATGAGCAGTATGTTACCTGACATTGCACAAAAGAATTATTCACAGGACAGCAGAATGCTCTTCCTTTGACAGCAGTAAGAACTGGCCACTGCTATTAATACAGTGGTGCAGTTTCCCCCATTTCATCATCTTGCACCGTAAGGAGGACTGTCCATTTGCATAAGTCTCAGCAATTATACCTTAAGTAGCTCCTCTAGCTATTTAATCCTTTACTCTTTCATACCTAACATATTGCTTTCCAATTCAGTGTCTCAAGTGACAATTTACACAACTATCTTTTTGGAAAAAATGGTTGTTTGTAGGTTGTTTTTTGGGGTTTTTTTCAAGAATGCAGTTTTATTTTAAAGTCACACAAACTAGCAAAGTTATTGGATGTGAACAATTTCCTTAATAAAAACATGAGCCCTAATGTTAGGTAAAAAAATCTCACAAGCTATTTGGAGATGCCAGAGTTATTTGTACAAACTGCTTTATATCCTGAAAGCTCAATCCACAGTACAAACCATAAAAGTTTTAGCTACCTATAAACTATCCTAAAAATCTGGAGAAATCCTTCAAGCTTCACAATTAAGTTTCAAGTTGGCAAACACTACATTGTACTCAAACACAATCCAGTAAACAGAACCATATACATAAAGAATTGTAATTAATGTGGTAGTGAGAATTTGTTTCCTTAAGTTGACTATTCCTAGCCCAGTTCCTGAACCTTTATAAGCATTGGAAAACAAAAGCAGAGACTTCCCACTCCATGACAAATCTTACTTTGTGGAAGCTTCATAGGAATTAAAGTCCTAGTCAATAGCCCAGAGGGAGCCAATTATCAGGACCAGCTGGTTTCTTAATTAAACTGTAAAATAGGACGGAATGGAATCGAGTATACACTGAACAGTTACCTCTTCCTAAGATTTTAATATGCAGCAGTACAAAAAGCTTTTAGTGACATCCAAATATTATAATATACCTAAAAGTACCTTAGAAGTATTTCTTCCATGAGAAAAGGTTTGCTCAAGATAGAAAAACTAGAGATATTTTTCTTTCAGATGTAACTTCAAGAATTTATGTGGAAATGGCAGAAAATAATCTAATGACTACACAGCTTCTCCAAGCAGAAAAAGACAATCTGAAGTTTTTGGTGGAAGAGAGTCTAATTTGTAAATCTAAAACAAAATGAAAAGGCTAACAACCTTCAATATTCAAAGAAAAAATACTTTTGAAAATCAGTTACTGCCTTTCCCTTATGCCATTTACTATAAATATTTACAGTTGGGAACAAAAAAGTCAGCTGATTAGCTTTTCCATTGCTGCATTATAGCAAAGTGCTGACTTTTTGACGTGACTAGATAAACTGCCGCATATAACCAGACATTCCAAATGACATATATAAAGCTTTACAGAAGACTGGAGCACTGAAGTCCTTCACAGCAGGTTGACAACTATGTCATGCAGCTATTGCCACCAGTCCACTTGACCATAAAAACAAAGTCTGACATAAGTAGCCAAAAAAGCTAACCAAGCAAGCAAGTAAGCAAGCAAAGCATTTACCAGGAAGGGAGCAAAAAAAACCACTAGTACTTTATTTCTTGCCTGGAAAGAAGCTCCTACAAAGTTACTGGCATTGCAAGCATAGGGTTACTTGAAGGTATGACAAACTTGCTGTCATCAGGGTCACATAGTATCACGTTCAAAGCTTATGTGATTTAAGCTGACAGAAATACTGCAAAAGTCAGCTACTTCTTGACCAGCCAGCATAACCCTTTCATCAGGTAGAAGGTGAATGGCACAGGGAGGGAGAAAGAAGAAATAAAAATAGCCAGAAGGACAGCTACAGCAGAAACGAAGCATTTCCCTACACCAAGAACTGAACAAGAACTGGAAACCTAGTAACTTTTGCTACCTCTTGGAAAAGATGAATTACACTTGGAACAATTAAAACTGCATTACCTACCTCCAGAATGCAAACCCCTGGACACCCTGTTTCTCAGAAATGTTAAGTTTTATAAAGGATGAAGTGGAAGCTTTTATGTGCCTCCTAATACACTAAAGAAAGGAAAGATGCTTGGGTGCTCCCTGCTCCCTCTTCCAGTCTTTCTATGGTTAACTGCATTTCCAAATGGAAACCATGCTGAATCATCCACATATCCAGGACACACACTGGGTAGCTCATAATCTTCTTGATGCTTAGCACAGGATATTGGACAGTTAAGCTGTGGATAGTGGCAGAGCCTGAAAACACACCCAGAGATACACTGCTGCTGCAAATCTCTCCTAAGCACTCACACAAGAAGCTGCCTTGTTCAGCACTCTCACACTCACTCCGAGAAAACTCACTTCCCCTCTAAGTTGTTTAAGGAGTTTCAACACTTCTCTGCAGTTACACTCCAGAGCCAGGGCAACTTGATTAGCAGTCAGTGCTTTTAGACATTAGCAATTCATATCACAGGAGCAATCTCCAAAGAGCAAGCAGCTCACAGATACTGGAATTCAAGGAGACGTTTCAAATAACCTATCGAGAGGCAAAAAACAGGTGATCCCCAACTATGTCTGGCAGAGTATTACCATAAATTTTAAAGACTGCAAAGTTTCTAATCACGAGACACACTGCTGACAAGCTGTTGAGTGACAAGCTGAATGTCTTTCCTAAACTAAAACCTAAACACAAGGTGAAATAGCCAACTCCTTCTGTAAGCCAAAAGGACTTCAGAGAGCCCTTCTCCTTTTCCTCTTTACATACAGCTTCTCACATGTAATTTCAAGGAAGTTGCTCCCAGCAGCAGTAAGATAACTAATACAAATCTTCTGCCAAGACAAATGAGTATTTTTCAAGCTCAAAAGCTTTAATTTGGAAAACAGTCTGTGAACTTCTTGGACATGAACACTAAAATACAAGCATTGCCACCTCCAACACCTGAACTGAAAGTTAAGCCTGAGATCAGGTATCGCTTCACACAAATGTATATCAGGTGTCACTTCACACACCAAAACTACTCCTTGGTTTGAGATCATTTCCATCCTTTTTGAAAAAAATAAAGACAGAATCTTTTTTTTAAATGAAGCTTTTAAGAAATTATTTTGCTTAATTTATACCGGCATAAAAAGCCCAATCACAGTAGTGAACTGAAACATCAGAAACTATGTGTTAAAATTATCTTGACATTAAACAGGAAAGTCTTCAGGAAAGGAGATTAAATCTCTTGTCACTCCCCAGCCCAAGAAACAAAAAGATATTCCAACACAGACTTGCACTCACAACACACAGCATGAGGTATAATTTTCAGAAAAACTTCTCGGTCATAAGTATGATTTCAATGAAGAATTTACCAAAAAGTGGGGCTACCCCATCATTAACATCCAGTCACCCAGCAATATACAAAATACACACCAAAAGCTACCTGCAAAATAGAGAAATTTTTCATGAAATATAACCCATAAAGGTAGTGCACACATATATTTCTTTAAAGTAACATCATTCACGGGAATACACTTATTGGAAAGCTAATTTCCTAAAGCTGGAAGAACAAATACACAAAAATCAACATTCACACCTCAAGGCTATACAGAAGTTTCATCGTGTTGTTACACCATGCAGGTACAAAAGAATTCACTTTCTGCCTATACATACTATAGGAAGCTTACTGCTCTAAGTATCCACAACAGTTCGTCCAGCTGAGCATTTCTAAACATCTCACAAAGCCCAGTGCCTGAAAACAGTTTACACTGAAGAAAAACACCACCCCACCCCGATGTGCAACCTATTTATCAGACTTTCTCTGTCGAGCATTTGAACCGGCACCTACAAAGAAACACTTGCTGTGCCAGATTTCCACCACTGCAAGAGAAGGCAGGAAAAGGAGAGAAAGAAAAACTAAACCCCAAATTTTAACAAACTCCTACCCACGAAGCGTTAAGTCGAACAGACGTTGGGCAGGCCGAGTCGCACGGCACATAAGGCCAGTGTTACCCCAACCGCCGCATTTCCCACCCACTGCCCGCGCCGGGGCACCCCTCGGGCGGGGCGGGGGGCGCAGAGCCGCAGCACCTGGGGGCGGCAGGGCCGGGGGTCACCGCAGCCGGTGCTGCTGCAGGGCCGCCCGGCAGAGCAGCGCCGCGCCGCACGGAGCGCAGGGACAGGCTCGCCCCCCGGCCGGGCCCGGATACCGGGCACCGCTCCTACCGTAGGGCCCGGCACCAGGGCGCGGCTCCCGCACAGACCCGCCGTGCCCGAGCGGCTCCGCACACATCCACGGCTCCCCGGCAGGGACGCGCCCGGCACCCCGGAGAGCCCGGCACAGAGGAGCCCCGCCCCAGTGCCAGTCCCGGCCGCGGCCCTGCCCCCGCTGCGGCCCTCCGCGCTGCCCAAGCGGATGCTCAC
>VZTJ01006010.1:64196-149938 GCA_013397795.1 Orthonyx spaldingii
CCGGGGGCTGCGCGGGGCTCGCTGAGCGGCGCGGCGGCCGCGGCTCTGGCCGCGCCGGAGTTGGGGGGACCTGTGGGAAGAGGAGAGCCGGGGAGGCCTGAATGTCCCGACATGCATGCGGGAATTTATTTTGTTTTAATTGATTTCCCACGTATTTCCTCATCCCAGCCTGCTGAGCCTGGCAGTCCCTGCAGTCGCTTGAGAACTAGTGACACCCCGACGCCCACGACGGGGAGTGAGCCCGGCTGGGATGAGGGGACCCCCGGGCTGCTGTTCAAAAGCCTTTTGATCCTCCCCTTTGTTTTTGTTAATTCCCGGTGCTCGACAGGTCTTGTGCCACCGGGGCCTTTGTTTGAAGCTTCGGTGGCGGCTGTGATTAAGCTGCTCAGAGCTTGCCTAGCTCGCAGCTGTGCTTTGCGAGAACTCCGCCAGCGTTAGGGCAATTCAGCATTGCTGACACCTCACAAGCTTCAGAGAAAGCGTGGAAGTTCACAGGGCTGTCCGCGTGTCGGGAGGTTGCGAAAGCGCAAAACCAGTTCGAAATAACTGGTCGGTGGAGTTTAAAACTTATATTCTAGTCTGAACTTGCTTAACTTCAGTGCCACTCTTGATACTGCTTTCTGCTGAAGAAAACGGAGGAAATAAGCCTTTTTTTCAGTTCTTCAGTACCCTCTTTTTAATTCCTGTTGAAGAGCAGTAGGAGGACGTATAGTCTAATGGTATAAAAGAACAACAGAAAAGTTGTGATGTCTGCATCTGTTGTTATGCTTCTGATTTTATTTGTAATTTGACAGTAGACTCTTTAGTATGGCTCCATACAGCTGATGTTTTGGTGTCCTTAGTTTTTGAGGTTTCACAGCCTACAAGTTGTAAAGAAATGATGAATATGAATACCTTTTTCTTAAAGGGCTTTTATTAATAAGACTTTTTCTGTTGGTCCTATGCAACAGTAGTTGTTTAAATAAAATGTTAGTTTGTTTCCCTTTCTCACCTGATTCTTGAGAAGAAAAAAAAATACTCCCGTTAAGCACTTTCTCTAATTTGTGCAAATATATGGTGTCTCTGACAGGAATTTAAAGGTGCAGCATCATGGTTATGAAAGCTACAGTAGAAGATGATGATTCAGGATGGGAACTTGGTATGCCTGATAAGATGGAAAAGAGTAATACCAGCTGGATAGATATAACGCAGGAATTTGAAGAAGCTTGTAGAGGTGAGTTGTAGTCCTTTCATTCTGAGAAAACTTGGAATACTTTGGAGGCCTGCTTGTAATTCTTTGAGTTCTTCTGAGCAACAGTTTGACTGAGGTTCAAGCTTCAGATGAATGAGCTACATTGATTCTGTGTTAACTGTGAGGTTGGAATTATCATGAACCACCTCACTTTACTTCCTCTTCCAGATTGCATAAGGAAGGGAGAAACTTTTTAATTGAAGTTTTTTCATGTTATGCATTTTCATGCCTGCTTTTTTTCATTTGCAAAGATTTCTTTCTGTCTATTCTCCCACGTGGAAATGTCGTTCATGCCTGCGGAGTGAATGATCTGCATGGTCTGCACCGGGGGCTGAGGGGAATCTCAGCTCCAGCACCTGGAGCTCCTCTTTCCCCCTCCTTCTGCGCTTACCTTGGTGTCTGCAGGGCTCCTCTCTCATGTTCTTGCTTGGCACTTGTCCATCTGCAATTAAAACTGTGCAACTTTTTGTTTTTCTTTCTTCTTTAATCTGCTGTCATATTGCCACCATTTCTAACTGGCTGAGGAGCATGTCCATCTTTGGAGCCATCAGGGATTGGCTCTGCTGGACATGGAAGAAGCTTCTGTTAGCTTCTCACTTCTCCCTGCAGCCACCGCTCCACAAGCTACCAAAACCAGGCCATGCAAACCCGATGCAAGTAGAAATAAATGTGTGATCTGCTTCCCACACCTTGTTCTCCCTTAGCATAAGACAGTTTGATGAGTGACAAGACTACCAAGGGAGAAGCTGTGCTAGTAGGATGATTGTAATTGTTTGTTCTGTCCTGTTCCTTTGTAGAACTGAAGTTAGGAGAACTGCTTCATGACAAGCTGTAAGTATGCATGTGGGATGGTTCTGTCTTTTAGGTACTATTACTGCAAGGATGTTAATGTTACCTAATAAGTTTTTTTTAACTTTAAATAAAGTATTTGAAGTATATAGAATATCATACATTCTCAGCAGTATGTATATGCAGCACCTGTATGAATGCTGAACATTTCTGATGAAAAATGTAGTGTTATATATACACCAGTGTGATTGAAATTGTGTTTTAGAAGTTCATAGCACATCTTATGATCAGTGGTGATTACATTACTGAACTATTTTATGGGACATGCTTTTATGAAAAAAAAAGGCAGAAGGACTTCAAACTTGGTTGCCTCAAATGTCACTATCAAGCTTTTGATAAACAATCCATATGCCTTAATGCAACTTAAATAACATGCTAAAGCAGAAAGGGAGAACTCTACAGATTGAAAGTATATATCAAAGAATAACATGTGGTAAAGACTTGCTGAATTTATTAAAGAATGATGAGTTAAAAGAATTTAAATATTTTAAAGGTTAAATTCTTTAGCCAAACAAAGGTGTTCAATTGAATAGAGAAAAAAATGGTTATTTGAAACTAATAGCTCAGAAAATTCTGTATTAAATGAAAACCTGCTTAAAAGTGTGCAAGGATGTCACCAGCTAGTTACTTAGTAGATTCAAAGCACATTTTCAGGTGTAGTTTTATACATAAGAGCATTTCAGAGCAAATACACTTTTCAAAATTTAAACATGCCACATGCAAGAAACTTTTTATATATAAACACTATTGCAGAGTTCTAATGAATATCACATGATAAAGTGAGGCACTGTATCTCCATATATAGGCAAGTCTTCTTTTGGTGTGGCTCTTCTGCAAGCTTTTATGCCCTAACTACAAGTGATATGTTGTCACATGCTGAGGGTTTTTGGTTTTTTATCAGTTTTCTTAACATACCCATTTTAAACAAAGCTGATATATTCAATATGTATTAGTCTGTGTCATATATGTTGTCATTAGTGTGTGGGGGGCATATCTTGCTTGGTTTTTTGGGTGTGGTGTAATAAAGAACAGCTTGTTCAGTTAATACCAGTTTACTATTTTATGTGATGTTTAAGAAGATGCCATTAACTTTGTAGAAACAAGTGTGCAAAGATAGAATAGTGGGATATTTCGCTCAGGCGTGTTCCTCATCCTTAAAGAAAAGCTAGTAATTTACTTTTAACCATCTCTTTTGCCAGAAACTTGTTGAGAGATCCTTAACTTCCTGAAAACCATGATCTCTGAAGATCAATGCTAATGTTCACATACCTTATTGTCCATGGTCAGAATGCAGTGTACTTGGTTTGTCATCTTATGTTATTTTCCATTAGTTTGTGAAGACTATTTTGTATAAAATAATTGCACTAAGCACATTCTTTTTATTTGTGTTCTTAGTTTTGGTCTTTTTGAAGCCATGTCTGCCATTGAAATGATGGATCCCAAGATGGATGCTGGTATGATTGGAAACCAAGTTAACAGAAAGGTTCTTAACTTTGAGCAAGCTATTAAGGTTTGTGTGAATTTCCTGGTTTTACCTACACTGTCTGTAGAAATGTGCAGCTTTGTCAAATTATAGTTAAGCAGAATTCAGCATAATTAATGTTTTCAATCTTCACTTGAATTTTATTTCTTTTGAATAGTTAAATAAGAAATAGCTTGTGATGTTTACCTTTTTTGTTCCCTGCATTATCACAATGATGCTAACTGTTCCAGTGAAAAGTGTTGTGAAATTATTTGGTATTGATACCTCAAGGAAATATATTTCCAAAATAGTTTTACAAGTCACTCTCTGCTTTCCCAAAATGTGTCTTTTATATGAAGATGTATTGGTTAGCTTCCATTTAACCTGAATGGAAACCAACCTCCTTAAAAAAGCTGGAAATTAACACTTCATCATTCTTCTGATTTATCAGCATTGAACAGAAGCTGGGTAATTCACCAACATTGACAGTAATGATTAACTTTTGATTTATGATCAAGATAAATGGGTGGAGAGAGGTTGAAAAACTTCCTATTATTTTGGAAAAAATAATGCACTCAGAGGGAAAAGTATTTTTTTATGGTGAATGTCATTTTGAATGGAGTCAGAGCACTCGGCAAAACATTGGCTAAGTCATGTAGAATATATGCAGGATTGCAAAGACTGGACAAATAAAATGATCAAAGTAAAGTTGCAGCCTTTTTAGTGTTGACCTTTAAGGCAGTAAAACACTACAAGTATTTCCAGTTTCAAAAGCAGTCTTCAAAGAATTGGTGCTGCGTATTATTCCTTATTCAATCTTTATTATGATTATATAGTTTTGTGATTTTAATGTTAACAGTTAACTGGTTTTAAACTTTTCTTGGCTAGTAATAAATCAGAATTGTTATTTTAGCATTCTCTTTGGGTAGTTTTATGTTTGGTCAGTGTTCAGCTGATGGGAAGGCAAAGTTTTTAAGAATTCAAGACATCTTGTGAGGCTGATCAGTAAAGCTGGTGGTATACAATTACTCTGAAGTCTTAAATTTTGATTTCCTTTTTGGCTTTGGTACAAGTAAGTTGTATTTTGCTTGTATGTTTCTATAGTATTTAAGGGTTTGGTTGGTTTTTTTGTTTTGTTTTCTAAGGATGGCACCATTAAAATAAAGGATCTCACTTCACCTGAGCTGGTAGGAATAATGGACACATGTTTTTGTTGTTTGGTAAGCATTTTTCTGTTCTTTAGGTTAGATGGTTTTGCTTTCAAAATATAATCCTTTAATCCATCTTTAAAAAAAAAAAAAAGGAAAAATCCATCAGAACTCAAAAAATATTCACCAAGCAGAAAATATATATATTTTAATTTTCATTTAGTTAGTTGCATTGTCTATTATGAAAGGCTTAATTTTGACTTTTAATTTTTTTTACTATAAGAAATATGGAAGATAGCTGGTAGCACCTTAAAACCTTAAAAGGGTTTTATAGTTAGTAGTTTTATAAGTGTATGTTATCTGATTACCTGCTGTGTATTGATGTTTGACTGTGTTGGAAGCTGAGAGTGCAGTAACTGGTAGCACTCTGTTGCTACCATTCTGTACGGCCGGAACTGACTGAGCTTACAGAGGCATTGTGAAGAAAGAAAATAAATCCATTTAGAAAAAAATAAGTTCAATATCAGTTACTTATTAATTGCAGGTTTTTTTCTGTGTATATGTTGTAATTTCCTCAGTAAATTATACTAATTATTTCCACTTACTCTTTAAAATTACATCAATAACATTGTTTTTTAAAACATTTCCAATCAGTTTAGTCAGAAAGACATGTAATGATCGTTGGATACCTGATACAGTGTAACATTATTTGTTTTCTGCTCCTGGTCCCCAAATACTGACTCCCTTTGAAAAGGGGCAGTGGTCATATTAAAAATATGGTCCTACTTTATTTAATGCTGTTTCAAGATAGAAATCTATGTTACTGAATTTTTCCCTGTAGCTTAAAGAAGTATGAAAGTGCTAGAGAGAGGGGATTGTGACAAGAAGTTCTATGTTGTAAAAGAGAGAGAACATGAAGAATATTAGTGACTTGTCTCATAGTTATTTGCATTTTCCATTCACTACTTACACAGAGAAAGCTTAGAAATACGAAGGTCTCCTAATATAATGTCATGTCTAAATCACAGGGATTAGACCTGAACTTTATAGAAGAGGTTTATCCAACACCAGAATTCTAGGCTTGAAACACCTTCACTTGCCCTTTTTTGGTTCATGGAAGGTTGCCATGATAAGGGGTTTCTTAATGAATCTTTGAAGCACAGTAAAATGGAAAAAGAATGGAACTATAAAAATGAGGACTTGGCTGTCATGAGTAAAATATTTAATTTCTTTTTCTCTAGATAACATGGTTAGAAGGACATTCCTTGGCACAGACAGTATTCACTTGCCTTTATATTCATAATCCAGACTTCATAGAAGATCCTGCTATGAAGGCTTTTGCTCTTGGAATCCTAAAAATCTGTGATATTGCCAGAGAAAAGGTTAACAAAGCAGCTGTTTTTGAGGAGGTATGTGTTTCCCGTCTCGTACGGGATGAAATATGAAACATTGTACCATAATTCAAGTAAAACGATGTATTAGTGACATTTGTTAATGTTTGATTTGAGCGTACTGTAGGAATAACAGTTCATCATCCTAAGAGTATTAGACTGGATACCTTCAAAATGCAATTTTCCCCAGTGATGGTGTTTCATACTCTCTTCTGTGTTTTCCTTGAGCCACATAAATATTTTACTCAAGAAGCAATGTAAGTCTTGAGACCATTCGAAATCCGTTTCAGATGTGGTTTTCTTCAGTTTAATTTTATTTTTATATGTTAGATAGTCATGATTGTCTTTTGTCTAAGATGTCTATCTGGCAATGGGATCAGAGTCCAGTTTTCTGTGCTCAGAGCAATCTCTCTTTCCTCTGAGCTTGGACAGTCACTCTTGCTGACTCTATCTAAAATGGATCAAATACTACTTTGCAGCTGTAGTTCTTGTAACATTTTGGTAGGGTGTCACTTGATGAAAATATGAAGGGCATATTGGTATTAAGGATTTATGCAGAAAATAAGCTGGATTTGGGCAGGAAAGTCATTCAGTGTGTTCATTCTGAGTGTATTCAGCTGTGTAGAATAAATCTGGACTTTTATACTTGATGGAATTAAACAAAAGCACACCCCATGTACATCCCCAACCACTCCCCCTAAAGAGAAAAAACAGCAAAAATACCCAAAACCTAATAAGAAAATAACTCCCAAAAAACCTGAACCAAAAAGAAAACCTCAAACCCCAATCTGAAAATGTAGCTACAGCTTTTATATTTCACTGCATATTGCTTCCTTTTTCTTTTTTTAGGAAGATTTTCAGTCAATGACTTATGGATTTAAAATGGCCAACAGCGTGACAGATCTTAGAGTTACAGGTACAGTTTGTGCTTTCTTTGTATCTGTGCAGCAGCCTGTTTCTCTTCTAAGCATGTGATTACTTTCAGTTACATGTGATGAATTGCTAGGAGTCTCAGCTGTTAAGCTTTTTATTAGTCTTGTGGAAATTGCTGACTTGGTAAAAAGAGACATCAAATTATATTTCCTTGAAAAAAAGGGTCAGTTGTGTTGTTAAGTGCCTGAGAAACAGAAGTGCTTTGAGATGTGCCACCAAAGTGGCTAGGCATGAGCTCATCATGGTATAGATACAGACCACTGGAAAATGCATTGCTTGAGTTCTGCTTTTTTGCCTCACAATTCGTTGTCCTCTAAACAGGCTACTTTAGAAAAAAATCCAATCTAGTAGTTCCACAGCTATGAATACATATGTTATTAGGTACGTTCATAAGTATGTATGTTAATCTTTCGATGCATGATTTTTTATACGTATTTGAGCTTTCCATTGACTTATTTTTGAAACGTTTGTGAACGCTTTAGCTTTGGATCAATTAGTCTGTATTCTGATTTTTGATTGTTGCAAGACATCCCCACCATTCCTCACAGGACTATTTTTTTGTCTAGTCTTTGGCTAATGGGTATGTAAAGCACTTTGAAGTTTATTTTCCCCTCAAAACTTCTTTTTCCCCAAGTGGTGCAGGTAGGAATGCTTCTCAGCTTTTAATTGTGCTGTGATTTTTTCCAGGTATGCTGAAAGATGTAGAAGATGATATGCAAAGACGAGTGAAGGTATTGTTTTCATGTTTGTCTTGTCAATTATATTTCAGGTGTACTTAACATAGATTTGAGGAAGGAAGTTGGATTACGAGGAACGAAGGAAGTTTGTGTCATTATGGTGAAGTTTTTGAAGAACTGCCATAATGGTTTGTGTAACATGCTTTTAGTTTGCCTTCTAGCTAAAGATGGTGAAATCTTCAGACTCTTGTATATTCTTTAGTATTTGCTTCACTGGTGGTAGGTGGAAGCATGATGCAGAAGATGATGACACTGGGCTGGGACACAGAAAGTACAGTTTTAGAGAAATCAGGTTTTAGGCAGAGATATTATGTAATGTTAAAGAAATTACTTAATTTTCCTTTACCACAGCTTACAATTTAAAGTGTTCATGCACTCCGTGCTTATTTGCAGAATTTATTGAGCTAGATCTCATTACTATAGGAGAGTCATTCAAGTAGCTGGATTATATATTAAGAAATTTTGAATTTGAAAACTGATTTTTGGGGTTATATAACAGATGGATGTTTTAGAGAAGGCAAAGGGATTTTATCAGTACTCTTTGCAATTTTTACTAAATTATTTGACATTTCTTTACCTTGTAGAGCACTCGAAGTCGACAAGGAGAAGAGAGAGATCCAGAAGTTGAACTTGAAGTAATGAATTGTTTGCTTTTTTCCTGGATTTCATGGATGTAAATGGGAGATTTAAATATGGTATAGCCACACCCATACATATGAAAAGTAGCCGAGGAGTGTGATCACCCAGGAGCATGGTGAAGAGCTGGCAAACAGCGGGACACACCAGTCAGGGCATGCAGAGGCACTGTGTGTGGCAGTTTGTGCAGGGAGGGCAGGAGTCCTGTGGGAATTATGGGCACCACAATATAAGGGAGACATTAAGGTATTAGAGAGTGTCCAAAGAACGGCAATGAAGATGGTGAAGGGCCTTGAGTGGAAGCTGTACAAGGAGCAGCTGAGGTCACTTGGTCTGTTCAGCCTGGAGTTGAGGAGAGTGAGGAGAGACCTCATTGCAGTTACAGCTTCCTCATGAGGGGAGAGGAGGGGCAGACACTGATCTCTATTATGTGGTGACCAGTGACAGGACCTGAGGGAATGGCCTGAAGTTGTGTCGGGGGGGGGTTAGGTTGGATATTGGAAAAAGGGTTTTCACCCAGAGGGTGGTTGGGTACTGGAACACTTCTCAGGGAAGTGGTCACAGCACCAAAACTCTCTGAGTCCAGGAAGCATTTGGGCACATGGTGTGACTCCTGGAGTGGTCCTGTACAGAGCCAGGAGCTGGGCTGGATGATCTTTCAAGGTCCCTTCCAACACAGGATATTCTGTGATTCTATTATCTAATACCTATTGCTTAGTAATTAGCAGTATAATTTTATTACAGCATCAACAATGTTTAGCCGTCTTCAGCAGAGTCAAGTTTACCCGCATCCTACTGACTGTCCTAATAGCATTTACAAAAAAAGAGGTACGTTCATTTGGCGTTTCTGTGTTTGCATTGGGATCCTGTGAAATACTCCTTTCATTCTTTTAGATCAGGCAATTACTGTGTAGATTCAGGAGATTTGAATTGATATGGATGGAGGTAGAGCTTTGAATAAAGCCTTACAGTGGCAAATATTCCGGTTTTTTTCAAAGTGGGAAACACAGGGAAGGCTAGTAGCTGACATTATTATGGCCTTGCAGAAAGAATATTCATTGCAAAACTTTTAAAATTTATGGATTTCTAATTACTCTTTTCACACACGTGAGCAAAACTTCTTGTTTGAGTTCAATCCTCTCCTGTGGAGTTACCTGACATTCGGCAGTGTTTTGTTCATATCAAAAGAACTGTTAGCTTTTCCTTCCATGTGATACTGAATTTATATCTAGACATCTTTGATCTGGGAAGAGGAATTTAATAGTATTCCATACAATTTGCCTGCTTTTTGAATTTAAGATTTCCTGGTTGCTGAGAGGGGAAGGAACTTCATGTTTTAAGGCAAAGGGCTAGAACTACATGCCCCCCAGAGCAGCACAAAAGCTATTACACAAAAATGTTGGGTTGTTTGGGTTTTTTTCAGAACTGGTTGTGTAAGACCATCAGAATCTTAATGCTCTTCTTTTTTTTATACTAGCATTAATTAGGTAGTCAAAATGTATTGATTTGTAATATTAATAATTGTGTCCTGCCTTTCAGACGAGTGCAGTTGCAGAAGCTCAGAAACTAATGACTCAGGCAGCTGACTTGCTTTCTGCCATACACAATTCACTGCATCATGGTATGCAGGCACAGAATGATACCACTAAAGGAGGTGTGTATCCACTTACACCATTTTTTCCTTTCCTGGATATGATCCCTTCATAAATGTAAATACCTTTGTGTATTTAAAAAGAGTTGAAGTCACTATTTACTTTGAATTAAAATACTTGTTAGGCAAGTCATTACAGATTTGCATTGTTTGATTTTAATTTTACTTTACCAAGGGGTGGTTCTCCGGAAAGCAATACTGTCATTTCAAAGGCAGAGATAATGTGAACTTTTGATTAGGTGCATTGCACTTCAAATCAGTGTATATGCCATTTTAAAACAGGGAACAGCACTTCATTGTTTGTACAGGTGTATGTTGAGGTATTGAGGGCGTGGATATTTTTTTTTAGATAGTAATCATTGTCTTAGGTTGTTGGAGTCTCAGGAAGTTAACTGTCACTTTAAAATTTCATTTTGGCTAATTGAATAATTTGTATTATCCTTGCAAGTTTGAAGTGGGTTCTGAAAACACAACTTATATGCAGCTTTTCTCTCTCTCTCTCCCTTCTTCTTTAGATCATCCTATTATGATGGGGTTTGAGCCACTTGTTAATCAGAGATTGCTGCCACCAACTTTCCCTCGATATGCAAAAATTATTAAAAGGGAAGAAATGGTCAATTATTTTTCCAAACTAATAGACCGAATAAAAACTGTGTGTGAAGTAGTCAACTTGACTAATTTGCACTGTATACTGGTAAGCATGAATATTTCTTTTTTATTACCAAAAATGAGATTTGAAAATGTGACATGCAAAAAATCATTCCATATATGCATGCTCATGTTCACTGGACAGAAAACTGAGCACTACATATGTATTTAGTGTTGCTCACTGTTATGTACAATTTCAAAGTTTACTATCCTTCCTGATACTTAATACTTTTCTTCTTTTGACAAAGACCTTTTCTCCTCTCAAACCTCCCACTTTTCCCATAACTAGTTCAATAATTATGCATCTTAGTGGCAAAGGCCAAGCAAGTTTCTTTGGTTGAAGAGCTGCATCTACAGCTTCAGAGCATAATTCTTTGCTATATGCCTGATTTTTTCTAATTCATTAAGCAGTATTCTGCACATATGCCTATACCAGAAGAGAGCACTAAATACATGTTTAAGTATGCAGTTCCCTAAATAGACATAAAGTTAAGCACCTGCTTGTATTAATTTCTGAATAACTGATGTTACTCTTAGTTACTGTCTACATTTATTAGAAGACACTTAAATGCATGAAATATTTTTTAGTATCCATGCATTCACTGACTGATAAAAGAGATAGTTACATCAAATCTCTTGTCTATTTTGTGTTAATCAATGAAGGGAGTGTTTGCATAAAGCATTTGGTACCAGTAAAACTTCACCTGGGTTTCAGTCAATTTTTTAAATCAATTCTTAGTTTTGTTCAATATCTGGTGTGGTTATATTATGATCTTAACTATCTTACAGTATTTTTTTTCTGTACTATCATCATTCTAGTTGTTGCACTTGAAAATTTAGAAACCTTTTTGTTAAGTAACAAGTAATTGCAGAAAATCTTCATAATATATTCTGTTCTAGTCACTTTCTTATAAGTTGTATAAACTATGCTATGTTTGTGTATGCCTTTAAACAAAATACAGGTGTATTTACACAGGTGCATATGTGTGTTTAGGAAAGATATGTGTGTGTCTGTAAAAATGATTGGGTGTATATTTATACATATATAAATTGGCATATTAACCTGAATTGTCTTTTTTTTTCTTTTCCTAAATATATATTAGGACTTTTTCTGTGAGTTTAGTGAGCAATCACCATGTGTTCTTTCAAGATCCCTGTTACAGGCAAGTCCTAATTACGTCTATGAACAAAGTACTTCTGCATTCATTATAAATTCCTGTTATTATTTTAAGCATTTTAATAATTTGCATATAAGTTAGTAATACTTAAGTGGTAAAAAATTTTCCGGTGATATTTAAGTATTATGGAAGAAGTACTTTGCTGTGAGGATGAGGAGGCATTGGAACAGGTTTCCCAGATAAGTTGTGGATGCTCCACCAAGTGTTCAAGGCCAGGGAGGTGTCCCTGCTCATGGCAGGGGGTTGGAACTAGATGATCATTCCAATGCAAACTGTTTTGTGATTCTATATATGGAAGCTTATGTTCTGATCTAATTTTTTACACAATTTTAAAACACTGTTGCTTTGATCATTTTGGTACATACTAATTAAAACAGGAAGTGTGTTGCTTTCCTGTTTCCTCTACGGCTCCTGGCAGGCAATGACAGACGTACTAGTTGCGTTTATCAGATTCCTTTATTCTCCCTCACGGAGGGAAAAACCGATAACCAGATGTGTAGTGGACAACGTGGCCAGACTGATCCAGCCCCCTTCTCGCCTCTCTCCTTTATGCCCTCTTTCCCTGGTGGGCAAGGCCAGAGGCAAGCCAATAGGCAAATGACGAGCCCGTGACAGCTGGCCAGTCCTGGGTGAACAGGGGAAGGATAGGTAGGATGAAGAGCGGTGAGTGGCCAGACCAGCAGGATGTCCCTGGTGGTATGCACACTACCACAGAAGTGTTAAGTTTTTTTTTTCTCTGCCATAAAGCTGTGCCTGTACACACATTTTTATGCTGCTCTCCACATGCTATGTCGTTTTGGGCTGGTGTTTGTATTCTGCTCCCTGTTTGGACAGAATTTAACATATAGACTACTTCTATTGCTACAACAGTAAAACTGATGGTTAGTGTAGAACAGGCTACTTCTTCTCACTGCTTCTCTTACCTTGGAAGTGCATTATGCCTTCCTTAACTCTAAGTAAATAATTACTTCAAGGAGTTTTTTATTTTAATAGGGTGCCCCTGGATGCCAGAGCTTCTTTACATTTGATCCCTATTAAGCCATGTGTAGAGCCAATGGAATATAACTATTGGCAAGAAAGATACGTTCATAGTGTGTGTGTTCTGACCTTCCACTACATGTGTTTGTGTAATCCCTGCGGGTGCCTGACAGCAGGGCTTTTTCTCCAACTGCTGGAGAACCATCTATGAAAGGGACACAGCACTCATGGAGGGAAGTTAAATGATAATCCGACATGACTGGTGTGAGCAGTAGCATCTATAGGGATTGAAAAAAATTGGTACTAGTCTGGAGATTTACCCTTATCTGCCTACAGAGAAGGCATGTATTTTAGGCTAATCTTCAGAAATATCTGATTTATCATCTTGAAAGTCCAAGAAATAAAATATTTTTGTACGCACTGTCTTGTGCAAGTAATAGAGCTGTATTTGGTGTCCTGGGAATACCACAGAAGTGTCAGATCTCAGTATTTCTGAGTCTTTAACCTTTGACCTAGTTGAACCATTTTAATTCTTAAAGTAATCTTACAAGTTTCTTATATAGGTACTGGCAGAGCTTTCTATTACTAATTCTAGAGCATTACTTTTAACTTAAAATGTGTTTCTAAAAGAGCATCTTTGCTTTTAGACAACTTTTCTAGTAGACAACAAGAAGGTGTTTGGCACTCACCTCATGCAAGACATGGTGAAAGATGCCTTAAGGTCTTTCGTCAGTCCTCCAGTACTTTCTCCAAAGTAAGTGGATCTTGCTTTTACTTGCATGTGTTTACATGTATGATGAGAAAATATTTCTGCTTACAAGAGCAATGACAAATGTACAAAAAGCATACATTTTGTACTTAGTGCTTATGTATGAAGGAGTCAGTTGCTGTTGCTGCACTCATTTCTTTTATAGTGTGCTACATAGACTGATGGCATTTATAAAAAATATATATGTACTTGGATATTTCCCTTTTAGGTGTTGTCTTTATAATAACCACCAGGCAAAAGACTACATTGATTCCTTTGTCACACATTGTGTTCGGGTAAGTGTTCATTCCAATTACGGCATGTTTGTGTATATGAGCACTTGGCAGATTGGCATACATGTGAAAATGAGACCAGTTATTTTATACACCTGACAAAAAGGCAGAATTGAAGAAGCTGGCCATCTTAAATTGGTAATGCTTTTTAAAAAGGCAGTGTAATTATTTCTGGTTTTTTCCTCCTTCCAGATTTTTATTTAACTTTTCACTTTATAAAAAATCTGCATCTAGTACCTCTTTAGAGGGTAGTTTCATGTCACATACAAATACATAGCACTAATAAAATTATTTTTACATTCTGTCCAGTTTCATTTTTTAAAAAAAATTTTTAAAAGATTCTGTTGTTGAGTAAGGCACAATGAAAATCTTAAGAAAATCATAGAATTATTTAGGTTGGAAAAGACCTCTAACCTCATTGAGTCCAAACCAGCACTGTCAAGTCCATCACTAAACCATGTCCCTAAGAACCATGACTACACATCTTTTAAATACTTCCAGAGATGGTGATTCAACCACTTTCCTGGGAAGCTGGAATTCCAATGCTTGACAAACTTCTTTGTGAAGAAATTTTTCTTAATATTCAATCTAAACCTCCCCTGGCACAACTTGAGGCCATTTCCTCTTGTTCTGTCACTTGACAGAAGAGGCCAACCCCCACCTGAGTGCACCCTCCTTTCAGGCAGTTGTGGAGAGCAATAAGGTCTCCCCTGAGCCTCCTCCAGGCTAAACAACACCAGCTCCCTTGGCTGCTTCTCACAGGACTTGTGCTCCAGACCCTTCCCCAGCTCCATTGCTCTGCTCTGCACACACTCCAGCTCCTCAATGTCTGTCTTGTTGTGAGGGTCCCAGAACTGAACACGAGAGTTGAGGTGTGGCCTCGCCGGTGCTGAGTACAGAGGAACAATCACTGCCCTGGTCCTGTGGGATACAGGGTTTCTGATACAAGCCAGGATGTCATTGGCTGCCACCTGGGCACACGGATTAAGGCATAAGATATACCTCTTTTGCCCCAAGCATTTTGTTCTGGTGACCTTCCTGAAGGATGCTAACTCAATCTCACATTGACTTGTGTACAGAGAAATTGGCTCTTGCATTGCTCCAGAGACTTTGCCTTCCTGCTAACTTGCACTTTGTAGGGAGTATTAAGGAACCCACCTCTAGTATAGATGTATAAACCAGGTGCCTAAATAGACATCATAGTACTTCTCCTGTAGTTTCAAAGTTGCACTGATAATTTAAAACTACACTTTGCTTCTTTCAGCCATTCTGTAGTCTGATTCAAATCCATGGACACAACAGAGCTCGTCAGAGAGATAAACTGGGTCACATCCTTGAGGAATTTGCCACACTACAGGATGAGGTAATATCCTAGGCAGCAGGCCAGCAAAGTTTTCTTCCAGGTATATTACTGCCAGAGTGAAGCACGATACTAGACTCTAAATGAATGATGCAAAACCCTTAAGACAAGGATTCTTAAAATTTAGCCCAAGAAATTGTTAGGATGCATCCAAAAACTGTGTGCTAGATGTGTTGAACAAAAACATACTACATTTTTTAATATTAACTTTGCGCAGTAAGTAGACTTCAGGGAAACTTGTTGTGATGTAATTTAATGGTAACTTCATAGCTTTTAGTCTCTATCCTGCTTGTGATTGTCAGTCCTCAAGATGTAAACAGGGAGATAGACAAGGCATGCTTAAAAGACACCTTTGAAAATTCAGCCTTATACCTATATAAGATGTAAACTGCAAAATTTTATAATGATTAAAAAAGAAAGTAAAAAATAACTCTTTAAAATATGTGCTCCAACTGATTTGGGACGTCTCTGAAGAATGCAGAGGGAGAGATGAGAAGAAAAAATATATTTTCTCTTGCTGGAAATGTGTTTCTTCAGCAGTGAGAGCCATATAATAATAAAATATTTTCCAGGATGTACATGGCAAGGAGAACAACTGAGGAACTTGGAGATGGAGAGAGATTTTGTGTGCTTCAGCTTTTTTCAAGATGGTTTGATTTGAGTTTGTTGCAGTACTGTAGCTGAGGCACTGGGTTTTTTACATTTTGTAGCATGTTACATTGTTTGTTCTGTTCAGGATTACTGTAGATATTCCACCTGTCAGTGACTTTATGTCTTCCATACAATTTGCTTCTTAAGACAAAATTAGTCTTAGCAATATTTTAGTTACTGTGGCGGAACACAGTGTGTTTCTTGCGTGTTAAGCTTATAAATTTATTTTTTCAATGCAGCTAGGTTAAAAAAAAAAAAAGTAATATAGAACATTTTTCCAGTATAGAACAATGAACAACAGTGTGTAATGGGTTCTGAGTTTGTGCTCATGTGACTGCTAATGATCTATATACAAATACATTTAAAAACTACAAATTTTACCTGTCTGGTGTTCTTGCTGTATTACTGTATAGAATATTTTTGTTCTGTGCAGCAGAATTTACTTATGTGAGTATCTTTCCAGTTTTTTTGACGGTTCTAGACTTATTTCTGTCTTGTAATCTGGAGCATGAATTTACTAACACAATTTGTTAAGATTTTATTTCTGGCTTGGGATGCTGTTTCAGTCAAATATTTTTACTCTGCTGTCTGTTACTTTGAGGTCTTCTTGTTTTTCCAACAGGCAGAGAAAGTAGATGCAGCGCTTCATAGTATGTTACTGAAGCAGGAACCACAAAGGCAACATTTGGCTTGCTTGGGCACCTGGGTCCTATATCATAACCTTCGTATTATGATACAGTATCTTCTCAGTGGCTTTGAGTTGGAACTTTACAGTATGCATGAATATTACTACATCTATTGGTAAGAAGATGCTTTATTGACAGCTTTTGGAGGAGGAATGCTCCCAGAGAGCTATAATTACAAATATTTGAAGGAGGGATTTCAAATATGATTTTATGATCTCAAACTTGCTCAGAACTGTGTTTGGTTTGCCTATTTATAATATTACAAGTAGAGAAAAAACATCTGTTGACCTCTAGTTTTCTAGATTTACTAAATAGTGTACTTTTTTTCTTGAAAAAGTAATTCACACTCTGTTTAGCTTTTTGGCACAGGGTCTTCTAATTGACAATGAATGAAAAATGTGCTGAGTTTGGTAGACAAGAGCTTGCAGGAGAAAAGCACTTTCCTTTATTCTTTTCTGCCTTTCTAGTGTCAGGATTGATAGTCTTATTGATCTGTAGTATTCTGGAAAAGTTCTGCAAAGTTTTAAATTACAAGTGTCGTATGAAAGTTGACTAGCTAAAATTAACTTCTTATTTGGAGTATATTTGAAGAGACATCTTCTGCCTTTAGTGAAAATTATTGCATTATATGGAGACAGAATGCTTTTATTTTTCCACTACCACTCACATTAATTATTTTTCATAGTTAATGGCTTGCACCAAAAGATAACTTTTTTTTTTTTAATGCAAAGCTACCAAGAGATTCCTGTGTAAGTTGTAAGCAGTGTTACTGAGAGATTAGAACAGTTCAAATGACACAAACTTCAGTGCATTTCATTGTGTTTCTATGTGGTTTCAACAGTGGATTAAGTGAGAAAATTAATATTCCAGAAGTTACCAGAAGATGGCAATATTCTTTAAGTAGAACCTCAATAAGTAATATCAACTTTTACATGAGGCAGTATTTTTTTACCTGCCCATATTTACCTCTACCTTTTTAATAAAATTGCTCTTAGTTGGAATTGTCATGTCAACTGCTTTCTTACTTAAATACAGAAAAAAAAGGACAAGCCATTTGAGAGGTAATGTACAAATGAAACCCAAATTTCTCAGTAATTTTGCTTCTGAATTACAACTTTTTATAATTATTACTACACTTTTATTGTGCTCCAAATCTGTAATTTTTTTTCTCTTTTCTTTTTCCCCTATTTCTTTTGATTTGAAGTCAGTTAAGATATTTATTGGACTTGCTTTCACTTTCTAAGAAACTGTTCTTAAAGATGTCTCTTAACTTTGAAAGAATTGCATGTGGATGTTGTGTGTCTGTGGGCTTGGCCCCCTTATGTAATAACTGACAGCTTTCTAATGCTTGAAAAAGGCAGTAGTGATCTTGTTTCTCAGAATAATAAGTCATAACAAAATTAGAAAAGGTATTAATATATAACCTTTTAAAAAAATATTTCATTTGCTGGGGGAAGGAAGAGTTGTAAAAAAATTTGATCTTAAAGGAGTTTTGAAATAAGAAGCTCAGACTTCACTTTGTAAATTCATGGGAAACTTGCATACCTTGAGCTGTTTGTAGTTGAATCTGAACCAGAACAAGAACATAGACTGATGTGTTGATTCCAGCCATGCAAAACAAAGAGTTTTTGCTCAAACAGTTACAGCTGCAGTCTGTAACAGCTCTGTGTCCTTCCATGCAGGTACCTCTCCGAGTTCCTCTATGCCTGGCTGATGTCAACGCTGAGCCGCGCCGACAGCTCCCAAATGGCCGAGGAGAGGATAATGGAGGAGCAACAGAAAGGCCGGAGTAGTAAGAAAACAAAGAAAAAGAAGAAAGGTACCTAAGTGTAAAGTGTTAACTCCAGACTTCTTTTTTGCCCCTTTCATACAGCCATGTAGAATTAAAATTGAAAGTTTAAAGAGCCAACACTTACATGGGTAGGAAAAATATCCTAAAGTTTAGGAAGGCTGAATGTAAAACTTTTAAAGAATTTCCTGTTTAGTTAGTTAGTTATTTACTTTCAAATAGATCTTTCAGAAAAACACAAACTGATTTATATTCAGTTTCATCAGTTGTGTTATGTGTTGGACCTTCCCAGAGTTTATAATTCCTGCAGAATTATGCTTTTAGTGACTGTAACTAGATTCAAACACTAGACTTTCAGCATATTTCTGTAATTTCTATTTGCATCTAGAAGTTCTTAAAGTATTTCTTAATTTTACAATGGTGAGTTTCTCTTTCTTTTCTTTGCAGCCTTTTCAAGGGGAACAAACATTTGGATATGAATAGCTCAGGATCATATCAACCAAATTCCCTTGTCTCTAGAAGTTCAGAAGATTACTAATGTACTTAAGATGCCAAGTGTTGGGCAGTTTGGCACTAAGTAAAGACTGGGAACTAATGGGAAACTTACAAGAATGCTGGCAGGATTATTAGGATAAAAAGTGCTTTAACCTTTTAGCCGTAGAAGTTGAAAAGATCCCTGAACTTAAGCAAACAGGCCTCTTGTGTACAGACTGTAAGTCTGAGGCTGTTGCTCAGTGTTTTGTAGTGTCATGGGAATACCACTGGCCAGTATATTTCATTGAGAGCAGTATGGTTCATGTGACTGATAAGTGTGTTTTGAGATACTTTACATAACCAGGAGCCAGGTGAGCAGAAATGCATGTCTAGGCTTTGTATACTTCAGTTATTTTAAAATATAAGAGTTATGTCACTTTGTGGAAATTTGGAAGAACTCTTTTGACCTGAAATTAATATGTTACATTGAATTTAAAAAATATATTTTTATGTAAAATTTGCAGTTCGCCCTCTCAGCAGAGAGATCACCATGAGTCAAGCATACCAAAATATGTGCGCTGGCATGTACAAGGTAACTCATTTGTCTTCTGTTTGTTTCCATTTTTTTGTAATAGGGATCCTGCATACATTGCATGCCTTCTGTCTTTGTAGTGGGGCTGGAAATTAAGTTCAAGTTTATATTTTATGTGGTAAATTCTCTACAGTTTTTCTGTTCTTCCAGTTACAGCTAACTCATAATTTTGATTTTCCTCATAGAAAAATATGACATAAAGCTAATACTTTTCACTATATTTATCCTTTTCTTTTAGACAATGATCGCCTTTGACATGGATGGCAAAGTAAGAAAACCTAAGTTTGAACTGGATAGTGAACAAGTTAGATATGAGCACAGATTTGCTCCATTCAATAGTGTTATAACACCACCCCCAGTGCACTACCTGCAATTCAAAGTGAGTAATCTTCAAATGTGGTGCTGCCCATGCTTTTATAGAAGTCATTTATTCACCTGCTTTAGATATCGTTGTCATTATAAAAAGAGCCTTTAATGTCTCGAAGTTCACATTGAAGCTAAGTCAAAATGGCAAGGACTTCTAGCTATAGTCTTGTGCAAGGAAGATATATTACATGGAATTCTTTATAAACTTAGATGCTTAGGTGTTTAAAAATTGGTCTGGTGTGGCAGTTTAAGATGCTTCTGTTGGTCTGCATGAAAATAAAATCTCTTGGAAGTCTATTAACACACTTCTTGGCTGTGCTTAATTATAGCAGCATGTTTTTATTAGTGCAGCAAGCAAATGGGAAAATAAAAGTTAATTTTGAGTGGTGCTTGGAAAGGACCAGTGGAAGCTTGTCTTGTCTAGTCTCTTCCTTGAAGTAGCATTATAAATCACATTAGCTGTGTCTTTGCCTAGCCAAGTCTGAAAAAAAAATCAAGATTGGAGATTTTCCAGCCTCTTTGGTTAAACCTGATTCAGTTCCTTTTTTCTGGTCCTTTAAGTCTTAGGATAACTGAGGGCTGCACTACTCTTTTTTCCTAAGATCCAGTCTGAATTACTAAGCCACAACCTGTGGCCTCTCATGTTACATTGTTTGCCATTATTAACAAGGAGCCTGTATCTTCTGACAGGTTTGTAACTGTCTTTCAGGTAGCTGTAGGCTGTTACTAAAATTACCCATTAGCATCCTTCCTGTCTAACTGAAAAAGTCCAGGTCCACTGACCTCTCCTTGTGGCTTATATGCTCTAGGCCCCCAACCATCTCCATATCTCACCATCTCTCTAGAACTGAGTGGATCCAGCCCTGGATGCAGTATTTCAGATAATACAACACAAATATTGAGTACAGGATAATAACCTTCCTTGATATGCTGGCCATACCCCTGCTTGTATACTCCCATATGAGGCTTGTCTGATTTGCAGTAAGAACACCTTGCTGGCTCACATTCAGCTAGGTGTTTCCAGTACCCCTGCTGCTCTCCCAGCTGGTTATTAGTCTCTACTTACTTGTGGGGTTAGTCTGAACTGAACCTGTGCTATTTTCTATGCCAGTTACTATTAAACTATTTCCCCATTTAATATCGTGAAGAGTTGTAGTGGAAATTAAGAAATTCTAATGGTTTCCTCCTTGTCATTAAAGGGATTTTTTAAATCCCTAATCAAAACCAAAAAAGTTGGAAGAATCAAAATTATATAAAATGAAGTTTTGTACAGTTTCAGCGTCTGACTTATTGCAACTTTGAGTAAACAATATACTTATTTTTTCTATTTTTTTCCTGTAATTTCATACCATGTTGCATGTCACTATTAAAGCAAATGAATTTGTTCAAGAGAAAGACTGTTTTATAAAGATTATGAGAATTTCATTATGTTTTGTGGCACTGCAGTAGTTGAGTACCGTGTTCCTGCTTGGGTTTTGCCATTTTAAATAAATGTTTTCAACTTCAGTTTTGATTCTTAAAATAGTATTTAGTTGACATAACTCTTCTCTTGAATATGGTAGTGTGATAAAAACAATTTCCTGGCAATTTTTAGTTTTATATATTTTAATATTATGTATTTCTGTAACACACTAGGAAATGTCTGATTTAAATAAGTATAGCCCACCTCCTCAGTCATCAGATCTCTACATGGCAGCTAGCAAGCACTACCAGCAAGCTAAAATGATTCTTGAGAATATTCCGAATCCAGACAATGAGGTAAGACTGAAATACTAGGAAAAGGAGTATTTGCTTGAAATAGAATAAGTGTTTGTTTTCAGCTGCATCTGCTTGAGATCCAAAATGTACTTCATCAAAATGCTGAGCAAAGCTGAGTGCTTTGATTAAGGAGTAGACAGCAGAGAGTGGTGGCATATTGCACAGTGATCTGTTTCGGTACATCAGCTAACATAAACTTGTGCTCGCTGTTAAAAAACTTCTCTCTGCTGAGGACCCGAGATGCTGGATAGCAGCTTATTTCCTTCTTGCATATCCCCTTCTAACCCCTTTCTATAAGCAGAGCAGTTTTAACCAGATGGTGATAGCATGCCTGCTGCTCTTATTTGGAATCTAATATATTCAGGTGAACTCCTGAGAGGTGGGAAAAATAAAAAATAGGTTTGAATATCATTAGGTTGAAAAGAGGACTGAGTCTGGTATTTGTTCCCTGGAGCTATTTTCTCAGCAGTGACCTGTAAACATAGGTAGGAACTTCTCCCTCTTTGTCCACAGCCTAAAACCTGTAGTGTCTGTGACTGTATTTTGGACCAAGGAGGATGCTTTTTCTGTCACATCTAAGCAGGTTAAGAATAGTTACAGGATTAGGTCCTCCTGAGAATGTAGGAATCACTTTCTGTTCTCTGGATCCTGGTGGTACTCCCTTGTGAGCGATACATTTGAGGCTAACCAAGATAGTTAAGAGGTAGTTTTGAGCAGGTCCAGAGCACTTGTGTGCAAAAAGCCACCAGTCTCCTATGTAAGTACCTCTTATCATTGTGTTGCAATGTTGAAGATTAGACACCTAGAGTCTATTTATACCTTTATTTGTGTGAGTGCCATGGAACTTGGCATAGTTTCCATGTTTTTGTTCCAGAATTGTTATAGCTATGGTTTCTACGGTCTGTTGAATTTAAAAAAAAGTGAGTCTTATAATAAATGCACCCTTCATTAAATTTAATTAATCCAGCTATGGTACTTAAAAGCAAACCCAAAACAGTCTGATCTCTGTTTAACTGATCCTGTAAGAGAACTGTTGTATTGCTAATAATATGCCAACATTAAATAATTATCTTTGAAATAATTTTGAGGTCAAATGCTTTGACTTGAAGACTTCTTTCTGTTTGCTGTTTAGGTCAATCGCATTCTAAAAGTTGCAAAACCCAATATTGTGGTCATGAAGCTGCTGGCAGGAGGCCACAAGAAAGACTCTAAGGTAAGGAAATGCCTGCTCAATTGAACGTAAAGTGTAGTAATAGATACATTAAGGTTGGATTCAATGATCTGGAGATTTCCCAGCCTGAATGGTCTTGTAATTCTATGTAAAGCCACCACAGATCTATTATGAGCCAAATGAGCACATTCAAGCTGTAGTTACTCTAAGAAAAGAGAAAGTAACTTAATTTATTGTTCCCCTGAAAATAGTCGGTTGTAATTATCTAAATATGGAAAACACTAATCTATAAATGTTTTGAGAAAAAGAATTGGGAAATGCATGTGGGACAACGTAGACTAATAAGGGTATTCTTCAATAGTGGGAACAAGCAAGAGTAGCAGCAGCTTGTGCGAACAAAATCATGAGATTGCTGGTTGCTGCAAGGACTAGTTTTTTCAGTCTGTTGCTATTTAATTTTTTTTTTTTTTCTGTCTGCAGGCTGTTCTCATTATGAGTATTAAATGCAGTAGTACTGCTGTTTAATGTTTTAAATCTTTTCTTTATAGGTTCCTCCAGAATTTGACTTCTCTCCTCATAAATACTTTCCAGTTGTGAAGCTTGTTTGAAGGACAAGAGATTTTTGTTAGGTTACCTGAAGAATATCTGTGTAGCAGATACCAGCTCTAGGAGGGAATATCTAATGCTGCACTCAGACTACAAGGGACCTCCAGGATAAAAGTACTGTTATGTGGAATATCTGTAGTCTGCTGCCTTTATGTGATTTGAACGACAACTGCTGTTCTAAAGTGGTTTATATAAAGTTTAATGGATTCTTTTATGCGTGAAGCTGATTTTAATCAACTGTATTATTAAAGAATGTTGTATCTTAGTTGATTTTATTACAGACTTTGATCATAAATAATTTTTATTAATGCGTTCTGACAAAGCGGTGGGTTAGGAACTGAACAAAAGTCATGCGACAGCGCCTCATGTCTGATGTGCACAGCTGAGCTACTGCAGTTCTGCATTGAACAAAGTCCACTTGGAGAGATGGTGAGTTTCTGTATTTTTGCTTAATTGTATCAGAATTGCTCACTTTGCAAGTAGAGAAATTTTGGGGTTTTTTCTCACCACATCCTCCAAGCTAAAGCGATCTTTATAGATTTTTATAGATAAGAGCAGATGAAAATTAGTCATTTAGGTATTGAGTGAGGGATTCCTAGTTGGAATTTGTTCCTTTGTCTTTGTTCTCAAAGTGCTGGAGAATCTGCACAGCAAACACTGCTACTGCAGTTGTCAGTAGCAATAGCACCAGACACTGAAGACTCTATTTTACCTACTCTGCAAGTTTGTTATAATCCTGGTATTTGCTTGTGCAAACGAGGGATTGCTACACTTGCATGATTTTATTCTCCATTTTTGACTACAATGGGACTGCTGGGTCCTACTGTGTTCTGTAGTAATTGACAGGTAGATAACCAAAACAGGAGAAGCCCCAAACCTATCCTTGCCTTCCTGGAATAGTTCTGCCTCCCAGGCTTTCAGATGTGGAATAATAGAGGCAAGCTGTTGTGTTGAAAGAGCAATCTTTTGCTACAAGCAGGGAAAAAACGTTCAAACAGCTGACGTGGCCCTACTAAAGACCAAGTCATACCTACACCATCCAAGCAAATCCTTTGTTGGACAGGACAATTCTTCATTTTGGTGTACAATTACTTCCTCCATAGGGATGAGCTTGTAACTCCATATTGACCATGCAAGATATTTTTTGTGTTAATCCTATCACCTAATTTTACTGTGGATTAATTTCACTCTAGCTTCATCCCCTGAGCAGCAGCTCTGCTGAGCTAGAGCTTGACAACAATGAGCAACCTCTGAAATGGAACACCCATTTGTCTTCCTGCAATTTGCTGCTTCCTGAAATAAGCAGAAGTACTGTCCTGAATACATGTTTTTTCCAATTTCTCTACTAAGGAGATGGTATATCACATTATATATTTGCTTATCATCATGATTAATAGAGTTGAATGCTTCCATATAGCTGCCAAACGAATAAAAAGCCTGGAATACATAGATGTAAAATGGCACAGAGAATTCATCTGGCTTCTTGTAAATAGTCACAAAAATCTTTCCCATCTTAAAAATCTTGAACTACACACCAACAGCTCAAGGACAGCCTTTGTTATTTCTCCAAAGCAAGCAGCAAGTAAAAGAGAAAGCAAGTTACATGTGATTTGTGGAATCAAGAAAACAGCAATAATAATATTTCCCCTTCTCATTGACATTAGAACTGGATGAATTGTGCAGAATAATGTGAATACACTAGAGAAGATTATTTTTAAATGCTTACCTACAATGGATCAGGTTTAGTTTAAAAAAAAACCAAACAAACCCACAGTGCTAATATAACACCCAAGATGATTAGAGCAAAGTAGTAATTCCTTACACAACTAAAAAACTTCAGTAAGAGACAACACTGTACACCACAGCTCTAAATTAATCTCTTGTTCAAATAAAGGTCCTTTAATTCTAAAGTTCTATACAGTAGACATACAGGCCTACTAGAAATCTACCACCTCAGTTAAATGGAAGCACTTGAAGCCATTGAATAAAACTGTAGTCCTTCATGCTTTTGAACATTGCTCTTATGCAGGTTTTCAGACCCTTTCCCCTCAGAGGTTTACAAGTGTGCTTTGTACAGAGGTGGTTGTATTTATGGAGTACAACATCCAGTTGGCTAGGAGAAGCCCAGAAATGTACAGAAGCACAGTCAAAACAATTAGTTTTAAAATAATTCTCTGGCAATATATTAATTACCCTAAAGTGTTTGATTCTTTGGAATTTTTAACTTGATACTGGTACAGCTATTCATTCAACGTGAATATAGTGTTTCATTGTCTATTTTATACTATTAGAATATATACCTTTCAGCAATCAATATTAAATTCCTGATCAACTTAAATCTCAGCTGTATAATTGTTTACAGATTAAGTCACAGGAAAATGCTCAGAAGATGGGTAAATATTTTTATCCAGATTATGGGTAAACACTTTGATGTTAAAACATGTCATTATTTGCAGAAAAAAATCCCAGTAACCCAAGTTTCCCAATAGTTGTCAGAACAGATGCTCATTCCTCTTCTCTCCTGCTTACATTTTGTTTTCCCTGCTGTATTGACTGTAGTAGCCCAGAGCAGTTAAGTCTGATTTAAATGGTGAAAAACTGTTAGTGAGGTGTTTCTATGTTTAGGCATAATAGGCATCATTTGACTTAAACTCTGACCTTCACTTGATGACAACTAATACTCTTTTCATACACAAAAGAGCCAGCCTTCCACTTGCATATTTAGATATCTTAAGGTACAGCAGCTGTAAACTAGTACATTGAGAACAACACACCAGAAAAGGAGTTACAAAGTGAAGTGCTTTAAGGGAAAGCAAAGCCAAATTTGTTTTCTTAAATGGAATGCTGGTTGGCAAGTTAGTCACAGCTATCTGCTGCTGTGCTGTCTCGATAAGAGGTTGGTTCATACTCACAAAAACTGCTCCAAACATGGGCGTTGGTCTTGGAAGCAGACACAGATATAAAAATTTCTTCAAACCAGCTGGCTACACATGGTGGTTGAACTGCAGTTAAGGGTGCCTTAGTGATAAGTAGAGGGTATTTCTAGCTGACTGCAAGTAAACTAGTTTCTAGTTTACATTGAACAAGTTACAGAAAAGGACTGCAGAACAGTGAGAAGATGATACATCGTGATTAACACAGGACTTCACAACAATTAAAGCTTCATCTGTGGGAGACAGTGCCACGTCTTCTAAATGCATAGTCTGGTTACCTCCTTCAGAAGTCCAGCAGAGAAGATTAGTCACGTTGAACAGCCGAGATTGCTGTTGAACAATGCAAGCATTTGCATTGCTCTGTTTTCGCAGAAGATAGTGGCTGGGTGGAGTAAAGGGTAGTTGTAACACACACTTTCAGAGGGCTTCTGTCATGAAAGGTTTATGAGTTTGAATTTTTACACTAAACTTGTGCAGATTTGTGGTAACCAAACCGTAGTACTGGCCTTGTGGAGTCCAACAAAGCTTTCAGAAAAACCTTCCTGGCTAATCTCTTAACAAGAAGCTGCTATTGTCAGAATCCTTTTTGGTTTTTTTAACTTTGAAGCTAAGAACACATCCTGACAGTGTAATCCAGGAACTTAATTTAGAAGGCCCAGGTTAATGTATCATTCTGCATAGTATCTGAGGACTACAGCTGTGCTTCAGAGTCTAACTGTGTTGCAATAAAAAGGTGCCAGAACAGGCACAAGAGTAGATTGCAGCATGGACTGGTTTTCATCCTTCCCATGTTTTGTTATGGTAACATAGCTCCTTCTTAAGTTCTTAAAAGTAAGCTGTGGATTTCTCTGCTGTGCATTGCTCAGGGGAGAGATCCATCCTTGGCAGAGGACTGCTCCTCATCTACCACCAATCCATGCATACTCTTACTGTAGTATGACTATACAAGGTAGCCAACTTCAAAGTTACTACCTTTATTGCTAACTGATTTCAAATTTATAATTGATAAGAAGGAGAAAGTCATTACAAAGGCCAAACTGCTTTGAAACAAGCCTCCAGAGATTTACCTTTTTTCCCCACTGCAACAGTACTAAAACTTGACAAGAAAATACTACTTCATTTGGGCCCTTAGTCAAGCCTTTAGAAGATAATCAAAACCTTCTAAGATCACTTTGCTCAGATCATTTCTGCATTTAGATGAAGAGGTGACTAAGTTGCATCATGAACTTCCTTTGTTCACAACTTCTGTTGTCCTTCGCCATGGTCAGATAAGTGGTTCTTCATATCTTCAGGGTTTTGAACTAATGAGGGAAAGAAAAATATGATGAAGTTCATCATACAGAAAATCCTTCTGTCTAGAAAACAACAGGAGAAATTTTCTAAGGACTGTTAAATACTGTGTAGTACAGTATAGATACCACACCCCCCACTGAAGAGTAGGTTCAGTGATGCTATACAGAAAATAGGTCACACTGTAAACATAAGGGAAAGTTAAAAAAACAAACAAATTATCTTAGGTATAGTTTGCTACAGGATACCATGCAAAATATGATCTTAACATTTTCAGCATGTGATATTTGGGAAAAAAATGGTTTTCTTTCTTTTTTACCATTTTCAATCCCTGCAAGTACTGCTTGCTTGTCTGTTTCTGATTCAGCTTCATTCACATCTAAATTGTAATCAACATCCTTGTGCTGGTTCACTGCTTCATGTTCCTGTTTGTCTGGAAGAAGATTAAAAGTAAGGAATTTTATGCTATACCATAAGGTCATCTGCACACAGAAAGAGTGACTGTAAACATCTTCCACAGAATTACTTTGCTGCTGAATGAAATGCTGTAGGTTTTTATATTATTTTTCTTTGAAGTGTTAAATTTCGGAGCAACCTGGGCTATAAATCCTGTCAAAAGAACTAGATAAAAGACAGAATCTTTTGGGATTTGGAAAGCATAGCAAAATCAGCCAGCACTCAGATGAACATAACGAGCATTAAACAATTTCAGAATACATTAAAGGACAGCCTAAGGAAGAGCAAAACCTGAAGCCATTGCTGAAAACTCGACTGTGATGTTGTGATGTTGCTTTGAAATGTATTACCACCTCCACCAAAACACATCTCAGCTTCTCCCCTTCTTGTTTTAGCATGTCCAGCAAGCCAAATGCTATGACTATAGCAGAAAAAATAGTGGTTTATGACGTGGTAAGTTGTCAAGAAAGTACTTTTCTCCTAGAAGAGATTTTCTTCACCCAGTCATTAATTCCTGTCAAGCAACATTTATTGACTGTCATAAGGTTTCTTTAGATAGAGGACTCAGACATAAATGGAAACATTTCTGATTGCCAAACTACTATCCTTATTTTTCAAATAATCAACCAGAATAACATCAGAGAGGTGTAAGCAAACCGCACTTAAGATGGATCACAGCCTCTGTTCTAAATGTTCTTAAGACAAGCCTTCCAGTTAGTAAGTGGCTAAGTAACAGGCTTGAAAATTCTAAGCCTTATGTCATTCATGTTGAGACTACCACATCAAATAGATTTTTATAGTTCTAGACCTAAAGGTCTGAAAATTTCAGAAGCAGCTCTTCTTGAAAGAGGATATCCAGAGAATACTGAAGAAGGCTCTCTACCTTAAGCTCCTTTGGCTACAAGGAACCTGTGCAGTAAGGTTGAAAAATAAATCCTGAAGAAAATCCTCCAAGTCTTTAGTTCACAGGAATGATGTGACCTTTCATGGGCTGCATGGCAGAGCTTTTCCTTGTACTAATTGTTGGATGTTTTTTTTTAATCTAATCTTTCTGCTATTTATTTCTGTTAAAATGAAAGCAGTTTAGGTAGCTTGTAATTGCATCACTTTGGGGTACAGTCTGCTTTGGCCAGCATCTTTTTGGACCATTTGTAAAAATACTGCTTTAGCAATGCAGATGAGATGATTTATCTCTGCCAAGTTAGCAATAGTGTTAACACTGCTAACTTATAATTCTAAGGATGTGTTTACTAGAAAAGCATAAATTGCATTTCTTGTGGGCGCCAGGTCCTGCTCTGACTGCCATAAGGCTTCCTTTTGATTACTTTAGGCTACTGAGACCAAATCCCTCAAGACAGAGGAATGTCTAGACATGGATCAGGTTTAGACACAGCATCAATACTCTGCTGCTTGGTGCTGTTGAGATGTGTAGTTCAGGGTCACTTGAGAGATGCCAGAAACTGGCACCTTTACAATACCTGATCCATGTTTTTGGAGACTCACAATAATAGATTTCAGATCCCTGAAGTATGAGCTATGAGTTTTACTCATGGTAGCTTATTTTGAAATAGGAATAGCTAGGATTTATACTTTGTAAAAAGACTAACTGCAAAACATCCATTCATAAGCAACTCTCTACTCATCCGTGCTTTGGATGGTTAACATCTCATCCTTTTCAGATTCATCATATTCTTTTAAAGCCCCAATACCAAAATATTTTGGGATAATTTCCCTAAACACTTTGTAGAGCCAATGGAGAGATAGTAGGGCTGTTACATTGATGCAGAGGAACTCAGCCTGGCAGCTTGATGTTGCACAGTCAGAAACCTCTACCTTTACTCATGGACTGCAGGTGATTGCTGTGGCCTGATATCTTCCACATCACACTGACCTTTATGAAAACGTTTGTCCAGCTTCCACCACTGTTGTAGAAATCATGCCCCATTCCACACTTTAATTTCTTTACTTTTCATTTTGTTACTGTTTTTAACAATACATGACATGCTACAAACCAGCCTTTCCAGGGGGCAAGTCATCCTGCTTAGCATCAAAATTTAGGAGCTCTTCCCTCTCAACTTCCTCACTGGCAGCCTGCTCTGCTGCCAGCTGTAATGTATCTTGCCCAGCTATGTGTTTCTCATCCTCAGGGGGATTTGGCTCCTTCTCTGACTCAGGTGGCATCTCCTTGTGACCTGCAGCAGCCTTGAATGACTCTTGTGGTTTTTTCAACTGACTAGAAAGCTGCTCCTCTTCTGCCTTAGGCTCCTGTTTTCTGATGTCATTTAGGCTGTCTGTTCTTTCTGAAAACAACAAAAATTATTTTGAGTGAAAAAAATAATGCCTTTCAGCAGTGGCACAAGTTAAAAACCTTTAATAAATTAATGCTTTATATTTCTCATTAAATTCTTGGGTTTCCTCTGAAAGAATATCTTCCAATCACATCAGTTCCAGAGAAAAGAGAAAGACAACTCATGTTTTTTCTACTGGGAACAGCTAAGAAAGAGAACTTTATTTACTCAACAGATTTAGTCAACAGATTCATGCTTCTACATCTTTAAAATTTTGGTATGTGTGGTTAATAAGTTGGGAAAGTAAATGGAGCAGTTTAAATAAAAATTGTGGTGTCCTATGTAAGCATCAGGTCTCTGTGTGTTACTTCTTGTTACCAACAATAAAATTGTTTTGGTGTTGAAAAGTAGCTCAGGACAAAGTATCACATAGGCAGATTTGCAAGTATCCAAGTCTGTTCTTATTTTTAAACATGAAGAGGGAAGTGCAGGAGTGCTATAATTTTTAGATGACATTAGTGTATCTCTTTTTTCCCATGTATCTGCATTTTCAATTTAAAAAAAAAAACATAAAATTTTCCCAAATAAACTATATGTAGATATTGTCTGTAATTGCTAGCTCTCTAAAATGAGTTACATGCTCACAAGATTGTAATTTAAGATACCATGTAAGAATAATTAAATTTAAGAACTGAATTTCTATCACACACGCTCACTACTATGCAAGATGGACACACCAAGGATACATGTATTTAAATTACCAGTTTCTGAAGTTTAGTGCCAAAAGGAACCATTAGGTTAACTAACCTAAGCCCATGTATATCATTTCCATTACTTGCATTTTGCTCAGTGAAAACATGTAGGAAGTACGAATGTGTGTTTACTGTAAGCCTAACTTTCAGCTATTCCACAGGGAGAAGGGGTAGCAGGCTGACTATGTCAAACTTATTAAGAAAGCAAATTTTAGGTATGCTTTAAAATTATTCCTTCCAAAAGTTGGGTATTTTCTCCATATTAAATGAGGAACATGACTCCAGAATTGTAAATATTTCTGTTTTCCTTTATGTGCAACATGCCAACTACAACAAAACTGAACCAACAGAAATCCTAGCAAGTTTTCCATTAGCTGGAAACGTGATTGATGTTCAGACTGTTGGTGTCACTTTTTTCATCTTAATCTTGTGTACAAAAATGTTTCTAAATGTTCAATTAAACTACAACCATTCTTGTTGCTAGTGAGACAGGGATTTCCATCTCACCTCTAGCCTGCATCAGGTCTGTCTTTCTTACTGTAGGTACGGCTTTAGGAACATCTTCACTGGTCTTCTGCTGTTCCAAGTCAGCCTGCTTGAACTCAGTCTGCTTCAAGGCTGGCAGTTGAGTATCAACCTATAAAGTGAATGTACACAGATAAGCACTGATCTATATAACTGCACCTGGATTTGGAAAGGGAAATAGAATTTAGATAAGAATTCAGCATGGGAAAAAATCCTAACATACTTGGAAATATTTGGACTGCAATTTTTATTGGTGATGGAAGTACCATACAATTCTGAATGTAACAGCATGGCACATCAGGAGAATTTTAACATACCTTATTTAACTGCAGCTAATGATGAGATTACTCATCTTGGTTATTCTAGGAGTGTCACAGAACAGTAACACCACACATTTATCCACAGTTGCTCATATGGTACCCCTTGAAGCACCCAGGCTCTTCTCTTTATGGTCATTGCTCAAGCAGTCAAGACTGCCTACCCTGATATATGGAGTTATTCTGTCCCCAATGTCGTCTTAGAAACACTGAATGAAGGTGCAAAGCCAGGGCCACCGGGGAAAGAGCAGAGCTGAGCTCTTTGTAGAGGAATTTATAAGAACAATCAAAGAGAAAGACTTGAGAGGATAAAGAAGGAAAAAGAAAATAAAAAGTTGAGCTCAGATACGAGGCTTTCTTGGGATTACCTGCCTGGCAGCCCTGCATCAGTGACTTCAATGCAACAAAGAAGCCACAGCTGATGGCTCCAAACAAATGTCTGCTTACTTCCATGATCATTGGAAACTAGAGTCCCAGTCATCATCAACTTGCTGCATTACCATCATTGCTCTCTACAACTAACCCAAAGGATGTAGTTGTATTGAGGTGGGGGTCAGCTTCTTCTCCCAGGTAACAAGAGACAGGACAAGGGGCAATGGTACCAAGTTGCACCAGAGGAGGTCTAGATTGGATATTAGGAAAATCTTCTTCACTAAAAGGGTGGTCAGGCATTGGAACAGGTTGTCCAAGTGGAGGAATTACCATTCCTGGAAGTTTTCAAAAGGTGTGCCACAAAAATTTGGCACTTGGGGACATGGCTGCCTGGTGGACACAGTGGTGCTGGGTTAATGCTTGGACTTAATGGTCTTAGAGGTCTTTTCTGACCTTAATGATGTTATGATTCTATAATTGGCAGATGTCAATTCAATTCACACAACATTGAACAAGAAATATGCATTGAACCCATTTTGCTCTATGCCAGTTTTGGTGAAAAAAAAACGCCAAGCTTTACAAAGCCATTTGTTCTATGGGGATTTTTTGTTGCACTTTAAATTTTGTTCTATTTACAAAAAAAAAAAAAAAGGCAAAATATGCAAGCATATACACATTTAGAGACATAAAGCTCTTCATATCTGATACCATATAAATAGATGGGCAATCTTATGGTATAAGAAGTCTCACAGTTGACAGGATTGTTTTCTTTCACCAATTGTCATTAAGACTGTAGCTTCCCATTTATCTAAGGAGGCCAGTAAAATACTATGTTGTCAAATGTTCATTCAGTCATTTGGAAAAACAACTGCAGAAAGAAGTAGCTAAGTCACCAAGAAGCCAGAGTTGTAGCATGGTTACTTGGCTGTTTTGAAAAGCATTTCATTTCCATCAAAGCCAGGCAGAACAAGACCTTTTTGTGTCAACACCATGAAGTCCAATATCAACAACTTATCTAGCATTAACTGTTATGAAAACTTGATAAGCAAATCTTACTGCAGAATATTTGGTTATTGCAGTAAGGCTATTCAGAACTCCATCTTCCTTCAATCAGTAAAACAAAAATGTTGTATTTAAAAATAGGTCTGTTTTATAAATAATTCAGCTCATTGAGATCACTCTCTACAGTAGAAATCGTCAGAAACTGAGCATAAGACCATTTTTCACTTTATGCTGGGCAAGAATTCTGCAAAAATACTGAGCCTGGACTTAATACCAAGAAACTACCTCTTAATTACACATGCAAAATCCCTTTACTTATCTTAAATTTCTAGCTTAGTAATTTTTAATGTCAAATAGATTCAAAGGGTATATGCTGATTTTTTTTAAAGTAGTTGGATAAAAAGACAGTAATTGACCATGTTGTATTTTCCTCAGCCAAGAAGCATACATCACTCCTCAAATAAGAGAGCTCCAAGTAAAGCTATTTAGTTATTAACCAACCAACACACTATTTTCTTTCTGTTTTAAGTCAGACTTTTCTATTACCTAAGCACATACATCTCACAAACAGGAATTATTCCATCTTAAAACACTGCATAAAAATATACATAGATTGCACTAACTGTAACTACGTATGCTTTTATAAAAGCAAAAAGCTGAAATTCTTGGGGAAGCAAACAACTGAGAAAGTTACAGCTTGACTAAAGAAACACTGCCACAGATACTAGGGAACATAAAGCAGAAAAGTTATTGAGGCAGTAGATATATTATTGGTTAGCTCATCTGAGACCATCCATTTACATATAAAAAGGAGAAGAGAAAACCTGCCCTGCCTTACAGATAATCTGCTTTGAGTAAAAATTGCCTCCAGCTATGCACCTTCTTGCAGGAGACTGAAATTGTCCTGCAGAGGCGCTTCAGTCAAACTCCTCAGGTTCCTTCTAAGATGATTTATCTTCCAAACTGGAAATGGTAAAAAAACCCCAAAAATGCAACAAATACACACAAGCACATAAACAAAGAAAAAGAATCTCGTGCAAGCAATTGCAATCAACATCTGCTGTAAAGCCACACAAAAAATTAAGTTGACCACCTCCATATTCGAGTCTTCCCTAGTTCAACTTTCTTAAGATACATTCGTTTGTCAAATGTATCATCTTCAAATGATGTGGGTTTTATTTGCTTACAAATTATATATTTATTATTGTTACTTTTTACCTACTTATTTGATACTGTTGATAAAACTATTGACAAGAGCTGTAACTTTTATTTTAAGACGTAACTGGATAGCACTTCTTGTTTCTATTGCTTGCTTCATCTTGCAGTTCTCATACAGTGCAAGTTCCCAGGATAAAAGGTCACACACTTCAGTAGTTCTGTCTCCCCCATTTTATATAAAGGACCGGACACAGACTGAAACCATTACCTATGGGAATCTCTGGGCAGATATTTTAGCCATTTTCTCACACTCTTTGTAAAACCAAGAATCATTCCTCACTGCTTTATTTACCCTGTTCACTTCTAAAGTCATCAAATTTAGCCTTTTCCTGGCCAAAGAGAAAAGGGTATATTCTACCAAGCCCCCACTGCCTTAGTAATGAGCGCTGGCCACTCAGGTAGAGGGAAAGGTCCCACTTCCTCCCACATGTGAAAGTCACATGTAAAAAGTCTAACTTCTGAAACCTCTGTTTCTTTAGTAATCCTGAAGAAAGGGCTATTTTGGTACAGAAATAAATTGGGTGCCTTCTCCTCCAAGAGCTTGGTTGCCTCTTCCCAGGGCCATCCATATCAAGCTTAACCAATCAAATCCTATTCCTGACCAGATCCTGCATCAACGAAGAAGCATCAATAAATCACATGCCAAGACAAGAGGATGAACTGAAATTTCCTTTTCTCAGGATTTTCTCCAGGAGAAAAGGCCAGCTGACACACAGCCACCCTATGTGCCAAGCCTGCCCTACCCTAGTGAGCCTTCAAAAGGTGCAGAAATGAATTTGTGGCTCAGAATATCCAACAGCAAACAGCTAAGACATCTGATTATCCTTTCATAACTACAGTAAAATGCTAACATGAAGGATTTCTGTGAAAATTCATAGCTGATGAACCTTGGACTACAATATTCAGGGTTTGCTGCTTCTCTGAAGTGATTCACAATCTATCCTCATCTTTAACACACAAAGCAACTAAATACTTTAACAAAGTCAAAAGATGCTGTTAACCAAAGTTCAGTCATATAAATATTCCTTAATGGACCCCACGCCACTCCCAGCATCACCTCTCAAATTCTGCCCATCTCAGAGACACAGTGATTTGGAGTCTCCTGCAGGACGTTTCCTTGTTCTGTCCTTGAAATCACCCTATTTCCCATAGATCAGAAACATTCAATAGATGCTGATGTAGTGAAAAATTTAATGACATGGGATAATGCTAGTAGGAGATAGCAGAAAGGTGAAGAAACACTTAAGAATTAGAAAGAAAAGTATTTTCAAAAAATTATCCAAACCATACCTGGCTATCTTTTGTGATGTCTTTGTTTTCTTTGATTTGTGGTACATCACTACTCTTTTTTGTAAGCTCATCTATCCTTTCTTCACATTGTTCTTTTAATTCTTTCATCTGGTTGATGCACTGTGACCTGAAAAAACCATGAACAAGGCCATTAACTCTGATCCACACTCTTCTACAATGTACTTTTGTAAAACTACCTGATTCCTTTTTTCATATATCTAGTTTTTTCTTCCATAATACACATGCAAAAGTCTTAGAAACTTAGAAACATCATATGACCCCAAGTATGCTCTGACCCCACTATGAACAGGAACAGAAGTTTGTTTGAGTGGATCCCAATGGGACAGGCATCACGCTAGGGGAAAATGTGGTGTAAAATCACATCACTGTCAGTACCCACTGCCCTGGAGAGCCTGCTCAAGGAAGAGCAGGCTCTTGGCTGGGGACCACATTTTCTTTTTCCTGCTTGTCTTGCCGCAAAGAAGTTTGCTGGAATTTTTAAACCTTTTCTCCTTTCTCTCTCTCCTTTGCTTTTTTTTCCACTCAAAGGTAACTTCCAGGGGTTTTTTTTACGATCAGCTACAGACCTTGCAAACACATCTTTCTGCATTCAAAATTTTTTTCAGCAACCTTTGTACAACAGCATGGTCAACATACTGCAAGTTTCTCTCCTCCTCACTAAGACTAAGAAGGGGGGTGAATTTCCCCTGATTCTGGCTCTGATCAGTGTTATTATGAGCATCTACACCCTTACATGCAACAGCAGCTGGTTCAGACAGGCATGTTGCAGTTTCTCAAGCTGCAAATAAGTTACTACATAATCCAAATGAGTTCTCGAGGTATGTGCACTCTACCACAGCAAGTGACGCGTTTTTATTGCACTTTCACACTTCTCCATCCCTGCTTTTCAAAAGCAAAAAATCCCTTCTGTAGTTCACATCCCGAAAGGAAGAACAGTAGCAGACAGATATGCCATGGACTGACTAATTACCTTTACTACAATTTCTTTTGACTAGACATTAGAATAATGCCTGATTTGATAATGCTAATACATGGAAGAGTCACCAAAATAAGCTGTGCTTCAAACTGGTGAACATCACACAGTAAAGAGGCATAGGCTTGAGTTATGCATACATTCACTATTTCCTAGGAAATAAAAGGACATATTAATTGTCTGCATCTCAGTTTGCAAGCTTGAGAAAGAGGCAGTACACAGACAACCTGAAGCCAGAGATACAGTATTTGTGAAAGGTTGCACTTTTATCCCACATTGCACATGAAAATAAAGTTCATTTAACATCTGTGACAAGTCCTCACCATTTTAAATTTATTACCTGTAACAGAATTCCCATCCTTTAAAGGAGATTTGAATACTGTACTCATGCATACAACAACTTCTGGAGTACAGGGACAGCATTAGTTTCTCCACCCCATCCCATCACCATGACATTTCAAATGTGCAAAACTAATGCTCCTAAATTCAGTCTCTGTGGCATGTTTTCTCCTTCACTATGTAGCTAATTCTGTGACACAGAGCTCACCTGTGCACACACAAAGGAGACCAAATAATACCCTCCCCAGCTGCTCCCAGGGCCATCAAGGAAGCCACAAGCCCATCCAAGGATCATCTCCATGAGCCTAAAGGAGCATAGAGGCACAAAGGTGAAGAAAAGCCCAAACTACAGACTCAGAAGGAGGGACAGCCCATCTAGACCACCCCCAAGGCATGCTTTGCACTAGCAGACACTCACTCTCTCTCAGGGGAGAGGGGTGAGTCTACCAGTGTTGTCTGAGCTCATGCTTCATGTGTTCTGGCCACATGCAGATGTGCTCTGCATGCACAGGAACAGATGTTCCTTTCCCCTTCTGCGCTGCTGGATTTGCCAACCCCCAGCATGAGAAACAGAGTACCTTTGTTCTCCAGGAGCATCTATCACCTCCTCCTTGCAATCCTACCAAAAAACATTACTCTTGCATTCAGTCTTGCACTTGTCAGGTCTGCAAATATCAAACTAATTATCAGGCTTTTTACATGCAGCAAGATTTCTAAAGAAGTGGTTATGTAACAAACAAAACTCTTGGGAATAAAAATGCATTTGAATATTGGAAAGTATTCAATAATAATTTCAAAAGATCAGTCCAGAGGCTTGTGTTTCACTCTGGCTGCTGCAGGAGAGAAGGGTCAATGTGCCAGTGAGCCTTTGCTGCAGAAGCTCTAACCATGACCAGACAGTACTTGGTCCAGCACGCACCAGGGATTGTGAAGGCGACTGCTGAGGAATGAGCACACCACCAGTAAGGTCAGATAGCTCCTGTTGACTTCTGCAGGGAAAACACTACGCTTGCTCAAAAAAATGCCACAATGAAACTTCAAGGCTTGGGTACAAGAAGAAACAATGATTTTTTTTTATCTTCTAAGTTCACAGATTTTGTTCTTATGCATTTCATATGCACAACTGCTTTTACCACTGTCTTCTACAGAGTAGTAACTGAATGTTTAAAAAGAGTGATTGACAACATATGCTGTTAAAAAAGACATTTGACTTCTGTCATCTTTTTATAACATTTTCAATAATACAAATAATTATACAAATAACAGATCTCTCTGTTTTTGCACTGAGCATAGTGTACTCGCTACCTAAGGTACAAAACTTTCATCCATGTAAATCCAAGTAAAAGGAAGAAGCACATAATCAGGTCTAATGCCCCCTCCTAACAAGGCAGATGAACAGAGAGGCAACACAGTAGTTTATTCATAATGTGGAGGGGAGGAAGGAAGACAGATTAGAAATAACATTTGGAGTCTTTCTAATAATTAATATTTTTCTAGGCCCACAATCACATTGGGAAAAGGTTGTTTGTAAGCATTTAAAGTGACAGTATTAAGTGAGCATATAGCAAAGAGGAACATATGTAGCCAAGTACCATCAAATATCCATTTCTGCAATTAGCAGAACATAATATAAAGTCAGTTGTGTAACTAATTACAACAGAGAAATATTAACATTCCAATATCTTTACTAAAGGTGCACAACAAGCAACATTTTAAAAATACATTTATACATGTTCCTGCTAGAACTTTGTGAATGCTGTACAGTATCCAAGCTATAAATTACTCCATGAAAATTTGAGTGCAAAGTTTGTTTTCCTCACTTGCACTCTTAGGAAATAAGTATAGAAATAGAAAATGAACATTTAAGTAATATGCAGCAAAACTAGTAAAGATAGCATAACTTCTTGGTGAGATAACTTCCTTTATGGGCTCCCATGGAGGCTCTGCAGGAAATGGTGCACCTGCCTCAGGACCAGCTGGAGGCAGATCAGCTAGCTGAGTCCCTGTAGAGCTACCACATAGCTGATTTATCATGCCTGTCTCTACACTTACCCTGTTAAAAGCAAACCCATCTTTACCACTGAGTCATGCTTAGCTCTTCACCTTGAGTCAGCCCAGACCTTGGAGCTACGCTGTCTGAATACAACCTTTCTCTATTAAACAAAAAAAGATTCTTCATGGTACAATACCACAAGCAGGGGTGCTCTGTCTGTGACTTCCTCAACAGAGCCATGCTTGTAAACACTTCACCAGACATGGGTGATAAGCCTCCAGGTTTTCAGAAGTCAGACTCACTACATTTACCTTGTATCACTTCCTTGTACGTGTGTATCAATCCAGTGCTTCATGGGTGTACCTCTCATGTGGAGCGTGACTGTCCAGCACACAGATGTATTTGCACTATATACAGATCTATTTGTTCCTGCTTATCTCAGACTGAAAAGGCAGACACTAGCAAACAGATTCACTGACTAGCACAGAACTATCAACAGAGGTCCGTGAGTCTCAGGTCTGTTATTTAACTAAACAGCAAACATATGGTGCTTAACAACCATGGTACACAACAAACACAGAGGGGGGAAAGCCCCTTAACAGATACATAAGCAACACAGCTTATTGAGAGGTAGGTACCAACTAAAGTTTCCAACTTCCTTCTACTTTTCTGTTAGAAGTCCTAAATTACAGCTCCACTAATGTAATCCATCTAGGTCATCTTTATTACGTGAGTAATAATCCAAACAAAAGTCACAACCAACTGGTAACCAGTAAGTATCACAGAAGCACTAACATTAATCCTTCATTCTAAGGCAGGGGAAAAATAAAAAGAAGAAAACACCTACTTCAAGTTTAACCTGCAGAGTTCAAGTTGAGCTCTGTGTTTCACTTTTAGTCATAATTCCTAAAAAACCTGGCTAAACAATGGCTGCTGAAAAAATGCCTATCACTACAACAGTTACAATCTTGATGGAACATCATTATGAGAACTTGTAAACAGCAAATTCTATTGTTTTTTTGTATCTACGCACAAGGGGGTGGATACTATAGGATGTGAATATTATTGAGCAGAAAGAACTAAGGAGAAATTCCTAGAAATACCAGAAACATGTACTTAGTGTAAGGATACTGATAGGTACTTTTGTTCAGTTATCCATGCTTTACAATTCAGTGGGAAATCTCAAGAAAAAGCCATGACTAGGTACGGCTGTAAAGCAGAACACATGAGTCTGATGGTACCAGAAATTCCCAAGACCTCTGGCAGCTCAATAAGGTACAGCTTCTCATCAGGTATTCCCCTATCTCAATTCAAACTTCTTCACAGTTTAGCCTCTTCATGTTTTGATTTTCCCCCAAAATTCTGAAGTGATAATATTGCTACTTTTATGCTTCTGCAATAGAGGGAACATCAGGAAGTGTGTGGACAGAGATGAAAAACACTGCAAAGTTTATGCTCTTCTCTAAGATCAACTGTGAGCAATTTTAGAAGACGTGTCAGATGTTACTTTCTCCTTAAAAACATGTATTTACTAACAGTACTATAGCTAACACAAGAGTACTCTGGGTTATAACCAAGTCACCTATAATTTGGGAAATCATATTTCCTAAAGAACATACTTACAGGTCATATGAGAACTTCCTCTGAAGGCTAGTCTGGTTCTTCTGAAACAAGTAAACATCCAGCTGAAGCTTTCCATATTCCGTCTGTAACTCTTTCAAGTGTTCTGGCGAAAACACGATTAATATACATATTAAAATACACATATACCTACATATTCCACAACAGAAATATCAAAAAACAAATCTATAGTAAGAATGCTAAATTAATCCATCTGTCATGAAAACCACATTTTGTACTCAAATGCACAGATAATTGCTGAATTGATTCAACAAGGGTGCACAGGATCTGGTAAGAATAACCTTTCAGCATAATATATTAACAAAAACAGTATAATGTACATTTTTACCCACTTTTCCTCTTAAGGAATACACAGACCTGATTTGCAAACTCTGCTAGGCTGCAGTCTGGAAAATCTTTAAGTCTATGAAATCATAATCAGAACACAGTACGAAACAGCATTCACATTTATCAGCCATATAAAGATAAGCTTGCAATGCTTCCTTGAATAATACGCAATTTATAGCCATGTTTCTCAGGAACAGAGGCATCTATGATTTAGAGTTTTCTTCCTGATAGAAAGCTTTGTAAAAGGGCATCAGAAGATGACACCACAACACACTTACTTGTTTATAGGATTCATTCCCAAGAACCTCCAGAGGAATACATTGCTAACAATTTTGAAGCACCACCATGAACAGAAATGAATTAGACTGAGTTTTCTTATTTAACATAGGATTTGTGAACTCCTCTGGTGCTAAAGTGCATGACCCCACACCTCAGGGAAGAATGTAAGAATATGTTGCCAGGTAGAATGTAGAATAAATGCATTAACTTAGTTCTATTCCATATTATATTATAAGAGTCAGGAGTATTACATCAAGTAGTACATGGACAAATCCTCCTACTGCTGAGGCAGATTAGCCTGACACTTAACTGGAGCTATGAAGATGAAGTATCTAAGTCATGGCAGCTCCTGCACCTCTGCCATGACTTGAAGAAAGGCAGCACTCTCAAAAGACCACAGAAACATGCAAGTCTTAAAAACAGGTGGCTTAAAAAACAATATGAGAGAGATTCACAGGGGTACTACAACATACCTCGTAGACTCTGAATCAATCGATCATTTACTGTGATGTTACTCATCAGCATTTCCTGAAAGAAGCAGAACAAAAAACCAGTGTTTTAATTGCAAAGGACCTGTATTACCACTATAAACAACACCTATCAAAGCACTTGTAACAATATCTGGTTTTCATGTGTCACAGTTGTAACAGTGTCACAGTTGAACAAAAACTTTTAGCTGCTTTAGAGATCTACTATTGCAAACAACACTCATTTTAACATTCAGTGAAGGGGAGTGGGGAAGATATCACCACACAAATGAAAAGAGGAAGAATTTAAAGGAATTTAAAGATAGTAAAACTGCTTGTCACTTTATTCTAGTTTAATCTCACGATTGGAGTCACAGTCAGATTTACTGTATTTATCTCTTGAAGGAAGAATACAATATATCACAGCTCACTATCAATTACCTCTCACTTAGGAATCAATACACCTGCATTCAGGCATGCAAAGATGAGCTAGGAAAGCATTAATCATTCAGCATAAAGCAACTCCATGACAGCAATGTGAAGCCCTTGCATTGTATCCCTTTTCTACCTATCTTCTTGACTGCGTTCATGTTGGAGTGGCCTGCTTCCACTCCCTCACTTTGGCCTCCTTATCATTCTGATGAGGGAATCAACATAGGAACACATTTTGTCTATTCTTTCATCAATCTCCACATACACACATGCCCCAAAACACCTGAAAACTGAATAAAGTCAAGGTTAAGTGAAATTCTTCCTGTGAGCCAGATGTCAGAATAACTCAGATTTATAGTCAACATTTGGCAAGTCTGATGCAGAAGAGTTCTTAAGAATACAAAAAAGAGATCCAATGACTCTTCAGAAACAATCCAGTCTAGTCTTAGAAAGGTATTTCTTAGGCTTCATTGCCTGATCCCCTATTATCCTTGTCCTGGGAAACTTCAGTGTTCTTCAAGGGTCCCAGAGGAGAATACATCAACTCCCTTGTTTCCCAAAGTTTCTGCTCTAGTGTTGATGTGTGCCTATGTCCACACCTGAAAAGAAATAACAGCATCCATTCTGTCTGCCCAAGTCACCCTGAAACACCGACAACATTGCCAATGCCTTTTTCCACAAAGGCTACAGTAATAAGAACCGGTTGATTAGGTGAAGTGCAGCATTCAATAAATCTGAGTGGGCTAGTACCCAGTAGAGCAGTAGATTTGTCTTTGGTTGACCCTTCAAAGAGTCCCACTTCACAGAGGTGGTCATTCAGCTGTTGCTAAGTATTTCTACACCATGCTATACGTACAGAACACCATCACGAAAACCTCCAGAAAAAACATCTTGCTCCTTTGTTAAAAAGCAAAAAGAAAATCAAAAAACAATAATAACAACATAAATGTAGGGTTGTTTAATATACCTTCTTCTCCTTTCTCTTAGGACAGGTAAATAAAAAATGAATTTGTTTTCACTGGTTTATTGGAGAAAAGAAGTTAACATTTCAGTGGAAATTCCAAGTTTTGCTCAAGTGTGAACAATATAGTCAGGTTGTTCCAGGATTATCACCTTCAGGATAATACAGCATTGGCCATTACCAGAAACTGTCAATGAACTAGAAAAATCAGTATGACAGACTAATTTTATGTTCTTACAGTTTTTTGTGGGGCTTTGTTGGTTTTGGTTCTTTGTATTGGGGGGGAGGGGGAGGGAAGGGGCCAGTTGTGGTGGTTTTTTTCCTTAAAATAAAACTTCTAAATGCAGGATCACTTATGTGAAAGCAAAACATACAAGTGTTACATGTTTTGTACATTAGGAGAATATTAGCTGAAGTGAAAAAAATTATTTTCCGTGTTAAAAAAAGTCTCTTTGAATCACAACAGGGAAAAAAGGAAGTGTGCCTTGCTCTTTCTGGATTGCATATAAAACTTTCTTTTGGCAATGCCACACCTACATCCTTGAATGTATGGGCGAAAGTCCAGGAAAAAACTTGTTAAAAACTAGTTAGCTATTTAACTTGAGCAGGAAATACAGTTTAATAATTTGCAGGACAGCACTGCAACTGCCAGATTCCAATCTGTGTCAATAACATCAGGCCTTCCATTGTTCCTCCTATCATTCACGTGTTAACTAATTCTCACCTTGTGGCTTTAAATTAAGCAAACATTATTTACTTTTGGGGTTTTATGCAGGTCAAATGAAAACTGCTGGGAAGCAGTCAGCAGACACTTGCCAATACTCAGTTCTAGAAAGAAACTCACATTTTAAACTTAATTCAGCGCACAAAACAATAGCTACAATCCCCAGGAGTGAAAAATCCAGCTTTTGGAAAATCACTCTACCACCTTATCAAAATCTGATGTTCTGTGACAGAGTAACTCTGTAACATAGAACCAGCTTGTTGTATTTGTAAATATGTTTGCACGGAAGCCCTTATGACTATCAAAGAAAAAAAAATCAGTTTTTTGACTGAAGACAACACTGTGGACAACAGTACTTCAGAAATCAAAACTCAAAGTCACCCTTCCACCAGTAGTGAGGGAAAAAAATTTGCTCCAGCTGTATAGCAAATTTTTTAATGACACCTGCCACAGATTTGTTTATTATTCAGCACAGAACATATCTACATAAGTCTTATTCCACTCGAGAAACACAAGGCTAAAGTTACTGTTTAAAAATAATAAAACATAACACAGAAATATCCATGAGAAAGCTTTGAGATAAATTATTTGAAATCTTTGTTTTGAGCACATACTTTGAATGACATAATGCATTTGATCTGAATAATGCCCAATAGTATTCTTCATACACATATTCCTTGAAGGAATTACTACAGTAACTCCTCCAGCATTTGCTAGTATCAAGAATCAAGCTAACCCAAGTACACTGAACTGACATATGTGCTTTCCAACACTGACAATACGTGATGTATATAAAAGCATAATGAGAAAACAGAAAAAAGAAAGCAAAGAATTTGATGAGCATAAACAGTAAAACTTAAGAAAGGGGTTTTGCATTCACAAATATAGCACAAAGGAGACAAAGATTAGCCACAGGATCAGGAACTCAGCTGGTAAGAACAAAACCAACTGTGAATAAAGCAAGACAGGAAGATAAGATTTATACATGCAGAAACAACCATTTCTAATTAATCAGGGGAAAGTAGGACACTTATTTCATTATTAACTCAAGCTGATTTTTGTCCTTACAGCAAAGAAAAAGAGCAGTTCTGTCTTGCATGCTCCTATGGCTCCCCACCTCTACACTGGCATTAGCATGAGAATAATGCTGGCAACACATTGATGTTTTAGTTGCTGCTCAGTAGTGCTCACCCTAAGGCAAGGACTTTCCCATTTCCCATGTTCTGCCAGCCAGCAGGTGCACAAGAAACCAGGAGGAAGCTCAGTCAGGTGTCCCAAACTGAACAAAGGGATATTCCATGCCATAGAACATTGAGACATTAAGTGGAAGAGTTAGTTAGGAGGCACCAATCGCTGTTGGGGGACAAGTTGGGCGTCATTCAGCAGCTGCTGAACAATTGGATTGTGCATGTCTTGTTTCTCTTGGGTTTTATTCCTCTCTCTCTGTTATCAAACTGTTCTTATCTCAACCTGCAGAGCTTTCTTCAAAAATATAGGGGGAGACATGGGGAGTGTGTAAGTGGCTGCATGGTATTTAGTTGCCAGCTTGGCTTAAAACATGACAACTAGACATAAAAAGATTTTGTGGTTCCAGGCCAAGAGACTAATGGCTAGACTACATATCAGTATGTGGTGGAAAAGTTCATAAGATTCCTAAAGAAATATTTCTCTTTAAGGTTAATCATTGTGCTGCACACTCATGTATACTTCAGTGGTGGCACATCAATTGAAGTAAGCCTTACAACAAACTTCAAGTTCAAAATGGAAGAGATATTGTTCATTTAAATCTATTTCTCAATAAACTGAACTTCATTCAGAAATTGCAGTTTTCCTCAATAAATATAAGAAATCCCATACAGTCAACAAAAGAACCCCAAACAAAAACCAGCCAAACAGACAAACGAACAATCCAGGCACCCAATAAAATCCAAACCCAAAAAACCACCTCTATTTCTAAAGAGCGGCTCTGCCAAAGATCAGAGACTCAACCTTGTTTCACAGCCTGTGCTACAAGCAATCTAGATTCCCTGTTTTCTTACAGAGGACACAAGGACATGCACACCATGACATGGGGCAGTTCTGCCTTCAAAATTGCAGAAACCACCAAAACTGCAAAGTTAGTTTCTTAAAATCTCAGCACAAGAGGGTGGGTTTTGACACACATGAATACAAAATTACTTTTACAGGCACAGGGCAACAGCAAGTAGATTGGGGAAAAAAAGCTCTGTGAAACTACAGGACTTTCACTGTATTGTTATATTTAACTAAAACCCAAATAGTAGGCAATGTAAGCAAAACAAAATCCTATGATATGAGAATATTAATATAAACTTCCACAGGTATATCTAATGCACCTTCTTTCTTTTTGTCCATTCATTTAGCTGTGAAGAGGTAGAAATATTCCAATAGTTAACTCTTAAACTACATATACTCTAAATTCCTTCTCTCTAGTTCAGCTACTCTTAAGACAATCAATTTATTTTTTCTTCCCACCATGTGAAAATATATTTTGAACAGAGGTGATCTTCTAGACTTCTGCTGTATCATTTATGAGTATGGATACTGATTTCTCTTGCTAATTTAGTAATATTGTGCCATGGCAAATATGGGACATGAGGCAGTGCTTCCTTACCTCAAAGCTAGAAGATGCAACATTGTTTGGGTTGAACAAAAAAAAATAAAATAAAAATAAAAAATAAAAAAAAAAATAAATCAAAACACATATAGCCTTTGGTGAAAAGGAAAAGGTACCTTTCTTCTCTTTCCCTGCAGACTACTGTAATTCCTTCTGAGTGGAGTCCACTCCCCGCATACCAATAGATATTTTGTGTCAGAAGACTGTGCTGGGAATTGAAATTTTCCCAGAGGGAGGGGACCAGAGAACAGCTGCAGCCAGTCTTAAAAGATACTGAGCAATAGGACATTGACATGTTTCACACAGAACATACAAACCTTGGCTCTTCTCCTCAGTAAAACAAGATCTGTGTTGGAGAAGATTTATGTAAATCCAAAGAAAATTACCAATTCTAAAAGTGTGGTCTTGCAGTTAAGAGCTATTAAACATATTGTTGTCCTGCTATGCTCTCGAAAGAAACTTCTGTGGCTCTTTACACCCCAGAAGCTACAAGTCCTGAATAACAACCACAGAGAATACTGTTCTTTAGAAAATTGCTTACAGATTAGAAACAGTGCTTTTGCACTCTTGGCTGTTATCAAGTGTTCATGTAAGAGTACTTGATCTCTTAATTCTATTTCTACTTCATTCTATTCTGGATTTCCAGAAGCCATTTCCTAAACTTACACTAATCCTTAAAAATTCAAGCAGGTTTTTTTTAAAAGCAGACTGATGACAGGAGTGTTTTATACATACTCAGACCTTAGGAAATAATTACAATAGCAATTTTGCAGAATTACATTGCCCCAGTCAATAGTGAGCCCACACAGTATAACAGGCTCAGACTACCTACTTTCTATGCCCTCATCCTTCAAGTAGCAGAGACAGTTCTACCACAAAACAAGGCAGATTAACTCAGAGTGATTGCTGCACTGCTAGTGTCAATGACTTTTAACTGGGCAAATGCCTTACTGGTGTTTCAGTTTAGTACAAAAGTAAAGCAGTATTATAATTATTCTATATTTTACCAGCAGAATAATAAAACACAGCGAGCAAAGATGGACAGCAATTATGATGGGTCTCAAATGTTACTTGAGAGTTGCTTTTCGTTACAATTCCAGATTGTGTAAGTATGCCTTCTACAGGTATATAAGTTTCTTCTATTGCCAGAAGAACTATAATTTCTTCCTGAAAAAGTGGGAGGGTTGAGATGGACCAATCATTCCTACACATCTGCTGAAAGCATTTTAATTTTTCTTTAAGAACAGCAAGAAGAACTAAGGAAAATTTCATTTATGACTCAGAGATCTCTTGTTAGTTATAGAGTTTGTAAAATGCTTGTAAAACAAGTTGAGAGTCTTGGATTTGGATTTGCATTCATTCTTCCTGACTAGGTAAATACTTGCTGCTAATCCTCATTGAGTAAATAAAGTTCAGTCAAGGAGCAAGTTTCCCATAACCAGAAAGGGTGAATTTATTACTTGCCTCCCTGGAATCCCAGATTCCACTAGAAATCATGGAGCCAAAAAACATGGATATGTGTGTGCATACAAGACATGAACATACAAAACACACTTATCTATGGATATAGATACACACAAACAAAAAAGCGCTCAGAAACAGTCTTTTCTTGTACTCCACATCCCTCTGTAGAATAACCTCTGATCCTAGACAACTTCTTCAGATAAAGGTCATTAGTGAGGAGAATTAATCTTTCCCACTCTTGCCTGCCACTGTATCAGAGGCATTCCTGAATTACAGTGGATGAATCCATGCCAACATGTCTGATGTCTTCTTTTAACAAATGCACAACTTCCCAGCAAAACAGCTCTCCCTACTCTTAAATCAGAGTTGGGAAAAAAACAGCATCTGTGTGGGATATTTGTTCATGTGTCACAAAAAAAGCAGATTTTGAATTTGATGCAAAAAGGTGTACAGGCATGCTCACCCTACCACTTCAGGCTCCTGAGTGAAACATGCTCTTCTCCAGTCACAAAATGCAGAAGACAGGAAATTTGTCCAATGCACCTCTTTCCTAGAGTATCACTTCCTGGGATTTCAAAGCAAGCTTCATAACAGACTGTTCCATCACTGAACAACTGTATTTTAGGGTGATAGAGGGAAAAGCAATTAAGAGGAAGGAATTACTACTAGACTGGCCCCAAAATCCACCTCTAACACTGAAATGCCAAATGAATTCCAAAGCAGCCATAAAGCACAGTATTTTCCAAGCAGTAGCTTCCTCTGTCTGAGGAACACTTGGAGACAAAACAAACACCTGGGTACTGGGTGTTTGTCCAAGGTCATCCAGTTGCTTTTTAACCTACATAGACCCACCATAACTGGGTATGATGGATGCCATGCACTTGCAGCCTCACCACCTATTGTTTGTGAAGAGCACTACCTTCTGCTCAGTCTGAACTACAACTTGAAGATGGCATTTGAAGCACATCAGTGAATGCAGGACAACCCTGCTTTGTCTTTCCCAGCCACAAACATTTTCTGTACCTGGGATCCTGGAGATGACTGCGATGGTTCTCCTCTGCCGATTCTTGTCCAGCCTGTAAACAACAGTCTGGATTCCTGTAGGAAAACTACTGCACAGCTTTGGTTATCTTTGCTCTCCTCTCCGTGCCTTTCCCAGCACTCCAAAACTCCACTGGCGACCTCCCCACAGTACAACACTTCTAAGCAGCTTTGCAACCTCTGTCTTCTCATTTATCCCTGCAATACCACTGTCTTACCACATTGCTGCATAATATCTCTAAAAGCCATTGCAATTCCAGGTGTGAATGTGTTCACTTTTTCTCCCTCACCTTTATCACTGACCTTTTCAGTAGCAACACCCAATAATAGGAGGTAGATGTGACAAGATTGATTACTCACTTGAATCCTGTCTGAATATTCTTTTTAAAAAATACATACATCAAAAAATAGACAAACTATACCTCATCTTTTTTAAAGTATATGCAAAGACTGAACACAAAGAGAAGAGAGAAATCATCAAAGAAACATGTTTGTCTCAAAAGAGGTAAAAAGAATTGGTTTATTGTTTCCTTGAAGACTTGGGGTAAAGATTATTTCAAAATAAATTAATGATATATGCCATTGATGTGCATATTCTACCTTCAATTTTTACTCAGTTTTTGTTCCTATCACTCCTTCAAAGATTAATCTGGTGGTATTTTGATCAGGCATCGCGTTTTGAGCAGCAACCCGTTCCCTCACAGTGAACCTGCTACCTGAAGAGCACCTATTACCATCATGAGATGTGCGTGCTCAGCCTGCTGAACATAATAGTCCTGGAATGCTGATCTATAAACTTCAGTCAAGAGACTCTACAGGAGAAGCAAGTGAATACTCTCAGCTAAATACTTCTGCTAATAGGGAGAAAAGTGATATTACTAACAACTGCAATCAAAGCGGTATCAGCAACATGAGGAAAACACACAGCAAAACAGTTTGCAAGATACTACACAGCAGGAATCATACACACTGCTATTTAAATAGCTTTGTTCACGTTCTTCACAAAGGAATTCCATCCCCCTGTCAAAGTCGAACTGTCAGGAGCACTGCCATGGAACCTCATTGTCTTCCCAATACTATTGAGTTTTGGAGGCAGAGAGCCAAGATGCCATAAAATTTGTAATGTATTTAGAAATAAACGTCAACCATTTATGCTTATAAATATATTTGGGAATATATCTTTTGTGCATCTTCCTCTTTTTCTTAATTTTTAAAACATTTCTATATAGGAAAGAAAGCCGAGGGCCAATCCAAGTATGGTAACGATTTATAAAGGGGGTAAGAGTTTTATTTAGAACTGCTGTTACTTGCAGCTTCTAGTATTTCAAAGTTATACAACAAATGTTAAAACGTGCATTCAAGATCCATTTTCTCAATATCTTACGATCATAAAATGTTTTGCCACACCAACACTGATGGATGCTCATCAGCTGCAACATGTGAGCAACACTTTCTGTTGTCGAGTGTGTCTTGGTAGACCACAGTCTCACAGAAGACTGTGGCTAGAGAAAGCCATACCTTCTCTTCCTGATGTACTCTGATGGCATTTTCCATCTGAAAGCTGTGCAAGGACTGGATTTGGTCGATCTGTTGCCGCTGCTTCTCTAGCTCCCCTTGGAATTCATTCTTTTTTTGCTCCACAGCACCCCTCTCCGCCGCTGCCCTGCGGACTTTGCCTTCCAGATCCGCAACTCGACCCTGAGGAAGAGCAGATTAGCCAAAGCAAACAGAAATGCTTCCCCCTTGCCAAAATCTTGTTCAATATATTCAAGGAATAGCAAATTTCACAGCTCTAACAATGCTGATATAATGAAAGTCCTGTGTCAGGCAGGGATACTTGTCATACACACAGAGACACACACCTCCCCACTTCTACGTAAATTAACAGGAGTGCCTATTTTGTACTGACTGTCAAAATTTCAGTTAAAGATAAAAATTAAAAGCTCAGCACCTGAGCTTAAAAAAATACAACAAAACCAAAACATAAACATAAAAAAGATTAGAATCTACAATCTTTCTGAAGTACAAGGTAAAACAATTTTTTAAATTTAGCCCATACAAACCTGACAGCTCTACACTTCTCGGTGTTGATCCTAAACTAACTCAGTGTGAAAACTCAGCTCTCAAATCAATCTGATTTCCTGGAAGAGCCAGAAAAGAGTAGATGGAGGACAACACTGCTCAACTTTCACATGAACAACTCATATTTGGCTATTACACAAAGACACATATGAGAAAAATTCATTCATAAACAGAAAATCATCATTCTTCTTGACTGGGCAAAGAGCAGCTAGAGTCAGAAAAAAATTCAACACCGTCACATCCTGTACAGACAGGGACATAAGACAAGGAATCAAGTGTGATGTTTTTACATTCTTTCCCCCTCCCCACCAACCCACCTCCTTCTTTTTTCTAAGTACCAATTTAGTTTTACAGGACATCGTTCCCAAACATTTTGATTTAAAACTGTTTTTCAGCAGCAACTAGGAATACAAAAACATGCAAGGGGGTGGGAATATCAACAGAATATTATGACCCACCTACTCTGCTTCCTGCCATAGAAAGCAAGAAAGGGGAGAGGAGGCAGAGAAAAAAATTAAAAAAGACTTGCATTTTAGCTGGAATAGCAAGGAAAAGCACCCATTCCATTTCAGTCATAACAGCTGCAAAGTCTTGCCAACAAACAAATGGGTCAACAGAGTGCTTTAGAAGTTCCATCTGTGTCTTCAGCTATATTTGTATTCCATTCAAAGTGAATGACTATGCAGAAGTGAAGTAATTTTCAGGCTAACTTTGGGAGAGATGTACAAGATGGTACAGTACATCAGTAATATCAGAGGACCTTGCGTCTCTAGGTTATTGAGACCAAGCTAAAATAGGATGGTGGCATATTTTTTTCACTGTCTGCTGCTTCATGGCTGTGCAGCAAAACTTCAGCAGCATTGACACAGTTACTACCCACTGGTAGCCACCATCCTGAAGACACTGACTAAAGGGCAAGCAAGGGATGACCAGGGTCTCAGAACTCGTAAGGGAAAACCAAGACACACCCTTAACTGCATGGTCAGACACAAGTGTCCTGTTTGAATAGTGCCCACTCTGAAGTGAAACAGGAGTTCAACTCTCTCCGCTGTCAACTCAGTACCAAAATTTGGCTCAGTTACAAAGAGGATACAAATTCACTGGATAAACTGGGAAGAAGCTCTTATGAGCCACGTTTAATCAACGTGTTGTTAGTTTTTGGGTTAGCTTGTTAAAAACAATAACAAAAGAGAAAAAAAAAGAAGAACTGTCCTGCAGAGATTGACACAAATCAGAAACTTGACTCAGGTACCCTACTTCAGAACAAATGCTCCAGAAAGGATTAAAATGCAAGGTCAACTGCCATAAAAAATACAGCTATCATCAGAAAAATACATTTATCATCAGACAAGGTAATTATTCCATGTGACTTGCACATCCTTCTTCAGAAAGGTCACTAAGAAACACAAATTCAGATTCTTAGACACTGTTTCTGAACAACCTAGATTCCCTTGTACTGGGTGGGAAAGTATGCATATAATCTTATGGGTCATGTACAAAGACAAATCTAGGGATATATGAGTGTGCTAGATTTGACTGGGATAGAGTTAATTTTCTTCACAGTGGCTGGTATGTGGCTCCGTTTTGGATGTGTGATGAACACAGGGTTGATAATATAAAGATGTTTTTGTTACTACTGAGCAGGACTTGCAAGAGCCAAGGCCTTTTCTGCTTTGTGTACTGCCATGAGGAAGTTAGGGTTGCTTGGGAGGTTGGGAGGAGATAAAAACCAGAGGATGGCATTTGTCACATGTTTAATGTGAAACAGCACAAGACAGCTGAATACTTTGTGTGAGCAGAAGTAACAAGTATCACACATGCAGATGTGTTCAAGTTTTGGATTCCTTTCATATACAAATAAGCATTCCTCCCATTCCCCTAGTCTCCCACTACTGATAAGCAACGACTGTAAAATTTGTGAAAGTTCCTACAACAAGCTGAAGTTTCTGATTTGTCACATGAAGGAGAATCATCTTTCTTGTGAACCATGTTTATTATCTGCACAAGTACAAAGTGACATGCAGAGCAAAAGGAATGTTACCTGCAGATCCATGCTGCGAGAACTTGCAATCCAGTAATTGAAACCCAAAACAATTATGCACGCCACAAGTGCAGCCATGAGAAGTGGTGGAGACTTCATCCCGCGACAGCTGGTTCCCAGTCCTACCATTTAATGAAAAAAAAAAATCCGGAGAACCACAGCAAGTATGGAAACCTGCAAATTAAAAAGGGCACATTATACTGCATCCCCAACTACAGCTGTTCTATACACACAATAAAACTTTCTATGCAATAATGCAACAGCTCTCAGCTGACAGGCCTACACCGAGCAAGGAAGGTTAATGTATTAGTGTTGACCTGTCCAGGTATTTACATCTGAAAGACAAAGAAAGGTCATTGAACACTATTAGGTTGTACATAAAGCCTCACATGGTCTTGAGGGGGATGTCTTGAATACTCTTAATAATATAATGAAAATCTGTGATAAACGAGCCAGCCATGCTTTTATCATACATTCTACCCAAAAAGCCAAGTAGATAACACTGCTCTAGAGCATAGATGAGATTTTTACCTCATTCACTAAGAAAATTAACTTAGTCTTGCTCTTTGAGGAGTAATTTGCACTTTGCTTCCTAAAATTGGGCAGTTTCAACTTATTCCATCTGATACTACTATTCTAACTTCTTGTTCCCAAGCTTGTTAGCAAATAATTAAATCAGATTGAACCAAATTATTTAAAGGATAATCTAAAAATAAAAATTAATATAAATACGAGCAGACACTCCATTGATTCAAATGCTAAATTGCATTAAGTGTTCTCTGTTTTGATCCCCAGCTGCTTTCTCTGCTCCTATAGCAAATAAATTATGAATTAGCATTACCAAGGATACTACTGGTTGTTATTCAGACTTGTGTTATTTCTGTGAAACAGCTCATCTTAAAAGATAGGCAGGGGCAAAGGACAGTTGCAATTCTCTTTGACATAGACTACATTCATTTTATGTGGTAAAATCCAGTTTTAATAAGCCTAATGGTACCTAGCTTTATGAATCCTCAAACTCCACTGGGAATCTTGGCTGCCATTTGTAGAAGATTGTTCCCTTGTAAACTGAGATTAACTTTTTTTCTTTCTGCACTCCTGCAGACAAACCCCAGCAAAAATAAACAGAGAAGACCAGGCAGACAGCAAATATTACATACATCACAAGACACTAGTTAAATCTAAAATGGTCACATTTACTAGTAATATATTGTACAATCTCTCAAGGTACACGCTCTTAAGCAAAGCAGCCACTTCCCTTTGGTTGTAATGCACAGGTGGCAATGTTTTAAAAGTTAATAAATGGTAGGAACTCTCAAAGGATTTACATGCAAGGATAAACTGTAAACACAAGGGGAAGAATGTGATGCCAGCACTTCACAGGTAGCAGAAATGAGGATTTTACTGTATGTCCAGCACTTCAACAGCTCACCTACATCTAAGTGTGCACAGGCATCCTCTGCAAAATTCCCTCTTTGCAGTCAACATATAATGTATCTTCTCCTCTTCTCTCAGCAGGCAGTGCACAATACTGCCACACTCATGAAGGTTTCAGATCTGTGTGTTCATTTGAAAAGTTTGCTAATTTGTATTTGAGGATGGAATATACAGAGTATATAAGAATAAAATGTAGCTTCCTGAAAATGTTGCCTCTTCATATACACAAACACACCACAAAACAATGCAAAAAAAGTATGCAAACAAGTCTAACATCTGAGACTTGAGTTTCTTGCCTAAAGAAAACCTGAGCTAAGAAGCAAAGGGACACGTGCAACACAGCTCCAGTGGACATCCACAGGGCCACATACAAATGAGGTAAGGTCAATACTAAGAAGCAAATGCACAGGGATAAACCATGCTTTTTTTTTTTTTTTCTTGTAAAGCAAAAAATTAAGGTGCAGTAGATTAAAACACACCCAAAGACATGCACAAATTTTCAGTAGAATGCTATGAATTGCAGAAACACATACATCTTGCACAGACTATTTTCCTGTTGTGTTATCCTAAAAGAAGCACCTGAGAAATACAGAGTCACAATGTGTTACACATGATCCCTGAAATCAACCACAGATCTCCAGAGCAGCAAACATGGAGAGCACAAAGGGTATGACGAGCACTGCCACCTCAACTAAGAACAAGAAAATTTTGTTCTTTGCGTACCAGAACAAAATATTGTATTTGAAAAAACATCTGTCACAACCTGCCATGAAGTCATCCATATCCTGTTCTTTGCTGTAAGAGTATCAGTTGGTACACTTGACACATGGAAAAACTACCAACATAGCACTGCAAGATGCAGAGATTCATTCCAAGTGTACCTTGAATAAAATAACCAGTATCTTCCTCACTCTCAGATATAGAGAAAACAGTTCACATTATCAGCAGTAACAGCTTGCACTGGAATTTATCTACTGGATAAATATATGGGGCTAACTGTTCAGCTCAAAAATTTTCAGAGGTAAAGCAACTATGTCGTTCAAAGGAAGAATGATTAGTTCACCATGCAGCTTAAAGCACAGGCACAAAACCATGTTAAAAAAATGCCAGTACACCTAGACAGTACACAAATCTGGCAGCATCAGCACCTTTTCCACTGCTTTCAGCTGTTAAAAACAAACAGGCAAGAAAGCGCTGATTTCACTTAAGCATGTTTGACTTCAATACATTGCTTTTTCTAGAAAAGCCAGTGTTGTTTGCTCTTAAATAATTTATATTAATTAGGAATATATTTTTATATGGAACAGAAGGAAGAGCAAAAGGAAGAGGAAAGACACGAAAGACGCAGAAGGATCTTCCATGCGCATACTGCAGATCCAAAACTTCACCTCAGCTGCAATATTGATATTTCCTCTCTCATCAGTTTAAAAATAAAAACCATTTAACTTTCTGCCATGGATATACACACTCACATATTTTGGAGGAGAGATAAGCAAATCAGCTCAATAAGCACATTTACATGAAAATGTCTTTGCACATGCTGTTTTCCAGGAAACATCTGGTCTGGCACAGTTACTTGAGTTGAATTTAAAATAAGTTTCTGATTTTATGGGTAAGAAAGTAGTGTTACTGAACATGAAAGAATCCATCTTTCACCAATATCCATGGTAGATGTAAAAATAAGCACATGCATAAAATTCCTGACTTCTGAACAGCAGATTTCATCCTTCTGCTTTGCCAACCTACTGGTGCTTCATTGTGAGGGAGATGGTTTAGACTCTGAGATTTCAAGCAAATTAACATACAGCATACTTTTACTTCCCACAGTGAGCAATTATTTCTTTTACTGTACTCAGCTGAAGTAGGATAGCTGGTATCCAGCAATCTCCCACTACAGATTAGTAACAACCTTGCCAACTGAGCCTCAAGACCAACACACTAGGGGTAAAGACAAAACAAAATGGTGTATTTCAGACTTCCAGAAGGAAAGCCAAGTCTCTCTGCTCACAGGGTCCAGCTCTGTGTACTTCCATAAGACCTGCCGAGCAGGAACAACCAGAAAAGATGAAAAATTCAACAGACACACAGCAGACAGAGTAGCCCTTATCCCCACCAGCATACCTGCCTACGAACCACCTCCTCTTCCACCCAGCCACTGCATAGTACAAAGCCAGAACACATCTAAAGACCAAGCACAGCTGAAGCAGCCACTGAAAAGTGAAGGCACAGCTTCTTGGATGTCAGAGTACTTGGAAGTCTGAGTAAGGACAAAGCCTTACTAAAACCCCAGTGGAAAGGTAGAGCCACAACCAGAGACAAGAGAAAAAAAAAAAAAAAAGCCCCAACAAGGAACTAAGGGCTAATGCACAGCACAAAGGTCACACAATCCCATCCCAACCAGACTGCACGAGAATGGGGAAAGCTCCTACCATCACGGGAGCCCCTCAGACAGACAGCGGTGTTATCCCTACCTGTTCCAGATTCTTTTCCAACTTCCCAGTGAGCTTCTGGAAGAAACTGCCCTTTTTTTTCAGATATTGTCATGAAATTCCTATGTCTGACTGCTTGCATTCAAGCATACTGGATTAGCCAAGCAAGTAAACCAAAACTCCTTCTACTGACAAGTTAGTGAGTTATACCCAGACACAACTAAATCAGACTAAAATGTACTAGAATTTGGGTTTTAGAATAAAAAAAAAAAAAAGTTAAATTACATTGGAAAAATAAGTAATTCTTTAAAAAGTGAATCAGAGACCAAACATTTGTGTGCCCAGTCTTCCAAAAAAAGTTGACCGTTTGTGGGCAGGTGGAAACAGAGTCCAGAAACAAATAAGTTAAAACCTTTCATTTTTCATTTGATAAATGGTTAATACACAGTGGTGATTATCCTTGAAATATAAACCCAGTTAATTCTTAGTCACAGCAGAATCTTACTTGCAAGTACCACTATTCACAGCCCCATGGTAAGAACCAGCTATAGCCAGTAGCAACCTTTATGCTTTTAAGGTTGTACAGACTGTCCACAGGGGTCAGGAACTGTACACTGTCACAAAACACAGCATACAGATTTCTTACTATCCTCTGCAGCAACACTGTCTGGGGGGTGGTTTTTCTTTGCAAATTTGCAAGTCAGAAGAGGTCAAACAAATATTTTTCCAATGAAGGTTTAAAGTTTGTGCACTAAACTCAAGCCTCCTGATCACAAACTTTCTATATGGTTTTCAGAGGGATTTACAAATGCCAGGGGGAAAAAAAAAAAAAAGGAAAAAAAAAAGAAAAAAACACCCTGAAACATTCATCAACAGTCACTACTCAAACTTCTATACTTTGGATGAATGTCACTGAGTCACTGTTTACCCAAATTATCAAGTTACACTTTTCACAGGAAGGGAAGGGCATTTTCACAACACATTCAGGAACTTCACTCTCATCCTGCTTAGGAATAGCCATTTAATAGTCAATTCAGATCTCAGGTCTTCCTTTTCTGACGCACTCTAAACTAGAAGTAACAGATCAGAAGACTATGAAAACCCTGAAAATGCATTATCTGGCCAAGGACATGATGACTGTTACCACCTGTCCACTATGTTTCAGCTCAAGGAGTCTCTGTTCTTTCAAATGACTACTTTACAAGAAGCTAATAGCAAAACACCCTCAATGCCCTTTATCTGATTAAAGAGAATTCCCAAACAGGTATGTGGCAAAACAGATGATAGGGGTTTAAAGTAGGTATCTATTCCAACCACAGAAGTTTGCTAACCAAAAATAACTTGGTAAAATGTTCTAGAATACTAGACATGTTTCTGGACATGCTGCCCAGATGTACTTTAAAAAAACAGTACTATCACCTGAAAATACCATGTATGGAAACAAAGTTAAACAAGCAAACTTATACACCTGAACTATCTCAAGAGTTAGTCAGACTGTTCACTTATTTTTATGACTATATTTTGTTACTGGTATTTTTCCCATACAACATGAACTAGATTGTTAAAATCACCATTAATAGGACACCCACTTATCTTTAACGAAGATTAGGAAACAGAGTACAATAAGTTTAGATATGTGATGAGAAACCCACTAAATCGCTACCATTTCCCCACCAGTGCAAAACTACACACAGTTTGTGTAAAACACACAGACCTCCCATTAGGAGGAAAAAAAAAATCATTACAAATAGTTCTTTAAGAGCAAAGTGTTTTTAAGATGTAAGATGAAAGGCTATTCAAAAACGGTCAACTCAAGAGCAAGATTTTCCAAAAACCTGATCAACTCCTTCTATCTTCAAGCTGACAAGGAAATCCAATGAAGAAAAGCAAAGAAACCTCCGGGGTGCAGGTGATAGACAGCACTCATTGCATACCCAACAGCAGAACCAAAATTTGTGAAGAGATGTGGGTAACACTTTTCCAAGCAGAGGCGGGAAGGCCTCTGCAGGCATGAACTTTTGAGAAGCCATCAGTGCCCTGAGCAGGGGTAAGGCCTCCACAGCTGTGCCCACAGGGAGGGAAGCAGGGAGTAGGCTGCCCAGGGCTGGCTCGGGAGGAGGAGGATGGTGAACAGTCTCAGGTCACCGCCCGGGCTGGGGGAGACCTCGGCAGGCCAGCTAGTCCGACCCGTCCCGGGAAGGGCAGCCGAGGTACCGGGAGGAGGTATCTCACACTTGCATTGATCTCTCACATTACTATTTCTACCTCCGCTGCGAATATTCAAAGATGTTTCCGGCTCAAGACGCTTAAGAGTGAAGGCTGGCTGAAGAAACAAGAAAATGCGACGTAATTAAATGCTACCAATGTCCAGCAAGCACGGCAGCTCAGCCCTGGCAAGCCAGCCCGGTAGCTCTGCGGGCACTGCCGGCGGCGAGCGGGAAGTTCCCGCGCGACGGAGCCCGTCCGGGGCCGCCCCTCGCCGGCCTCGCCGCCCTCACGGCTGGCGGGCCGCCCGTCGCCGGGTCTGCCGCTCACCCTCCCCCGCCGCCGCGGCCGAGCCCAGCCCGGCGGGGCAGAGCAGCGGCCCGGGGACCCTCACGCCCCGCCCGGCCGCCTCACCTCGCCGTGCGCCGGCTGCGCCCCCGCCGAGCCCGAGGGCGAGGAGCCGTGTCGCGCCTCCCGCTGCCCCCGCCGCCCGGGGCGAACGAGAGCGGCGGCAGGNAGCCCAGCCCCTCCCCGTCCCGCCGGCGCCTCCGCCCGAGGGGCGCCCTGGGCTGGGCAGAGAAAACCGCAGGACTACTGCTGTGGCAGTGCTCACCGCCCTGCTGCGCTCCGCTCCGCTCCGCACAGCACCGCTCCGCCCCGCACTCGCCTTCACCGCCCCGCACTCGCCTTCACCGCCCCGCACCCTCTGCCCAAGCGGCTCGGGCAGAGGCCTTCCCTCACCAGCGCTTCTGCTGAGTTCCAGATTTCCAGTCTTGACCACAGGCGCTTCAGTAGATGGAAAGCGGCACACGGGCGAAGGTGAGTGTCCAAAGTCAGAGACGGAACGACAGAAAACTAAGGAAAGCTGTTTTATTACTTACTTTTGACAGCTGAATGGATGATGCTGGTATTTTCTCAATTTTAAAAAATGCAAAGTTAGTCAACCTATTAATTCCATGGTTGTCATTAACTCAGCTGGACACTTTCCACCATCTAGAGAGAATAACAGAATCGTTTTGTTTGGAAGAAACTTTAAAGACAGCCTAGTTCTAGCCCACCTGCCGTGGGCAGGGACATCTTCCACTAGGCCAGGTTGCGCAAAGCCATGTTCCAAGCCTTGAACACTGACAGGGATGGGGCATCCACAACTTCTTTGGCCAACCTGTTCAAATGCCCCACCACTTTAACAGTAAACAATTTAGTTCATAATTTGCAAGGATTTCCTTTCTAAATTTCCCCTCTTTCAGTTTGAAAACTCCTCTTTGTTGCATCAATAGTTTGCAATGAAGAGTCCCTCTCCAGCTTCCCTATAGGCCTCCATCAGATACTGGAAGGCTGCTATGACCCCCACGCAATCTTCTCTTTTCCAGTCTCAAAAGCCACAACTCTCTCAGCCCAATCTGCGCATTGTTTCTGCATTTTAGCTTTTGCAAGTGAAAGTTTAAAAAACAGAATGAAAGCAAAATAGAAAAACTAGTGAAGAAGCAATTGTAGGCTCTGAAAAAAGCAAAATAATTTCTTTACACAGATATATAAATATATGTAAACTTCTAACTGAACGAAGAGCACAAAAGTGACCTTCTACATGTCAGAAGATAATGCCAAATATGAAGTTTTCTTCCAGTCTGTGAGGGCTATTTAGAAGTTGACCAGTGTAGCACCTGCATTTTAGTCTTTTCATGGGAGAGAACATATATTTATTATTATATATTTATTTTTTAAAACAACTCATACAATAGCTTTGTCTAGATCAGAAACAGAAAATTTTCTTACAAGTTCACGTTGGATCATAACCCACTAGTTAGAGAATTAATTGATTTGCAAGTGGAATCCGCAACATTAATAAAAATATGTCAATATTTTAAAAAATAAATAGCCATGTATTTTAACAAAGAAGTAACAAAACCAGAAGGCAACATCTACATGTGTTACACTGCAGAAAAGTTAAGGATCTTAGCATGATCCCTTGGAATCTCTTGGATTCTCTAGAAGCAATATACTACTGTGCCTGAAAAGTCTACAAGTAAAGCAATTTGTCTACGTCTGCTGAAGGTGTATCTCCTGAATAATTTGTATCCAAAAGAGAAGGGGCAACTCTCAAAATTTTGTGGAAAAAATAGATTACCTTGAACTACTTTTTATTTAATAACACACTTTTTTCTTTTTTCTTTTTTTTTTTTTTTTTGCTAAATGGTAAGCTAAGTAAATCCAGTTCTGGTTACTCTTTCACTGAAAAGCATATCTAACTAGAAAATCCAATATACGTTTTTTTCCCTTAAAGCTACTGACATCTTTCTGGTAGAATGTGATTGTCAAAACAGTTCACAGAACCACAGACTCATGGGACCTTTGGAGATCATCCAGTTCAACTCACCTGCCCAGGCAGGGTCACCTGTTAGAGAGGTACTCATCCAGATGGATTTTGAATGTCTGCAGAGAGGGAGAATCCATGACATCTCTGGGCAGCCTGTTCCAGTGCTCTGCCACACTCAGTGTAAAAGAAGTTGTTCTTCACGTTGAGGTGGAACTTTCTGTGTTTTATTTTATGGCCATTGCTCCTCATCCTGTTGCTGGGCAGCACTGAAAGGTCTGGCACCATCCTCTTGGCACTTACCTTTGAGATATTTATATGTGTTAATGAGATCCCCTCTCAGTTTTCTCCAAACTAAACAGGCCCAGTTCCTGTAGTGTTTCCTCATAAGAGAGATGCTCCAGACCCCTGATCATCCTTGGGGCCCTCCACTTGGACCCTCTCCAGTAGCTCCTTGTGCTGAGGAGCCCAGAACTGGACACAGCACTCCAGGTGTGGCCTCACCAGGGATGAGTAGAGGGGCAGGAACACACATCTTGACCTGCTGGCCACTGTCCCACCTGGTGTGGCAGGGTAAAGATGCCAGGACCTTCCCCAAAAGGGTCTCCAGAGAAGTGGCTCTTGGTGTGGTGCTGCAGCTCACAGACTCACAGTCACACACTTGCCAGATAGCTGCGATGGTGAAAGATGAGAAGGGTCTTCGTATGGGATTTCACAGGGGGATTTATTAAAGGAGGGTCTATGAACGAGGAACAGGGAGGGTGACAGCCACGAAAGAACACAGGGACAAAGACCAAGAACAAACACGTGTCTGAGGTTTTGTATGGGGCAAATAAGGGGCAGGCAGAGCATCAGGGCCAATCATCTGAAGGCATAGGCGTGGAACATAGGCGGGATTAGGGTCTCAAGGCCAATGGAGAAAACCTGGGGGAGTGACAAGGGAGCAGGGGCTAATGGGGAAACAGAGAAGGGAGAATTCTCTGGAGTTGGGGACCTCATATGGTGCAAGAGGGCAGGGATATCAACAACCAACCAAAGTAGCAAAACTGGGGTGCATTTGAATAACTGGAACAAGGAATCCTGGGGGAAGGGTTCCTCACCCTAACCTAGGAGCAGTTATCAAATCAGGGGTGTTCCCACCAATGGCTCCTGCTGGTGTTTGATGATATAAGCTCACCTGCCTCCACAGGCCACGGTCTTCCCGATGTACCCCGGGATACCACTGACCCTCCTGGCCATAAGGGGACTGATGACTCGTGGACTGCTTGTGATCCACCAAGAATCCCAGGTCTTTCTCCGCAGAGGATTTTTTCAGGATAAGCACCCTAGTGATGTCATTTGGCCTTGAAAATATATATCCAAAAAGTCTCCAAGTAAAATGAGTGCGGGCTGAAACACTGAATAAAAACTAACTGTTTCACAAAGTAATGAATCTACATAAGCTTTGAAATTCACTTATAAAGTAAGAAAATTCTACTATAAATACTTCAAAAATTGACATCAGTATTCGCTAGGTCAAGCAGCATGCCTAGTATTGTGCAAATTTTAATGCTCTTACTCTTCAGAACTGGATTTATGTACTGTGCTTTGTTTTGAGATGTAATTTCATTGCTAGTTGGAAATTGAAGTAATTATTTGCTTATATATGAAATAATATTAGGTGGTATTTTCTACTTCCATTTAAAAAAAAAACCTTCTGAGAGTTTTATCAGGATTCCAATTCATCTGTGCATTTACAGACAGAGAAAGTTCTTATTTAGGTAATCACTTTGTTGTGTTACATCAAAACAAGCCATTTATAAAGAAAACAAGAAATAAGTAGGAAACAGTGAACAATTTGTTTGCATCTACAAGGATACTCAGAAGTACTGTCCAATGGAATCCAAATGCAATCTTGTGTTACAGAATCACGGACAATGATAAGAGGTTTTCTTTTCCTTTCCCAGATTTTGTGTGCTCTCACTGAGCCATTCTCAATGCTGTCCCTGGGCTTAACTTCTGTAAATGGCAACATCATTCTGGCTTCTTCAGGTCTGCGGAAGTAGCTTCAAAGTGTCAGCTCTCTTGCTTAATTGCACTGCTTCGTTTAGAGAAAATGCCCTATGTGCTCTGGTATTAGAACAAAGAGCTTCATGGAAAATCCAGACCAGCTGTAGGAAATCCAGTTAGGCAGGCTGGTCTTGCTAGGACAAAATCAACATCTAGTGTAAAGGCAGTAAAATGCCACTTTAGAAAAGAACATGTTGACTGGGAGAGCTGGATCTTTACCAGATTAACTGTCAGCTTTGCTTCTTGCCTTCTTTTTTTTTCATGTTACCTCTGTGTCTTTGGTATTTTGGCAGTTAACTTGTCCTGTTCTGGGAAATAGTTTTTTTTGTTCATGAGATGCCTCTAAATGTTGCTTTAGGAGGTTTATTGATTGATGTTAATCTTCCATATTGTTGATGCCATTTTCTTGGGAAAAGTATTACCTGCAGGCAATGGCTCCTATTCACTCTTGATAGTTCAGCTTGGATGCCTATGGAGTCAGAATGAAGTCATTCTTTTCTCTTCAAAAATTATAAATAAAAGACTTAGGCCATTATCTTCAACATTTTTTGCCTTCCATATGTGTAAACCAGTAAGAGGAATGGAACACATAATTTTCTGGTCTTGTTGTGCTGGTGGACAGCTTTCTGTGGTACCAGTTGCATATGCAATGAAGGATGCCACATGTGCAAGCATTTGCTACAACCTTGTTCATACGGGTACAGTCCCCTGCACAGGTTACAGGCTGAACCTGATTTTCCTGGAACATGAGCTGATATTTGCAAAACTTAGGACTATTTGACTGAAATTCATAAAGTGAAGGATATAGCCTGGCCTCTGCTGTGCAATTACAGAGCAAATCAGTCATCTCTGTTCTTCAGTAAGTCAGAACAATAATGCTATTTTCACCTAATGAGGGCACTGAGAGGCTTAACTTATTAGGGATAGCGCATGGCTAGTCCAGTACGCAAAACAGGGCTTAAAAGGTTGAAAAAGTTCTTTCTGGGTCTTGAATGTCTACCCAGGAAATAGTGGTGTTTTCTAGAGAACTGTCAGTGATACAAAAGTGCAATTCTGCAGGGAAGGGCAGTGTTAACTGACATGGTAACTGAGTGCAGCTTTGACTAACTTGCCTCACTTAGCTTATAGGAAGATCAAACATATAAGAATCATTTTTTCACTTCTTAGTGCCAAAGTTCACATTACATAAGAGGATATGGTAATGTGTGATAGACTGTATGTGAAATTACCTGAGAACCAGAGTATTGTAGCTCCAGTGGTGCACCTTGGTACAGGGCTCTGGTGTTGTTACGAACGAATGTTTGAGATCACTGAAAAAACCATCGGCAAGGGTATCAGCAAAAGCCAGATTTAATATTAAATGACAGCATGACAAAGTTCATTGGCAAGATTCACTCTGCTACTTACAGGACAGTTAAGGCACAACAGGGAAAAACAGACAACAACAAAACCATACAAAATTCAAAAGCAAAACAGAAATGAATGGAGAACTATCTAGGGGTGTGTGTGTGTGTCTAGGTCTGCGCGAAAAAGGACAGTGAGGGCAAGGATAAAAAGGAATACAGCCTGAAACCTTAACAGCACTCAGGAACAAAACTTAACTTATACCTAACTTAACTTATACCTTAAACTTAATTTATAACGTAACCTTAACAATTTAACAGAGGAAGAACACTTAGCAGCATTTAACCTAACTTATAACTTTGAAGTTATACTTAGCAACGCAGTGAAAGAACACCACTTAGCAGCATTTAAGTAAGGTTAAGTCATAAGTCTTACAAGCATACTTACAGGCCTAACTTTCTTCAATATCCAAGGTACTTAAACATCTAAGAAAGCAGTATTTCTCTCAGATTTGCTATAGCATATGTGCATGTGCATGCACACAGACATAAAGAGTCAGTGCAAGCAACGTACCTGTGAAAAATTCCTCTTCGAGGTCAGTGAAATACTCACTTTGGATGATTTTGCATTTCCTGACAGGTGAAGGGTCAGGCCTCAAGGAGTGAGGGCATCAGCCCAGGACTTGTTGCTATTCAGCAATCCTCCAAGTATAGCAAACTTGAGAGTTCACTGGCTCTGAGAGGTGGCTCCCTCAGTGGGAGATGCTGGTCATAACCCACTGCGGTCCACGAGAGCTCAAAGGGTCTCATTTGGGCCGCTGTTTGTAGGGTCACAAGAGAGTGGGCTTTAGTCATAACAATGTTTCATCCTGGCCACAGTTTGGGTCAGATCTTTCTTTGAATGTGCAAGAACAGGAATGTTGTGCCACTGAAACAAGAAAAATACTTTCCAAGGCTCTTCATTGAGGAAAACAGAAACTCGTTAGACAACAGTTCCTGAGAGCCGACCAAGGAAGAGCTGAGCCCAGGTGCTGTTTTCAAGACAGCATAACAAGCTAGGCCTAATGAGCATTTCTTAAATCACAGTGCCACCTGGAAGGGGGGAAAGGGGGAATGTAGCACCACAGGTGACTATAAAGCACTTTTTATGATTTACACCTCTTTACATGAATTTTGCACTACCTTGTACACGCTACATATGCAGGTACAGGGCAAAAAAGGAAAACAATTATAAAGGTTATATGGAAATTGCTAGAAGTACTTTAGAAATGCAGGTGAGAAACTGAGAAATATCCAGCAAGGCAGTCTACCTATAAATTCAACAGTAGTAAGACAAAGGAAGAAGTATATTCTGTTGAATTTACAGAGGCTCAAATCATCTGCAGATGAGACAAAGTCTCATGCAGTGGTATTTGCTTATGTGAAGGTAATGCTGTGTTTTCTGGGACTGGTGCCTGAGAGGCACAACTGTCTGTGTGTGAACCAGATTGTCATCTTATGGGTAACAACAGGGAGCTAGAGAGAGCGACAGCCTTACCAGTGATTTAGCACCAAGACAAAGAAAAGCATTTCCACCAGGGCTGCTGCCAGCATTAACTCACTGGCTACATGTGTCAAACCTCCTTTTGCCAGCAGTTCAAAGATGGTATGTGCAGGATACCACTGAAATGGAACCAATGGTGTTTCTACACTTCCAACATAGCAGCAGGAATAAGAATGCGTCGCCTTTGAAATATGTCACATCAACAACATTTGCACCTTTTGCACCACAAAAATATGGGTACCACAGCAAATCCTGAAGTTTCAGATTAGACACAGACTCTGTGACAGTCTTTTGCTTCTGCAAAGCTGCAGGTTTTCTTACTGTAGGACAGGCACTTTAAAAATAAATTCTGCATCACTGTTTCCTGAAGAGACAGAAATAATTAGCAAATAAAAATACAATGTGTGGAGATAGCCACCAGATGGTAGCAAACACGTAGTATAGGTGTCTGTCAAATTTTTTCAATTATACTGGATTTCTTGAAAGAGAGAACATTCATGTACATGTTTAAACATGTGAGTTCAACAAGCTGATCTATAAAAATACTACCCAGATTTTGAACAACCACTCAAAATTTTCTACATCAAAAAGCACCATTGAGTCATATCCTTGATGGCTACTTCGCTACTGTTAGCAGAACACATCCTTCATGTTCGTTCTGACGAACAGGTGAGAAAAAATTCAGATGATTGCAAAATTCAGCAAAATGATTGACAGTAGTCTTCAGATAACTGGTTGTTGCTTTGTCAAATTTTATCCTTAGTCTAAAGTCAAGAAGACTCCAGCGCTTACTAAACTGCCTGACAACCTCTGCATAAAGACCGTAGAAGTGAATAATGTACAGTGGAAAAACCTTTTTCAGGATCTTCAAACACGACTCTGTGCTATTACCATCTGTTCACCAAAGCAACAGTGAAACCTTGGGCTCCAGACTGTTCTAGACAAATATAAAAATGTACCCTTTCTCACAGAAAAATAAATACTGACCTCCTAGTCAAAAAAAGTAGTTCATTACATTTCTGCTGACCCTGATTCACACAGCTACAGGGACTGTATGCTTCTTCTGTGGTCACAATATCCCCAGACATTGGAACAGCACCACATTTAGGAAACAATGCTTTCCAAAGCTGAGTTTATGTATAAGGGAGAGTGCACCAGGCCTTCTGGGAGTTTCCTTTGCCCTTTGTTTCTGGTGAAGTGCCAAAGCTTAAATCTGCAAGGGTTATCACCACTAGCTGTGAACAAACAAACACACAAGCAAACCAAAGCAAAAAAACCCAAACCACCAAACACGAAACAACTCAACCCAAAAGCCAATACTCCAATCTATCACCACCACAAAATTACTTCTATTTTGTATCTAGAACTCTCTGATGCAAGACTTGAAATATTGACAGGAAAGAAGATGATAGCTTTTGAAAAGTTCACAATGTCATTGCCACCTCTGCACAAAGGATGTTAATGCTACTTTGCTTTTCAAGTGACTCATGACTCTAAAAGACTGACATTTTGTATCAGAACCATGAGATATGATTTTGGATCCTTTGCTTTTAAAACATGTGCAAACAACTGTTTGGGGTTCTATATATGTATGGATACACTGGTGCAAGTTGGCTGTCTCCAAGTTCTTTTTGGTCCTCATGCTTTTTTGGATCTTTTTTTGTACCTCTCCCCTTGATACTGTAGAGGCAGTCAGCAGAGCTGTTGTGCAAGTATGCATCCTCCATGACAAGATCCCATTAAAGCCTCTACATTAAATAATGTTCTGTCTGGATTGCTTTGTTGTCTTCTGAAAGCTGGAAAGGTATAGACTTTATTATAGATAATCCCTTGCTCCTGCTTCTACCACTTTCCTTGTGATGACAGAAATTGACATATATCTGCACCTGTCCTCTTCTCTTCACCAGTGGCTGCACTTTTCCTTTACAAGAGGTACTGTTCAGTATTATGTTCCATCATGTCTCTAGAAGATTAAAGTATTTCATGGGTACTAATAATACAGACAGTAGCAGCAGTGGAAAGTGTAATGCTAGCAGTGCTAATCCTGTTATTGAATTTGTATGGGAAACAGACAGCAAAAGACTATTTGGAGCAGCAGTGATAAATGTATCGCCCATAGCACAGTGATGTAATTCTGCTGCTGGAGCTTTGAAGAGGAAACTGCGCAACCTTTGAAACATAACTATGTGCATGGGATCTGTTACGTTTTGCCTGTTTATGGCATGCCAAGGCTAATCCTTGAAGTGAATTCACAGTCCTCTGCACAGCCATGCACTGCCTTAGGTCCGGTAATAAACAAGCACCTTTTATGAGCTAGCAGCTCTGCAGCACGGAAAAGCACAGCTGTTCCAAAATAGACTAGAGCTGCATTAGATCTGCATGTCACCTACTGCACTACCCTGAATAGCTCTTTGTGGATACCACTTTTAGATGTGCAGTCAGACTTGGCTCTGATACAATATCCATAGGCCTTTATAGACTTGAAGGCTCTAAAAATAACGTGTTTGAAATAATATACTTCAACTAAGAATGTGACAGCCCACTGGAGCATAGCTCAGTACAGACAGTTTCTTTTGCTGCCTGAGGAGCAGTAAGCAGGAACTAATTGTCTTGATTGTTTCTCTTCCCTAATTATGTGAATTTGATTTTTAAGACCCTGGTATCAGCTGCATGTACAAGCAATTACAGACCTGAGAACCATTTCCTAAGCTGTTGCTGCCAACAGAATTGTGCCTGTTCCAGTATACTCCAGGACATAGGGAGAGCACAAACAGGTTCTCACATTTTTTTTGCCCAATGGCTGCTCAGCAGTACTCCAAGCCTGCAGTCTTACTGCTGAGAGTGATCTGTGTGCCACTCATGCTGCTAATACTACACTGCCATCTCGGAAAGAATGAAATTTTCAAAATCTTTCCTTATAACAAAAGCACCTTGTCAGGAAAAAAAAATCTCTCAAACTTTAAAGAAAAGAGGGATTTCCTAGTTAGACCTGTAACACTTTCTTATGTCTTCTTTCTGAGAGATTGCCATTTCTGGTGGGAAAGGGAATCCTGATTGTTTTGAGGTGTCTCCATTCAAATTTAGTCATTCCCCTCTAGATACACAAGGCAACCCCATGACGCAATTTGAAGCAGGGCCTAGCAGTCGTGCTTTTGTAAATCTCAGTGTGTCTGCTGTGGTTTATGCCACGTCTCCAACTCTTGACTTTTGCTTCAAGTTTTTTTTCAACCAGCTGTACCCTCTGAATTTATTCTCTGCAGTGCTTTGGGAAACCACAGTCAGAGTCTTGCACCTGCATTACATGGAATTTACAACTGTGAATTCTGAGAGTCATTTACATGTAGTTCTATTCATGCTACTTTGGCAATGCACAGGGACTTAGCAATCAAGAATGCAAGAAAAGCAAAATTTATATTTGCCCTGAAACTATGCATGATTTACAAGGCACAAATAAAGAGACTAAAGCCAATAGGTCTTAAATGTTATTTCCAGCTGTGTTATTTCATCTGTGTGACCTCAGGAGAGCAGTGCCAATATTTAAGCTTCCATGCATGTATTTGGTGCTTACAATGGCTCTATAGGCTGGCTTTATAAGGTGGTAGTTGTCCAGTGTGTGTATGTGCACCATACATGTAACAAATGAAACATCGAGCTATGTCATTGAAAAAAACACAACCACATTTCCAAGCTAAAACTAACAAGACAAGAATATTGACTTGCACAGTGGGAAAACAACAACAGCAGCAACAACAACAACAAAAGGATATTACCTTGTAGAATTATTTAAAACTTTCTGTTACTCTGCCCTTTTCATGATCACATCTTGAGCCACCAAGAGTTTGTTTTCAAGAGCTTGGGGACAGCCAGTGAACTCCCCACTCAGATTTCTAAATCTGTGCACAAATGTATGGGAAAACTGTCAGGCACTGCTACAGCCAAGCCTTGCCTTAGAACCAGTCACACAAACTAACAAACAGTAGAAATTTGTTATATGTTAGGACAAATTGTTGAATACTATATCTTAATAGACACTGTAGCAAATCTGTACCAGACAAATAATTACTTCACCACATAGCAAAATCACAGAATCACAGAATCTTTCAAGTTGGAAAAGAGTTCTGATATTGTCAAGCCCAACCTTTGATCAGCACCTTGTCAACTAGACTATGGCACTGAGAGTCATGTCCAGTCATTCCTTGTACACCTCCAGAGATGGTAATGCCACCACCTCCCTGGACAGTTCATTCCAATGTTTAACAATCTCGTTCATGAAGAAATTCCTCCTGATGTCCAGCCTGAACCTCTCCTGGTGCAGCTTGAGGTTATTTCCTCCTCCTGTCTCTTGCTGCTTGGGAGAAGAGGTCAATCCCCCCTTGGCTATGCCCTCTTTTCAGGTGGTTGTAAAAAGTCATAAAGTCACCCCTGAGCCTTATTTCTACCAGGCTAAACAACCGCAGCTCCCTCAACTGCTCTCCTCATCAGACTTGTGCTTCAAACCCTTCACCAGCTTCATTGCTCTGCTCTGTGCAGAGTGAAACTCCAGCTGCATCACACCAATGCTGCACCTTACTCTTAAAACATAACGATAAAGAAAGGCATCAAGTGAGGATTGTAAAGTCCTGGTAGGGATGGACCACTTCTTTCCAATGTAAGAAATGTCGCTGGTTCTTTGCATTTCAAAAATAATTCACAAAAGAACCTGGTCTTCTGTTCACTCCATGGTAATTGCACAGTGAAGCTGTGCTTCAGATGAGAGAACAAACAACCCACTGACACCCAGACATTCCTAGTAACTCAAGCTGTTACAGTACTGATCATGGAGCAAATAAAACTGGTGTGATGCATTGTTGGATCAGAGATAGTGGCAGCCATAAAAGGACAGAACCTCTCCTTTTTTTTTTACAAATTCTATTTGTTTCCTGAGAATCCACACTTTTAAGTCTGAAATGTCAGAGAGCTAAAGAAAACCTGACTAAAGCTATTTGGGGGAGGAGAGAGAAGAGAGGGGAGAGGTTTAAGATATAATTTTTAACCATCTTGCTGCATAGCAGAATTCAGACTCACATTAGACAGCAAGGTTTCCCCTGCAGTGAACAAGCAGAGTGCATTGAGCCAGCTCCAGCACTCTGTGTGGACTAAAGCACTTCAGAAATAAACATTGAACATCACAACCATCACTTAAAGTTAAAGCCTCACATCTTTTAACAAAGGTTGCTACACTTGAAGGGTAATAGTTCCAATTGTTCCTCAATAAGTGTAGTAGATACTGAAAATTTGAAGAAATAGACTGTATTTCCCCTACAAAATTTTTAGTTACTCAGTTTCAGCAAAGATGTTAGACTAATTCATATTAAATTCTTTACTATAAGGATTACTATATCAGTAAAAACATTCATACAAAACACAGGCTAGAGTGCATTCCTAATTCTCATTTGTTTTCCCTCCAGGAGCTTCTCCAAACATTTTTGAAGAACTTTATTTGGTTGAGCTTTTCTGTGGATTTTAAACATGGTTAATAAAGACAGCTTAAGCTGATCTCCTGGAAGTTGCACAATCTCTGTTTTATACTAGGAAAACTTTCCTACAAATTACAGACTGTGACCAGGTATTACAGTGCTACACTGAAATACAAGCACTAGGTTTCTTTTGTTTTATAAGCACTTGCTCAAAGATCTACAGAAACTTTAATTTGTGTTACATATTTCACTCCAGCTGTATGACCCCATCTAAAGAGATGTAAGATTCATGTTTTGAGTGTGGCTGCATGTATGGAAGAAATCAGACTTTTTTGCTTTATGATTCTCTTTGATAGGGAAGGACTCTCCAGTGTTACACCAATATCAGGGAGAGACACGACTCTGCAGGAGCTAAGGCACAGACTTGCCTTTGGGCAGCAGTAAAACACCTCCTTCTGTAAAATAAATAATTTTAGAGCAAATTTATATAATTCACTTGCAGCTAGAACTCTTTTGAACATTTTTTTTGGAGGATGCTCCTTCTCATGTCTGGAGAGTGCACATGCCTGGGAGATCAAGCTATGTGTCCTTTCAAACTATAATTCTAAAGCAGGAACAGTTATTATCAGAAAATGACCAGAATGCTTACTGAATAGTTATTTTTCCTAGGTCAGAAGGAATCCATTTCACACTTTATGGTCCTAATCCAAGTGTTCACTGAAGCCTGGGGGCTTTCATTAACTTTGAGGGGTTTCAGATCTGATCATAAAAAAAAGAAAAAAAAAAGCCATGAAGCAATATTTCACCACCTAGCTGTCAGCCTCTTTATGGGGATATAATTAAAGTTGAGCAAAGTAGAAACTAGCTGAGGTTTTCACTCTGCTTTGTACCACATCACATATGCATCTGAGAAGAATGCTTTATATCTTTAAAGTAATTCTCTGGAGAAACTCTTACACAGCTCTCACCCAGTGGGATTTCTGAGAGAACAGCTAGTGGCAGCAGCTAAGGTAGCTCAGCATTCTTTTTTCAGGTATCTCTATAAACACCACCCCATGCAGCAGGACTGCACCCATGCTTGCTGAAATAACTGTTTTCATCACTGTGCTGAAGAGTCATATATGTGTCCAAGGAATAATTTATTTGCATGGTGTAGACAGATAAAGAGCACAGTTACAAGGAAGCTCCCAGCAATGGATCAACCTCCCAGTAAGCTGAAGTTGTTTCTACATACCTAGCAAGAAGACAGTCTCTGCTGAGGCAACTCCACTGTACAAACTGATTAGCTGTGGCAACTAGGCAAACCGAAGGTGTCGCTAAGACACTTGGAGACAGATTGCGGATCAGGGAGAGATCTCCTTTGTAATCAGGACTGAGGGAATACAGGAGAGTCTGAAGGGTTAAAGGAGAATTGAAGAGAAAGGAGAAATACAGCTGGGATATATATTCTTGAAAGAAAGAAAAGGGCTGTTCCCTGGGCATTGGATGCAAGGACTTCTTCATGACCACTAAGAGTAGACTGAGAGGAAAAGTGACCGAAAAAAGACTAAGACATTTTCTGGAAAGAGGGTAGAAGACAATGGATAAATACATAGAGAAAGATGAATATACAAAAATATGAAGAGAGAGGTATGAAAGGATGAGAGAGGAGGAAGGACAGACCTAAGTTCCTAAGTCTGGGCAGGGTAAAACCTGGTTAGTTAAGTGGAATGGTTAATGTAGGACATACCTACTCTCAGGACCACATGTGACCCAGGGATATCTCAGACAGCAGTTAACTGAGCTAGTCTCTCTAGACTAGGAATTACATTAACAGAAAAATACATACTACATTTTATACATACTATGTTCCTACAGAGACAAAGACATATAAGCACATTGTTTTTCTGAAGGCTTATGTTTCCCTCCAGCTGCTCCACATCTGAGGAACACTAAAACACTTGGGGCAGTCATATTGTTCTGCCGTGTTTGTACAGCATGAGAAGGTCATGCTCCACACTCAATTTCCAGCTACCTCTACGGTCTGAAGAATAATTAAAGATAATGGTAACTTGCTAAATTGCCTACACTGCTTCAACTTCATTTGCTTTCTCTGCTGAATTGCAGTCATTAAATTAGTGATGCAGAACAGGATATGAAGGATAAACAGAAAAAAATATTGAATACTCAAAAATCAAAGGGACGTCATAGCGTGCCTTCTGAGTTGTTTTCTAGTATCTTCGAAGGTCTATAAATTGCTTCTTCCAGAAGTTTTTGGAATATCTTTTATCTTCACCATGATGTCAAATTTTCCATTGCTATCTCCTCAGATTGTGGAAGATCTAAATATTTCTGACACTGGCAAAAAAAAAAAAAAATGTTTTCTCTAAAATAAGTGGGATACATTGTAACAAGCCAGACCACTGACCTCTGTATGTTGCAATTTAAACTGGTGCTCAGGACTCATCACTTTCAGTGAGATATCTACACTTGATAAATACCTAAATTGTTTGTTGTTGTTATTTCTTGGAAGGAAAAAAGCAAAGGAAAAAACCAAAAAAGAAGTATAAGTAGGCCTACTTCTGCTTTCACTGGGGTGAATAGAGTGATTTTTACTGATTATAAAGTCATGAGGTAAAATAATTCATATGCAATCCCTCTTTGGCACTCATCTTGCCAGTCTCAGTCACGAAGCCCATGCCTAGATGTCAATGCTTGACAACTGCACACTCTTACAAGTGTGGGTTGCTGGCAAATCCAAGAAGACAGGTTTGAACAAATGCTGCCTGTTGCCTCTGCTATTTGAAGCAAAAAACAGATCTTATTTCAGCTTGTTTCAGTCTGTCCCCATGTTAAAGCCTCCTTTGTCATCTAGATATTGATTTTGTTGCTATTGGCCTCTGAGGAATGTCTAGCCAGAGACAGTGTGAGAAGCAATTGAAACCAGCTGCCTGAACAGTTGTCAGCTCCTTGAGGGATGTAAGGAAGTGGATATTATAGCAGTCTTCAGATGATGACTCACCTACCCAAAATTATTGCAACCGCAGAAAATCCACAGCCTACACCAAATCGTTCCTTGAAGATTTGATGCTATATCTCAGAAGCCAAGAGTTTAAAAAATTGGTTTAGTTTTTCCCACGCTCTGCAGGAAGGCCACTCAGAGCATTGGTATTTTGCTTAGATGCAAATGCACACACACACGGAGGGTAATAGATGAAAAATTCATACATAACCCTAATGTACTTTGTAGTAATGAAGGTTAGGGGGAGGGAAGAAATATAGAAAGTATTGCTTTGGCACAGATTCTCCCTTTGTTGTTCAAGTGGGATTAAAGATGCACTGGTTTGGTAACCTCTCTGCACAGAATGGTCACAGTATATGCAAGCCATTAGCTATAGCAGATTCATAAAAACAGCCTGTTAATACATTTCAGAGCAGGTGTACAGTGTCATTAATTTGAGAGGAGAAAAATGTATACGTGAATTTAGATCCCACCAAAATCCAAGACAAGTTTCCCACTGAATTCAATGTCAGAAGCAGCTAACAAACTTGTAAGAATCAACTACCTCTACGCACATGGATCTGAAAGTGCTTCCAGATGCCTGTAGGACTTGTAGATGTTATTAATATTTCTTGTCATGATTTTGTGGGAAAAACCATGTTTTGCGTAAATAATTGTAGCAGACTGTTTGCCTATTTCTGCTTTGACAAATATATTTTCTCATATCCCAGATATTCATGCTTCTATTATTTGCAAATTATTTCAGAGACTAATGTCTGAATTCCTATATCTACAAACTGGCTCTTTTCCTTCTTTTAATTTTTGTTCTGTGGTTCCTAAATAATCCCATTTTAGTACTCTGAGACATCCATAAATAATTATCAGTACAGACTGCTTACCATCAGAACTGTATAATGTAGACATGGAGGAAGTCTTGAATGTTGACTGGAGTCTTTTCTCTGTCCTAAAGTGTTGTATTTTGCATAACATTTCTTTTACCTCCCTCCCCCTAAAATACTTGTCTTGGATCAAAGAAACTGGCAATAACACATAAGGATATATAAGTTTTTGCAATGGCTTCCTGACCAACTGCTTTGTGCCCTCCAGCAACAGGTATTTTTTACTTTGATTTAGAGAACTATTTGACATCTTCAGATATGAAACTGTGTAGGATTCTCATTCCTGTTCTTGTCGATTCAGCATTTTGCTTTTCAGAATCTATTTGTGAACAATTGCTAATAATAGGCTCATTAGAAATAAGCTGTGTTTGCTACATGCTGTAGCATCCCAATTGTTAGATCTTACTGCTAACTGCACAGTATAGAAAGGAGATGCATTCTTGCTCCAGAAAACATGGGTACCTTGCTGCTGATTTTTAGTATTTGTGAGGGATGACAACAATTCTAGACAAGCATATTGGAAAATCTTCACATTGATTGTGCAGGACTCTAAAAATATATTACATGGATGACTCTGAATTTTTCTGGTTTTGTTCCTTAAGTTTTTTGAAGACTAGAAGTTTTGAAAAAAGTTGGAGTTTGGTAGCAACTGATCATCATACAATGCAAATAATCCTTGGAACAAAAATCTTACAATCTAAACACAGTATAAAAAATAATCAGAGGCTGGGTATGAAGATAAAAGCATGATCACATAAGAGACAAAGAACCATGTTGCCAACAGACCACAATAATGACCACATTCCCTTTGGACTGATATGTAATATTATGCATATCTTTTATAATGTTTGTAACAGACTGCAGATGTCAACTGCTCCATGAACAAAAATATCTAATTTTCTGCATTATACCTTGATTAACAGAATTGTCCAAAAGTAGTTTTAAAATGTAATTTTTCTGAAACACTTTGTTATAGTACATGTATAAAACACATCACTAAGAGGAAGAAAGTGAACTTAAGTAAGCTGTAATAGTGTGTTACATAAACTCTCCTGAGTTTATGTCCAGCACCCAATGCCAGCCAAATGCCAGATAATCTCTTACTAGGAAGTTGTGGAGATGAGGAGGAATGGTGAAAAAACCCTTTTGAAATGCTTCAAAAGCTAATGCTGGTCAGAAAGCTCCTCTGCTTCTCTTTCCATCAGAATTTTGGAAATGGTTTGGCAATTTGGATTTCTGCGATCATTTGCCAGGTGTCAGGAACAGATAAAAAGCACAGAACAGAATGCAAGGCAAACAGCAGAGCTGAACAATGCTTTTCATCAGTACAAACAAAAGTACTCTGGTATTTGGGAAATCCAATAGGAACACGGACATGAGGAAAGACGTGATTTGTCTTTTGAAACGTGTGGACTGGGAACTTGCTGCCACCCAGTGTCAGTAGGTATCTGTTCCCACGAACTAGCCCTTGGAGTTCAGTCTGTGTGGGGCTGGGAGCCTGACCCTTGACAGACAGGGTCTGGCACCCCTGGGTTCTCGTGTGAGGAGCTTGGGGCACGCTGCTGCCGGCTAAGGCACGCACAGGCTGAGGCACAACCCACTGAAAGGGAGCATAAACGGTGAGGGAGAAGACCCTGCCAAAATTGAGTGATTAATCTTCCTTTGCTGTACCTCTCTTTAAGAAAAATGCCAGACATTGCATACAAAAAGTCCTATTCAAATGCTGTTCATGCCTAAATGCAGATGAAATTGCACTAAGTACATACATTTTCCTCACCATGTTGAAGCAGAATATCTCTTAGATGTTAAAAGTGGCAGTAAAGTTCACGACAGCCCAAACTGCTCACTGTCTGGCAGATTGCTTTACAGACAAAAAGCTGTAGTGGTCATGAGAAAAAGTAATTTCAAACTATTCTTCTATTTTAAAATTTAAATACTCTTTTGAGAGTTCTTTTGGGATGAAGACAGAGGTGCCCACTCTGCCACATCAGACAACTATGGAATTCTTCTGTAAGAAGAAACTGCAAAATGTTAGCATCATAAAAAATTTGTGTCATGAACAGCCAGGCAAACAGTGTTAAGCACAATAGTGGTATAGCTGGAGATTTTTTCCACTAGTGAAGATGCTGATTTAAATAAATGGGGAGAATAATAATTACAATAATAAAACAAAAAAAAAATCCTCAACAAAACCAATAGAAACAACCTACAGCATATAGGAATTAACTTTTTTTTTTTTTTAAAGTTTATTTTGCATGAAAAATTCAGTTCCTGAACCTTAACTTTTTATTTTGTAGTTCCTTTTCATTTTGTCCCATCACCTGTTGTCCACTTGAAATAGCATATTGAGTTATTCCATGTTTTCCTAAACAAATTCTTTTTCCTGAGCCATGCAAAAAGAGCTATAAAACTGGGTGAAACAACCTGGGATACCAACCTGGTTGACCAAGCAAGTGTTTTATTACAAGTTCTGTAAGACTTTCAACAGAAAGCCTTTCCAGGCTCCTGACTGTATGAAGGATTTGTTTCTCTCTCTCTAGCATCATGAATAAGCAATTGTATCAATAACCTCTCACATTTTTCCAGAATTCATTACTTCGCCTTCTATGCTTCAGAATCTTCACCTAACAGGAAAAGGAAACTTTAGAGGTGCAAAGACTGTATCTAAGAGAATATCCCTAACGTGTCATGGATATAGTACACTATAGTGTATTAGTGCCATGATACAGCACTGAAGTGGAAAGGTGAAGAATGCCCCCTGACTCTCATGCTGGGAATACCCAGCCAGTTTAAAAAACCTTTTAGGTCAACAGTTACTTTGATCAAAATCATTATCCTGCATTGGAACGTACCACAATGATTTTTGTTATGTAAAAGCCTTCAGAACATATTCATCTTGCCTGCTAGAATTTTTACCCTGAGAATAGTGTGTCATGAATTTTAACAGAAGGCTACGCATTAACAGCACACTCTCCCAGTATGTGTGAATACTTTATGAACATAGTTAACTAATTTTTCTTGCCATATGTTTCTATGCCATTTCAATGCTGTTAATATATGGAAATGTTTAATATTTTGGGGAAATATGAAGTCAGGTAACAATAGCATTGTTATGCTACTGTAATCCTGGCACACAAGTCTGTTCTCTGCCCCAGTGTTTTTCTATTACTTTAAAAAACCATTCAAGATAGGAATATTTCGTGGTTACAAACAGGCTATATTTATTATTATAATTAAGGACTCTACATACATTGTTGCACAAAATTATAATGGACCAATCAACAAAATGATACAGTTTGTATGCAACTGTAAATACCACTTTAGCAGAAGTTTAACACATTGTGCATTAGTTGTCTTAGTAAGGTGACAACTTAAGATGATTACTTCATGGGAGTACAAAAGTGCAAACTTTCTTTCAAGGCATACACACAAAACACACCAAAAGGATTGCTATACATGCCACTGGTCTAAAATAAACCTCAAACCAATCCCCTCCACCCGAAAACAAGTTAAATAAGTACCAGCACTCTCAGCAACCACCAGTGTTACCACATTCGAAGTCTTATCTCTAGCAATAAGCAGAGAAATGCAATCTGAAGAAATGCCCTTAGCTTGGAGTTTTAGATGTAATGCAATGTATCACATGAACTCCATGTTTTTGTTTGGCAAGACTGAAAGACGTAACTATAGAAGCACTTCACCAGTGTATCACCACTAATTCCTGAATCACTATATAAATTGTGTGCAACAGTTGACTGCTGAAGGAAATAGTGTCTTTACATCAAAAGGTGATATACAACCAAAATTCAAGTATTTACGATTAGACTATAAGTAATTCTGACCTTCTGTTCCTGTACACTACATAAAGCAGATGGAGTGTATCTATTTTTTTCATTTTTATTCTTCCCTCTGCCCTGGAAAAAGGTACAGAGGGAAGAACCAAAATATAGGTGCAGTCTACATCTACAGCAGTTGGTGACAGGCATGTGGCTGCAACTCTCCACATCATGATGACCTCTGGATTTTCAACAAGCAGCCTTAATGCTCTCAGATCACTCCCATCTCAACACTGCAAGACTCCCGCTGTCCCCTACTTTTTATTTGCACCATTTTCACCAGTTGTTCAAACCAGTTGCTCAGGCAGACATGTTATCTTCTTTTCTGCACAAGTGAGCACCTGAGCTGCACAATGTCATCTCTTGACAATCAGGAGATAAAAGGGTGGAACCTTTTAGAGAGGAAAACCTCTCTCCTACCAGGTTTTGGGAAGGTCTGGAGAGACACACTTCTGTCTCAGCACCAGTGAAGATCTGCTGAAGACTGTAAGCTTGAAAAACACTTGTTTACAAAACCAAAATTCTGATTAAATAAATTCCAAAGAAAAAAATGGCCTCTTACAGTTTTTTAATTACTGCCTAGATTAATTTAAAAGTAATATCAAATACTAAGGGTTTTTTCTAATTAAAAACGCTTTTTCTCCTGTTACCAAGCTAACGTCAAGACAGGAGTTTAACAGAAGTGACCATAAACTTTGGTGAAAAAATTCTACTACCCAGAGAGTTATGAAAAAGAGTTCAAACTCTAACAAAATTAGTAGCATGCATGATTACAAAAAAAAAGTGATGAGAAATCTGAAATTTGTCTCTCAATAAAAGTGTTCATAGATTTTGGTGCAAGCACTGTACATTCTGTGAACATGGGGAATGAGAATGTGGAGGCAGTTTTACCAACTTTGCAAATTAATTGAGGCAAGATAATAAATTGAAATGTGAAACACAAGGCCTGTGTATTACTTTTTAGCCCTCCAGTGCCCAGATACTTCGTGCTTTAAAAATGACCAAGTACAACGGGGACTGTGCCTTCAACAAAGAAAGGAAAAGAATTAAAATCAGGCTAGCCCTCTTTGAAGCATTTCTACTACAGGTGGTACGAAAGCCTACCACTATATCAATACATGAACAACGTTTTTATTTCCCTGAATTTAAGGGAAAGACACCAGAAAATGCACTTGTAAAAAGATGAAAGCATTGGAAAACTGCAAAGTAAGCAAGGACTATGTGCTTGTATATATAAATCTTTATGAATACTCACACAGAAATGGTTGGTATTTTTTGTTCATTGGTTTGTTTGTTTTCCCTAAATCAAAGCAGAACACAATATATTCTTCCAAATGGGTTTTGAATGGGAAAGCATGAGTAGGATTGACAAAGAAAATGACAGAAGAAGAGTGAGATTTTATTTCCTTGACTAGTGGAAGTACAGAGATGTTACTGAAGCACTTACTGTTCTTACCTTTTAATTCCCAACTCATCACAAATTACAGCATAACTACATTGGTGGTGGAATTTAACACACAGTTTACATTTTCAAATATTTAAGTTTATTTTTCTTAATAGTATCCCCACTTTATGCAGCCTACAAACCTGAAGAAAATGCATTTGCTTCTGAAAGTCATAATAGTAAGTGTGTTGGGCTGCTCAAAGTCAAAGAAGTAGTCCTGAGATTTCAGATGTTAAAGCTTTCTCCACAGCCACATGTTCCTTTGATGTTTGGATTATTGAAGACAAATTCACTGGACAGTTTGTCTTCCACATAGTCCATTTCAGTTCCTAGAAGTGTCAGCTGTGCCTTCTTTTCAATGAACACTCTAACCCCTTGAAAACAACAGAAAAACCCAGAAATTACATACAGCAAAATCATCATTGACCTTAAAATTCTCTTTTGACCAGTAATAAAAAAGAGGAAGCTAAATATGAAGACTACCAGTACAACTTGTTTTCCCTGGCCTAATGTGAGGCACTTTCATCACTGTTTTCCCTCTACCTATAGAAGTCTGGCAAAAGTCTGGAACTGTTACTTGTGCATGCACGTGAATGTCTGTATTTTTGACAGGGGACAAAAAAAATGATGCCAAGGGAAATAAGCTGTAGAACATGGCAACGAATCTCAGCTTCAGTACACAATTCCCATGCATTACAGAGAGTAACTGATTTCACACCCTTCTTAAAGTCTGTGAATCTAACAAGATGCACAAAACTTTGACAACAGATTTCTTCTCTCAAAATGACCAGGTTTGATTCCCACCACCACAGAAGCTTGTGCTGCTGCACCAGAAACTCACCATCTTGAACTACTTCTTCATCAGAATCTCCTTTCGATTTTGTATATTCTAATGTATAAGAGAGTCCATTGCATCCCCTTGTACGAACACCTACTTTCACACCTACCTAAAAAAAAAGAACAAAAACCACCACCACATGCATGACCTTCTTTTCAAAACCTATTCAGAACATCAAGTTAAAAAGTATGCAGAACAACAAAATGCTGACACTTCTTTTTCTCCACTGCCTAAATGCAGAAGTGAATTACCTTAACAGATTAAGAGGTAACTTTTTCTTTTTTCTTTTATAAATTTGACTGCCAAGGTAAAAAAACCACCTGAAGCTTGCTGCTGTGGACTATGCCCTATAGTATGCTAAAGTTTTGAAGTAATGAACCATTGGCACTGTTGTAGGAACCAGGTCTCAAAAAGATGGTCAAATTTCAAAGACAGATATGCTTGTGACTTCAAATTACAGTTTACTCAGATGCTAATTCAAGTAGTATGACAAGATTATAGACAGTAACATAATTATGAAGCTGTGAGGCCAAAACAAGGGCAGTTACTAGATTATCACAGAACTCTTGTAATGACACCATGAGAAAACTTACTTTAAACCAAAGTTCTGAAAAACATACTTTGATTTTTCATTACATTTATTCTTTAAGTCTCACTTAAAAAACAAACCCCTCCCTAAATCAAGTATGTGTATATGTGTACTGTTTTAACTAGCCTTAAAAGCCAACCTAGTCAACGTTTGTAACGTTCACAGCATTCAAGTCTCACAAAAAGAGCATCCGTGTAAGGAAACAATCAAGAAAAAGTTTTAACGAAGTAGAAAACTATTTGTATGTAACAATCTTTAAGAAGTATCTGTATCACCTTCCACATACCAGTGCTTCATAAATGAAGAGGCAAATTTTATTATCTATGTCCATAATCAATGTTATGATAAATATGTATCAAAACGTAATACTTGTCATCAAATGGGATCTCAAGACAAACTGCATCTGATCCTTTCAGACTAAATACCTTTCTCTACAGGAACTGCTACAAATAATGGGCTGGAAAATGCAAACACCATTTATATCCAGGAAATGAATGACCATATAAATTGCAGGCCCAGGGCTTCCTTAGGATAGTTTAAACAGATGGTGTAATTAGAACAAATAAGTCTAGTTAGTTGCAGGTGTGCAGGAAGTAAAAGAAACAATGGCCTTGGTTAATAAAAGAAATATTCTTCTTGAAATAATACTTACTGCAAAAAAAGCCAATGCTTCTTTTTACAAGGGTTCTAAGAGAAGCCTCTGTGTGTATTTCCCCCAAGAAGATGACTACCTCATTATCTGGTGAAACATTGATTATTTAAAAAAACCAGACCGTCTGGCAAGTTTCCTAAGAATTAGATGTTCTCCAGTGCATATGAATATAACTTTATTATTGCATACTTCACAATGAGAATTCTACAAGAACTTAAATAATAATGTCTTAATATCAACAGCTGAAGAGCTCTTTCCCTATCAGAAGTCACCACTATGCCATACTAAAGGGTTTCATTAAAATGTAGCTCAAAAATATTTGAAGCTTAAAATTTTTCCAGCTTTATTAATCTCAACAGTAACTGTACAGCGAAATGTCATTACAGTAAGTTGTTTCCTGCATTTCATTTTGTAACAAAACAAAGTTGATTATACAAATAAGCTTATGCATTCTCCACCAAAAAAAAAGATGTCATTATCTTTAACAAACATCTCAGTGTTTATTTCAAACTTCTAAGTTAGATGGAAATGCTTTGCAATTGTGAACTACGCTAATACCTTAGCACACCCTACAGACTGACCCTGTCTATACTTACATGCTCAGGTTTATCTTTCAGAAGCTCTTTTATCTTCTGGACAGCAGAAGGAGTCTGAAAGACAAAAGTATAGGTATAAATTTGAAGTTTTGTTTATTTGCACTGAGTACTTGCATGTATTAAAGTTGATGCCTGTATGATACACACTGCTGTAAAACAGATGCCTGCTCAACCTAATTGACACAGAACACAACACCTTTTCACTCCTCTCCTCAAACAGCAAACAGATACCTCAAGAATTCAATCCTTAATCCTTAACAGTAGGGGTTTTGGCTGTTAGAATATCAGAATGGTTTGGGTTGGAAGAGAACCTTAATCTAGCTCCAACACCCCTGTCATGGGCAGGGACACTAGAGCAGGTTGGTCAAGGTCTTATCCAAACTGGCCTTGAACACATCCAGAACTTCCCTGGGCAACCTGTTCCAGTGCCTCACCTCCCTCACAGTAACGAATTTCTTCCTAATACCTAATCTAAATTTCCCCCTTGTCTTATCACTACAGTTCCTGATGAAGAGTCCCTCCAGCTTCGCTGTAGGCCCCCTCCAGATACTAGAAGGTTGCTATGAGGTCTCCAGACAACCTTCTCTTCTTCAGGCTGAACATCCCCAACCTTCTCAGCCTGTCTTCATAAGGGAGGTGGCTGCAGTCCTCTTATCAACTTTGCGGCCTTCTGTGGACTTGCTCCATGTCCTTCTTACGCTGGAGGCCCCAGAGCTGGATGCAGTGTTCCAGGTGGGGTCTCACCAGAGCAGAACAGAGGGGCAGAATCCCCTCCCTGGCCCTGCTGCCCACGCTGCTTTAGATGCAGCCCAGGATACAGGTTTGACTTTTTGGGCTGCAAGTGTTCACTGCTGGGTCATGTCCAGCCTCCCATCAACCATTGGAATCAAGTCCTTCTCGATAGGGCTGCTCTCAATCCATTCTCCACCTAACCTGTTGGTGTGCCTGGGATTTTCCCAGGTGCAGGACCTTGCACTTCACTTCGCTGAACCTCATGAAGTTTGTATTAGCCCATCTCAAGCCTGTCAAGATCTATGTTGTTTCTCTGGGGATTCTTCCCCCAAAATCACTACCATAATCCAATCAAGTAGTTCTGTTCTTGTGAGAATTTTGCCACGCATCTATTACAGGCAAAGAGACAAAAATCAGTTAGATATAGAGTGCTTATGGTATACTTCTCTCTCCCCATTAACCTAAAGGGAACCTGCGACTTAACAGCAGACAAAATTCACCATTCATGCAGATCTACTTGACGCAAGAACGCAACACAAACATCAAAATTTCCATTACATGCCTACAAGTTTCTAAGACACCGAGAAAAGCATTAGTAATGTGAAGTTCTTACTATGAGCCAGCTTAAACACACAATGCAAACGGCAAGCAGACTTGCAGTAGAAAGCCCTTTCTAATTACTGCTACCACTCTTGTTAGAGACCCACTACTGAGCAGGAATTACCCGCTCTGACAAACGACTGAACTCTGTGCACTCGATCTGCTCCTGTTCCTGCAGGGAACTGACTGTACTTTTCTCTGCAGCGATCTCTCTCAGAATCAGAGGTTGGTAAAGACCTCTGAAATCGTCGAGTCCAACCTATGACCGAACACCACGTTTTCAAGTTTTGCTTCTCCAGTACGGCCGCTAGTACAGAATTCACGTCCTTTAGAATTAACAACAAGATATAAAGTCTTCTTGGAAACAACCTACACGTCAGCCTCGGCAGGTAACGCATTTCCCTTTCTAAAAAAAAAATTAATTAAATACTGTTTTTCGGGGTGTCTATGTGACAAGGCCCGGCGCTCGCAGGGGCCACAGCGGTGCTGCCCCGGAGCTCTGCGGTTCCGCAGACGGAGCGGCGGGGCGCGGGGCCTCCTCCCAGCGGGGCTGGCGAGCAGCAGGAGCTCCCGCCTCTCACCTCGGCAGGGGGAAGGAGAGCGC
>VZTJ01006011.1:936-24210 GCA_013397795.1 Orthonyx spaldingii
AAAAAAAAAAACCCAAAAAGCAAAAACAAAACCAAGAAACCCCATCACTTTTCCCTGCATGGAGTGATTCCTGAATTTGTGAGAATTCTGGGGGTTTTTGATGTCCCAGGAGCACCGGGACAGCTGAAGCTGGAATTGCCTGGAATAAACTTTCCACCATAATCTGAAGTATGAAAAAGCAGGAATCCTTTATCCGTGCAGGACAGGGGATCTCTCTTCATCCTCTGTGTGAGGGGAGACTTTACAAGGCATTCATCCATGAAAATCCCACATATTCATTACAATTACCCTTAATAAATACAGAAATATTGCTTTTTGAGAAATAATTTCCCTTTTTTACTGGAATTCTTTCCATGGGCCTGGAGACGTCTCATGAAAGATTCCTGGTGGTTGCATCCATTGAATATTTTTATTTTAAAAGTGAATTTTCCTTGAACTTTTATTTTTTGGGCCATGGGCTGCTGCTTCTTTTCACACAATTTCTCAAAGAAACCACTCTAGGCCTCTTTATCTGTTTCCCCACAGATTCCAGCCACGTTTGCATCCACATTTTTCCATCCTTTTCCCTTTTTTTTGCCTTAATTCAGCAGCTCATTTCAGAAGTGGAAATTTCGGGTCTCTGTGATTTATCGCAGCCCCAGCCCGGGGTCACCCCGGCCCCGGCTCCTGAGGGATCCCGGCTGGGAGCGCTCAGGTTTCCACATGAAAGGAAAAGTCTGGAATCAGCTCCGAGCCCTGACCCGAGCCTGGCCCAGCTCCGGTTACCGAGCCCAGCTGGGCTCGGATTACCCGGAAAATGAAAAAACTGGAGGCTCCCAGCCCCAAAAATGAGCAGAAGGACAAACCCATTCCACGTTCCTGCTGCCCCTGGGTGGGGAATGGGGGATTGGAGGTTTTTTCGGATGAGGTGGGAAGTGTTTCCAGGTTTTCTGTCCCAGTGTGAGGAGGGGTGTGAGAAGGTGACAGCGCTGGAAGGGGTTGATGAAATATTCATGGAGTTCTCTGAGTTTCCTGCTGGCAGGAATTTAAAAAAAACAACCAAGCAAAAAAACAAAAAAAAAANAAGAACCCCCCCCCCAAAAATCCCCCAAAAAACCCCAAAAAAAAAAGCAACCAAGCAAAACAACCCCAAGCAAAACAAAACAAAAAAAAACTTACAAAACAAACAAAAAACCCCACAAAACCAAAACATAAAGAACAAAAAACTAAAAAACCCCAACCCAAAAAGAAACCAACAAAACCACAAAAAACTCCACCAAAAAAAAAAACAAACAAAAGGCAAAAAACCCTAAAACATTCAAGAAAACCTTCCACAAAAAAAAAAAAATCCTACAAAAAACCCTAAAAAAACCTACAAAACCCCCTTGAAGCTCTCCCAGGGCAGTGGAGCTAAAGGAACCCTTCCCATCTCGCCTTCCCAAGGATAATTCCATGGATACTTTGGGATGGCAGTGCTTCCACCCCTGGCAGAGAGGGGAAAACCGGGAAACGCCTCCCGGGTGTGGCCCCAGAGCTGCGGGGGATCCTCAGCGGGGACCCTCGGCTCCCTCTCTGTTCCCGGGGAGCCACCAGGCCCTGACTGCCCCTTCCCTGCTCCTCCACGGGGAATTCTGCCGCGGGCACAGCAGGAGTTCGTGTTTGCCAGAGAAAAACCAGCTGAGGGTGGGGAGGGGCTGGGATGGAATTCCCAGAGAAGCTGTGGCTGCCCCTGGATCCCTGGCAGTGTCCCAGGCCAGGCTGGACATTGGGGCTGGAGCAGCCTGGGACAGTGGGAGGTGTCCCTGCCATGGTTTGGGATGAGCTTTAAGGTCCTTCCAGCCCAAACCATTCCTGGAATTCTGTGATTCCGTGGAGTGGAGCAGCAGGGCCATGGGCAGGGCTCGGAGCTGAGCCGGTGTCGGGGGGCTCTGGGGGGAAATGTCCCTCACAGAGCCTCTGCTGTGTCCCTCCATCTCCCCCATCCCAAAGGATCGGTGATGGAAGGGAAAAAATTCCTCCTCTGGAAGGGGAAAACTGCCCCTGTGCTGGACTGGGAGAGGGAAACTGAGGCAGGGCAGGGAGTGCACGGCAGGGACAGATTCCAGCATTTTCTCCATGAACAAAGGCAGCCTTTGCTCTGCTCCAGCCTCCCCAGCTGGATGGGGTGGGATGGACACCGGCTCTGGGGTCCAAGCCCTCGTCCCATCACATTCCCATCGTTCCGTGGTCAAATCCCTCAGTTTTCCCCCAGAAATGGGGCAGCAGGAAGGATTTCTCCCCCTTTAACGTTCCCAAGAGCCCAGGGCAGCGCTGTGCCCCCAGCCCCAAAAAAACCCAAAAATTTCCCAACGTTTCCCGTGGAAAGGGGAACTCCAGGGGCTGATGTCCACCCCCAGGGACGCACGGATCCCGGGAATGGCTCAAGGCACAGGACCCAGCACCCCCAGGGTCCTGGCGGGGTCGGGGGCTGCTGACCCAGAGACAGCCCCCAGTTCATGTCCATGCGGGAACGGGAGCATCTCTGGAATCCCGGGGGAGACAGAGCCCAGAAAGCGGCTGGGAAGTGTCTCCCCGGAGCCTGGGATAACCTGGGAGAGGATGCAGCAGTCCTGGCCTCCACCTCACACAGGGGGTGACAAAAGCCCAAGTTTGGGGTGTCTGGGGGTGTCAGGACCATGAGCTGAGCCAGCAGCTCTGCCAGGCACCCCCCTGCCCCACACGGGGCTCCCGGGAAAACAAAACACAAAAAAAACCCCCCAAAAAAACCCAAAAAAAAAAAAAACAGGGAAAAAAACACCAGAGAAAGGGAAAAAATAAAACTTTCATCTCACCAGTTGGTTTTATCTTTTTTTCTTTTTTTTTTTTTTTTTTCCCCCAGATCTAAAATTGATTAAAATAAACCCAGGGATCTGACTGAGCTGTTTCTATTTAGGACCTGAATAAGGACTTGTGAGCCCAAAAGCTTTATCTGCTTTGCAGCTTTTTTCCCCAACCGTATCAGTTGCTCGAATAAAAGGCGCGGCCTCTCCCTGGCAGCCTCCGGCTCCAATCCCCCGGCTGCCACAATTCCACACGGGAAAACTGCCACCAGCAGCACGGATTTCTGCGCAGAGGAGCAGCCAGCTCCCAGCTCACCCAGCTACTGCCTCGTTTGAAAAAGAAAATGAGGAAAAAGCGAGAATTTGTGTTTAAAAATCTGCCTCCTTCTCCTGGGCGGGTTCCAGGGGTGGTGGTGGTTTCCCCTAAAATATTCCCGGCCCTGTACAAATCCTGGGAGGACACCCAGCACCAGGAATGACGATGGGAAAGCCACGGGAAGTGGTTTGGGAGCCCAGGGAGCAGCCCTGCCTGGGGTGCGGGGCTGCAGGGCGGTGCCTGGGGCACCTCGGCCCTTGTCCTGCCCGTGGGGACAGTGGGACACCCAGGGAAGCTGGGCTGTGCTGGGAAACGTTTTTGGGATGCTCAGACAGGGATGCATGGAGTCATGGAATGCCCTGAGCTGGAGGGACCCACAGGGATGGTCCATCCCAAATCCTGGCCCTGCCCAGACCCCAAACCCCACCCTGAGCACCCCTGGCAGCCCTGTCCCAGCGCTCCCAGAGCCCCGACAGCCTCGGGAATGTCCCCGTTCCCTGGGGATGAGCCTGGTGTTCCCTGGGGATGGGGGATCGAAGCTTTGGGATGGGGCGCAGCCGAGGGGGTCCCACAGAGCCCGGTCCCACTCTCCCCGGGCACCCAGTCCCCAAATTCCGACTGAAAACAGAGACTGGGACAGGCTGGGAGGAGCCTGGAGGTCACCCAGTGCCACCCTGGTGGGGACACCGCCCGGGCCGTGTCCCTGCGGCTCTGGGGTGACCCCGGGGAAGGAGACTCGGCTGTCCCAGGGGCGACAAAGCCCCTGCTCGGGCTCAGGGCCGCTACAGCTGCCCGGGCTCTGGAAATCCGGGCTGTTTCGCTGGGGCTGGGCCCTGCCGGGCTCCTGCCGGTTCAGCGAGGACAGGGCGAGGATTAGGGATGTGCCAGGCGGGGATTATCCACTGCCCTGCCCAGCTGCCGGGGGAGGGCTCGGGAAACCTCGGGGCTCTGCACTTCATGGAATTTTCGGGTGGGATAAAACACAGGATCCACCCGGGGAGGCTGAAATGCTGAAATTCCCCGTGGGAGAGGCACAGGAAACCTCGGGGCTCTGAGTTTTGTGGGTTTTTTGGGTGGGATAAAACACAGGATTTACCTGGGAAGGCTGCAATGCTGAAATTCCCCATGGGAGAGGCCCAGGGAGCGGGATCTGCTGGAGGGGTGAGCAATCCCTGCCTGGCCAACATTTTCCCAGGAATTTGTAACCTTCAGCACCGCCCCTTGTCACCCAGGGGGAAACTGAGTCAAGGCCGCGTCACCTCTCCAGCAGCCCCACCAGGAATCACCCCGGAACGAGCGGGAATCCCCCGTGGTTTTCCCTACAAACATCAGCACCCCAAAACCCCCCAAAATCCTCCCCGTTGCACCCAGAGCTCACCCCAACCCCGTCCTGCCATTCCCAAAGAGCACAAGGACACGGGGCTCTGGATAAATCCCTGGTTTTAGCAGCTCCTATCACGAACCTCTGGCATTCCCGGGTTTCTGAGGGTGCCTCGATCCCGGGATGGGGGAGGCGCAGGGACACCAGGCAGGATCCGCCCCTTCTTGGGGTGGAGGAGACGCTGTCCCCTACAACTCCTAAAGCGACCCAAAATAAAGCGCTTTTTTGGTCCCCTATAATCTCCTAAAGTGACCCAAAATAAAGCGCTTTTTTTGTCCCCTGCTCCCCTACAATTATCCCAAATAAAGTGTTTCACACACCGGGCTGCACTCAAAACGTGGATTTGGGGTCCCAGCCCAGCCTGGGAGTGGGAATGCTGGAAAAGGGGTGACGGTTCTGCTCTCCCCGGCCCCAAAGCCCCGCAGGACCCGGCTGCGGGAGCGGGGAGCAGCCCCGCGGCTCTCACAGCGCGCTTGGGGCGGTGCTCCCTGTCCATGAAACACCCGTGGGGTGAATGCTCTGAAATCCTCCGGGAAAATCCTCCCCCCGGATGCCAGGAGTGAGGTGGGGCAGGGACCTCAAGGCTTTACCCAGAGAGCTCGGAAATGCCTGCCTGCGGTTTTGCCCCTTTCCCACCACTTTTGCCCCTTTTCCCCTCACGTTCACAGAACTCCCCCCACCCCAATAAGCGCCATCCGTCACCAGCCCCACAACCCGGGAATGTCTCGAGGGGGCCGAGGCCACCCAGTCCCCAGGGTGGCACCGCTGCCACCAAGGGCACCCCAGCCTCTCATGGCCAGGCCCCCGCGGCTCAATTCCCCTCCCCAGGCACCAGCAACTCCCTCTGTCCCTCTGGCTCTCTTGTCCCTCTGTCCATCTGTCCCTCTGTCCCTCCTGTTCCTCTGTCCCTCCTGTCCCTGTCTCCCTGTGTCCCTCCTGTCCCTCTGTCCCTCTGTTCCTCTCTCTCTCTGTCCCTCTTCTCCCTCTGTCCCTTTGTCCTTCCTGTCTCTCTGGCCATCTGTCTGTCTGTCCCTCTGTTCCTCCTGTCCCTCTGTCCCTCTCTCCTTCCTGTCCCTCTTCTCCCTCTGTCCCTTTGTCCCTCCTGTCCCTCTGTCCTTCTGTCTCTCTGTCCCTCCTGTCCCTCTGTCCATCTGTCCCTCTGTCCCTCCCGTCCCTCTCTCCTTCCTGTCCCTTTGTCCCACCTGTCCCTTTGTCCGTCTGTCCCTCTGTCCCCTGGGCTCTATCCCCCTAAGCCGATTGCGGCCCGGGCGCTGCCCCGGCGGTGAGTGCCGGACACCAGGTGAGGCGGGAGCCGCTTCCAGGGATTACAGGGAATTACGGCGCGGCTTAAACGGGGTGGGAGCAGCCCCGGGGAGCCGGAGGTGGCACCTGGGAGAGGCTCCGAGCCCAGGGAACCTTCCCCGGGAATCCCAGCCGAGTGCAGGGAGCGCTGCCCTGTTCTCAGGGAACGGCTCCCAGTGCCAGAGGGCAGGGCTGGGTGGGAGACTGGGAAGGGATTGTTCCCTGGGAGGGTGGGGAGGGGCTGGGATGGAATTCCCAGGGAAGCTGTGGCTGCCCCTGGATCCCTGGCAGTGCCCAAGGCCGGGCTGGACGGGGCTGGAGCAGCCTGGGACAGTGGGAGGTGTCGGGGTTGGAACTGGGTGATCCCTAAATTCCCTTCCCACCCTTCCCAGCCGTTCTGGGATCCTCATGTTATTCCCAACCCTGACAGGTGGCTTTGGCCCAAACCTTCCCCAAACAGGTGGCTTTGGCCCAAACCCCAAAAACGCCCTGGGGACGTTTTCCCTCTGTTCCCACAACCGGGGACACACCAGCTCCAAACCCAGCCCCTTCCCTGCCCCCCAGCGACCCCGAACCCAGGGGTGTTCCCAGGCCAGTCCCTCCGGGGACACGGGGAGGCTCCCAGGGGGTTTCCTCTGGAATTCCTCACCGGGACATTCCCGCGGGGATTCCATTCCCACCGCAGGATCCAGGGGCTGCTCCTGCAGGGCCCAGGTGGCTCAGGGCACCCCAAAACCCCCGTGGGGGCCAGGAGGGGTCTAGAACCTCCGGGCAGGGGCTGGGACAGGGAAAACCACGGGGCAGGAGTGTCCCAAAGCAGGGGACAGAAACCCGGAGCTTTGGAGGGGCACGGGCAACGGGGTGGGGGCTGGGACAGCTCCGAGAGGCTCCTGGGGGGTTTTAAATCTCCTCCCTGTGGAACGACACAAGGAAACAGAGGGAGAAATCCACAGGAAAAGCGGGAACACCAGCCTGCAGCCCTGGGTGCATTTCCAGAGCTGCTGGGTGATGCTGGCACGAGGCTGCTCCACACCCGGGAGGCCACAGAACTCCAAGGAAAAGCAGCTCCAGGCCTGAAGCAGCCACAGAAATTCCTCTGCATGGTCCAGTCTGAGTTTAAATCCCACCAGCCAGGGTGTATCCCAACAGCCTGCACCTTGGGATCAGGGATTCATGGAATGGTTTGGGTTGGAGGGACCTTAAAGCCCATCCAGTGCCACCCCTGCCATGGCAGGGACACCTCCCACTGTCCCAGGCTGCTCCAGCCCCAATGTCCAGCCTGGCCTGGGACACTGCCAGGGATCCAGGGGCAGCCACAGCTTCTCTGGGAATCTTGTTCCAGTGTCCCACTACTCCAACTACAAATATCTCCCCTCCCATATCTCATCTAAATCTCTGTTATTTTAATTTAAATTCGAATTTCAAGCCATTTTCCCTTGTCCTGTCACTGCAGCCCTGGCTGAAGTCTGTCCTCAAGGCACAGAGGAGATGGAGCTGCTGGGAAAGGGCTGGGTCCAGGCTTGGCCCCTCCTGCCACATTCCCCCCAGGGATCCACAAATCCCGGCTTTCTCTCCCCGAAGGCCCCAGGCCAGGTTTGCCGTGCTGGGTGCAGTGTCCGTGTTCCAGCTCCTCATCCCGGCACAGCAGAGGTCACCTGCTGCTGCCATTGCAGGCCTGGACGGTTCCCATTAATTAAAAGGGGAAAAAAGAAGGAAAACTTCAGAGGGAGAGGTGAAACACGGGAGGCCAAAGCCATGGGTGCAAAACACGAGCCCTGGGCAGCTCAGGAGCATTCGGCAAAGCGTGTCCAGGACAGGACACGGAGCAGACGGGCTGGTGGCACGGGGGGACGCTGCCGTGGGCTCCCAGCCGGGAATGTGGAGTGGGATTGTGTCCTGGGATGTGCTGGGAGCAGAGGAGGAGGAGAAGGAGCCGCTCGAGTGGTGGGAGCTGCATGGGGTGGGGGAATTGTCCCCCCTGATGCCAGATCCCGATGGGACTGAAACATTCCTGGCTGGAGCACAGGGGATCCCTGCCAGCACCACAGGCTGCACCGGCACCCACGGGGGCACCCTGGGAGGGGAGCAGAGTTTGGGTTTCCAGGGCTCCCAGAGACCCTTTCCAGCCTCCTCGTCCTCTTCTTCCCAAGCAATCCAGGCCAGGCCCTGCTCCCACCTCGGGGTGTGTCCTCAGCACAGGAAGGACCTGGAGCGGCTGGAGAGAGTCCAGAGGGATCCATGGAGCTGCTCCAGGGCTGGAACCCCTCTGGAGCCAGGCTGGGAGAGCTGGGGGTGCTCACCTGGAGCAGAGAAGGCTCCAGGGAGAGCTCAGAGCCCCTCCCAGGGCCTGAAGGGGCTCCAGGAGAGCTGGAGAGGGACTGGGGACAAGGGCTGGAGGGACAGGAGCCAGGGAATGGCTTCCCAGTGCCAGAGGACAGGGCTGGGTGGGAGACTGGGAAGGGATTGTTCCCTGGGAGGGTGGGGAGGGGCTGGGATGGAATTCCCAGAGAAGCTGTGGCTGCCCCTGGATCCCTGGCAGTGTCCCAGGCCAGGCTGGACATTGGGGCTGGAGCAGCCTGGGACAGTGGGAGGTGTCCCTGCCATGGCAGGGGGTGCTTTAGATGACTTTTAAATCTCCCTTCCAACCTAAACCACCATTCCACGATTCCACCATTCCACAGCTCCACAAAAACACGGGGTTTTTTGTCCGCAGCCCTCGGAGCTGAGATCACCTCATTCCAGCCCTTCCAGCGCTCCCGGCGCCAGCCCCGGCTGCTTCTGCTCCGACGGGAGCCCCGCGCCGAGCAATGAAAAGGCGAGGAAAAGAGCAATTTGTGCTTTTTTACAGCCGGCCGAGCGCAGCCCCAGCCCTCCCACCCTTTCCACCCTCGCCAGGCCCAGCCGATCCCGCAGGAACCCGCAGGATTGATCCCTGCGACCCCACAGACCGCGGCCTCTCCCGGGACAAGACGCTTCCCAGCAAGGCTCTGGGATGTTCGGGGAGCCCATCCCGGCTCCCTGCGCTCCGGCTCCGGCTCCCGGGCCGATTTCCAGGGGAACGGGCAGGACAATGGCGCTTTGTGCGGCGGGGAGAGGAAAACGATCTCACGGCGCTTGGGGAAAGGAAGGAAAGGGAAGGAAAGGTTCGGCCGGAGACGCCTCTGGGCCCGGGAAATCAGCCCCGGTGGGGCCGGGCAGGGAACCCGCTCCCATCGCCTTCCCGGCGGCTTTGCCATGGGGAGCGGCCGGGGAGCGGCCCCGGGGTGGCGGGGACGGGAAGGGACGGGGGCCAGGGGGGTTTGGGGACACCGGGACACAGCCGGGAACCTCTGCTGCCTTCGGGCCCAGCCGGAGCGGCCGCGGTGGCTCGGGAGGCAGAAATCCCCCCGCTCTGGGGCCACCGCGGTGTCACCTCCTCCCGGGGCACAAACCCGCTCCCTCCGCGGCGACACCGGCCCGGGGTGAGCTGTGCCCCTGTGTGCGGGGTTGGATGTCCCGGGACGCTTTCCCCCCTCCCTGAGGAAGCTCCGGAAAACCCGGGATCGCTCCCGGAGGAGCCCCATGGGAGCGGGGGTGGCTCTGGAGAGTCGGGGCGCTGTGGCTGTGCCAGGGGACGCCCTGAACGCCCGCCAAGCCTCTTAACGACCGCAGAGAGCAATCGTGGGGTTTCCCCCGTGTTATTTGGCTCCTTAGACGCCACTTCGTTTGCAGGGATGGGTTAATTGCGGTCATTAAGGTGGCGAGGGGAAGGCGGAGCCCCCCTGGGACGCGCTGAGGAAGGAGAGGAGGGGTTTAGGGCAGATTTCCTAGAGGGAACATCCTCCCGACCTGCAAACAATTCCCCCTTTCCCAAATCCTTCCTCCTTCACGGCTCCTCTCCCTCCCGGCCACTGCCTCAGTTTCCCCATCCCCTTCCCGTGCTGCAGTATGGGGGCACCCGAGACCTCCCCCGGCCCCGGGCTCCAGGAACTAAGGGATTGTCACAGTTTAGGGGGATAAATCGGAAAAGCGGCTCCGGAGCAGGCGCAGGGGCCACACCCTGACCCTGCAGGAGCTGGGGGTCCCCTCTCCTTCAACAGATTTTTGGGGTGTTTTGTGCAAACCTCACCAATCCCACAAGTGGGAATATTCTTCCTGAACTGCTCCTGCTGGTCCAGCCCGGAAATCCCCACTGGCTCCCCCCATCACCTTCTCCCATCCTCGGATTCTGCGACCCCAAAGGCATCGCCCCAGCCCCGAATCCACATGGAAAAGCTTCGGGCTTTGCACGAGCAGCTGGAAAAGGGTTTTCCCCTCATTTTGAGCGACACAGGCAACATCCAGGCCCAGTCAGGTCACACAGCAACCTTGGAAACGGCGATGGGATCCTGGAATCATTGAGGTTGGAAAATCCTCCCTCAGGCCGTGGTGTCCAACATTAACCCAGCCTGGGGGTCACCGCTCACCCCTGTCCCCAGGGGCCACATTCCTGAAATATTTCCACCACTGCCTGGGCAACTGCCAGGGCCTGACAAACTTTTCCATGAGGAAATTTTCCCTGATACCCAACCTGAGCCTCCCCTGGCCCAGCCTGAGGCCGTTCCCTCTCCTCCTGTCCCTGTGCCCTGGGAGCAGAGCCCGACCCCCCCGGCTGCCCCTCCTGTCAGGGAGTTGTGCAGAGCCACAAGGGCCCCCTGAGCCTCCTTTGCTCCAGGCTGAGCCCCTTTCCCAGCTCCCCACAAACTCATTAAACTCCGGGAATGGGGGGGTGACACGTCCGGGCCGCGCTGAAGCGGCAGGGAAAGGACAGAGCTGTCCCTGCCCTAAACCCAACCCTCCCCTCTCTGCCCCTAAAATGGTGCCGGTCCCGTCACTGGGGACCCACAACCCCCCCAAATCTGCTCTGGTGCCGAGCCACAGCTAACGAACGTCCGAGAATGATGAATCAGGAATTTATCAGAGACCCGTGCAGGCAGGTTCAGATCAACACCGGCTCCCCCTCCACACGGGCAGCACTCAAAACCGGGGAAGACCCCAAGCAGCCTTTTCCCCTCTGCTCCTGGCGTTTAACCGGGATTATCCCGGCCAGGGAGGCGCTTTCTTGCCCCAGCAGCAGGAGCCGGTGTCTGTCTGTCCGGCAGGAAGGAGCTCCTGCGCACCTTCCCCGTTGTTGTCATGGCAATGCAAGGGGGAGTTGATTAACGCTGCCAAATCCACAATTCCCAGCTGGACTCCAGCCGGGAGGGAACGGGAGCATCCAGGGCTGGGCTCGGGGGAAGCTCTGGGGGGGACCCAGCCCCCGGACGGGTCCTGGGAGCAGCCCGGACAGGCCCAGCCTTCACACGTGCGGCTGGAAAGGGTTTTCCGTGAGGAATTGACCCCTCCCGAGCAGCGGGGAGCCGGGTGGGATCCACAGGCTGGGAGGGAGTCACCCACCCCGGGAGCGGGGAAGAGGACCAGAATCACCGGGAAGCAGCCGCGCGGCTCCGTCCCAGAGCGGCTCCATCCCAAAGCGGCTCCATCCCAGACCGGCTCCGTCCCAGAGCGGCTCCGTCCCAGAGCGACTCCATCCCAGAGCGGCTCCATCCCAGAGCGGCTCCATCCCAGACCGGCTCCGTCCCAGAGCGGCTCCATCCCAGAGCGGCTCCATCCCAAAGCGGCTCCATCCCAAAGCGGCTCCATCCCAGAGCGGCTCCATCCCAAAGGGGCTCCATGCCAGAGCGGCTCCATCCCAGAGCGGCTCCATCCCGAGCATCCCGGGCGGTGGGAGCGGGGCGGGGCCGGCGCGGGGCCATCAGGAGCGGCCAGAAATAGCCCCGATTTCCATATGTAGGACGGGGCGGCCACGCCAGCACAGCCACGACCTACTTTCCACGGGCCCGGCGGGGCCCTGCGCTCACCCGGGGCTGCGGCGGCTCCGCGGGGCCCTCCCGGGGCCACCCCCGTCCTCCGGAGCCGCCCCCGTCCCCGCCGTGGGACCCCAGAGCCGCCCCCGTCCCCGCCGTGGGACCCCTGGAGCCGCTCCCGTCCCCGCCGTGGGACCCCAGAGCCGCCCCCGTCCCCGCCGTGGGACCCCAGAGCCGCCCCCGTCCCCGCCGTGGGACCCCCGCTCTCGCCGCATCCCCGGGAAGGGGCGGGGGGCTCGGAGCATCGCTGGGATTTATCCCGCTGGATTCTCCCGGCTCCCGCTGCCGTTCCAGACTCCTCCAGCTCGTCCACAAAGAGCCCCGCGCTCCTCAGGCGCGCCCTCCACGCTCTATTTTTAATTTTCTAAACCTTTTTGCAACGCCGAGCGCAGAGCCGGGAGCTCTTCCCGGCGCCTCTGGGATGCTCCTGCCTTTCAGGGCCGCACAAACCGATTGGTTTCCGTGCGAACACGGCGTTTTCCATTAAAGGGAAAAAAAAAAAAACAACGGAAAATCCAACCCTAATCCACCTCTGCTGAGCGTCTTCCCTCTCACGGGCAGCGTCCACCTGCGGGGCTGGATTGAGGACGGCACCGGGAGGTCCCCGAGGGCAGAAACGCCAACATTTATTCCCCAACCTGTTGTTTTCCTCAGCAAATATCCGGGCAGGAAGGAAGTTCCTGCTCTTTCTGCAGCAGCGAAGGCTTTAAGCAGCCTGACCCTGCCGGTGGCAATGTCCCTTCCTGGCACCTTTTGTGTCACTTGTCCCGAGCTGTCCAACACCCCTGGCCTCACTGGGAATTAAAATTTATTGTTGGCTCCAGCAGCTCTGGGATCCAGCCTGGGAGCAGGCGAGGAACAAATGAAACACGAGGGGGACTCCCGCACCTGAGGCCTCTTCTCCCAGCCAGGGCAGCGTGGCTCGGTGCCAGGCGGATGAAAACACCACGGGAAGTGACAAAAGGAGGGACAGGAACGCTCTGCCCGGCCAGGGAGGGCTGGGAGAGGACCAAGGGACAGAAACCTCGTTCTGCTGAGGGCGTGCTCAGGGCAGCACCCGACACAGCAGCGTCCCTAGGGGGAATGGGACCACAATCCCAACGGTGGGAATGGCAGAGGAACCGGGATCCTCCCATGGGAATGTGCACCTGCAAATCCATGTGGGAATGGGTCCCAAAATCCCCATAGAGACACCAGCATCTCCATATGGGAATGGGTTCCAGGATCCCCATACAGCTACCAGCTTTTCCATATAGGAATGGGTCCCAGAATCCCCACAGAGGTCCCAGCATCTCCATGTGGAAATGGGTACCAAGATCCCCATACAGGTACCACTTTTCCATATGGGAATAGGTCCCAAATCCCCAGAGAGGCACCAGCATCTTCTCATGGGAAGGGGTTCCAGCATCCTTCCATGGGAATGGGGATCAGCATCCCCACACAGATCCCAGCATTCCCACACGGGAATGGGTCCCAGCCTCCCACGCAAACCCCACCCAGCCAGGCCTGGCCTCCAGCCCCACCACCTCAAACCCCACAGCCCAACAGAGCAGGAGGAAAAGCAGAGCAGGGAGAACCCCATCCCAAGGGAATGTGATCCCAGGGCACCGGGATTCCCTGGCAGCCACCAGCAGGAGAAGCTGCTCCTTCCAGCCCATCCTCAGCCTGTTCCCCAGGGAGAGGTTCCAGGCCTCTGGAAGGGGCAGGGGAGATCCTCTCCCTGCAGTGTCCATCCCCCATTCCTCAAATTCTCCTCTCCACGAGCTGCAGGATCCACGCCGTGCTTGGGAAAGCTCTTCCAGCTCTGACACCAGCAGCGAGAGCTGAGAAACGGGACCTTGGGAGCTCCCACAGCACAGGGGTGAAGGAAACACCCAAAGTTCTGACTCCACAACGGGAAGGTTTTCCCATGCCTGGGGTGATCCCATTGGGAATTCCAAAAGCAAACAAAGCCAAGGCATTCCTGACCCCAAAACACCAACTGGCCCCTCATTTCCAATCCAACCAGGTCCACTTTCATTCCCACCAGGAGAGTTCTTCTCTTCCTTGGCAAACACTTCCCAACACTTCAGCAGGACCAGGAAAATGTGTCCCCCCAGCACCTCCAGCTGCCTCCCCCAGCCCTGTTCTTTCTCCCTGGATTTCCCCTCCAGGGATTTTCTTTCCTCTTCCACACCAGGCCTGAGCTGTGCCAGACACGCCCCGGTTCCCAAAACCAGGGCCAGGGAGAGCCCCAGTCTGTGCCCCGGACCCTGAACCTCCTCCCATCCTGGATCCTGAACCTCCTCCCATCCCGGATCCTGAACCTCCTCCCGCCCTGGATCTCGAACCTCCTCCTGCCCTGGACCCTGAACCTCTTCCTGCTCTGGATCCTGAACCTCCTCCTGCCCTGGATCCTGAACCTCCTCCTGCCCTGGATCCTGAACCTCCTCCTGCCCTGGACCCTGAACCTCTTCCTGCTCTGGATCCTGAACCTCCTCCTGCCCTGGATCCTGAACCTCCTCCTGCCCCCAGCGCTCACTCTGCTCCTCACTCAGGTTCCAACCTTTACCAGAGGGAAGAAAAAACAATGAAAAATCACCAAAGCCCTGATTTTTATGCAGGGAAGTGCAAAGCTCGAGCAGGCAGGCGTGACCCCCCGTGCCCTGCTGCCCGCCGCAGAAACAGGGGATTTCTCCTCTGGAAGATCCCGGGTCAAACCAGGCCGCAGGAAAACTCCCCTTCTCCTCGGGGTTTGAATGTTTTCCTTCCCCTCCCGCCCCATCCTGGCCCTGGCTGAGGGGAGGGACCCGTCCCCTCAGGATGAACCCCACTGAGGCTCCGGGAAGTTCAGGTTCGGGGTTTCCCTGACTGGGAGCGAGCAGAGGCGAGCGGGAAGCACCGACCCCGCTCCGGGCCCGAAAGGAGAAGGAACCCGATGAACTCCTCGCTGCCCTTTCAGTTTAAGTCAAAACTGAGGTCGGGGTGTGTTTGCAGAGCCACGAGGTCGGGGTTTCACCCCGGTTTGGGAGGCTCAGAGCTTGTCCCACCCCCGGGTGGGCTGGGGGAGCACAACCCCGGAGCTGCGGCCCCGGCTGAGGGCGGGAAGCGCTGGGAGAAGGAGCCGGGATAACACACGAGCCGTGGATCTCGGATTTGGCTTTTTTATGTTTTTCCCCTCCTCTAATTGCTGCTGCTGTTTTAACGGAGCCAGACATTTCCTTGCCGGCTCGCACGGCCTATAAATGTTTGATGTCCCTTTCCCTCCGCGCTCAGACAGCAACTTCTGCCCGGCTTTGGGGGAGGAAACACCGGGGTTGGAGCAGCCGGGGCACCACGGGCTGGACGGCGGCCGCAGCGGGAGGATCCAGCCCCGCATCCGCATGGAAAGGCATCGGCGCAGCCCTCTCCTCCCGTCCTCTCCTCCCCCCGGTTCCTAGAAGGAGATCCCACTGCCCAGCCTCCGTGCAATATGGCTCTGTGCTGCAGGAGCCTAAATATAGAGCCCAAAGCCTCCGGGGGCTCCGCCGCGCTCCGAGGTATTTATAGCTGCAGGCTGGAGCGCTGGGAGCAGCTGGAGCCGCTCCGAGCGGGGCTCCAGCCCCGCCTGCAGCAGGGCCGGGGTTTTGGGGTGAGACCCAGCCCCAGCCTCAGCCCCAGCCCCGCTGTCCCGGCAGCACCGCGGGAGGAACACGGGGGTCTCACACCGGGGGCAGATTTGGGGGTTTAAGGCCGCACCCAGAGCAAAGGGGATGAGGCTGAGAGGCCCAGGGACAGCCCAGCTGCGGCTCCTGCACAAAAATCCAGGCACCCGTTTCTCCAAAGGCGTTTTCCGGGGAATGGGGAATTCACCCCTTGGGCTCGGAGCATCCAGAGTGGAGCAGGAGGGGTGAAATGGTCCCTTCGTGCCAACCCCCAGCGCCCAGCCCGGCTCCTCTCCCGTCCCTGCTCCTCACATCCCGATTGAAACCAGTCCAGCAGGGAAAACTCCAGCTGGAGGGAGGGAATGAGCCGGGACAGGGATGGGGAGGCCCTGGGGCAGCGGCCACGTCCTGATCCAGGGGTGCAGGCAGGGCTGGGAGCTGATCCTGCATCCCAATCCCTCTCCCTTCCTGTCCTGGAATCCCTGGGAGCACCAGCAGCTGCCTGGGATGGGTTTGGGAACACCTTTTATCCAGGGATTCCAGCACTGGGGTCACAGACTCAGCCTTGGAGCTGGCGAGAGCCTTCGGAAATGCTGGAGTTGCATTTCCTGGACCAGCAGGAAAATCAGCAGGAAAATCCCCACATTTGGGTTCCCGGGAGCCTCTTGAATCTGGACTGATCCCAGCCAGGCCCTCAGCCTCACCCCGGGTGTGTGGGATCAGCAGCCAAAAAGCTCATTGGAAAAAAAAATCACAAAAACCCACAGAAAAAAGGGATTTTTACCAAATCTTGCTCAGACCCCACACAGAAAAGCCTTTGGGAATGCTCTTCTCAGATCCCCTCCCAGCACAATTCCCGAGTGTTCCAGGGCTGGAAGGAGCACCCTGAGCAGGCAGCCCCAAAAAGTCACGGTTTAGCCCCAAACTCCTGGGGTGGGTGGGGGACAGGACCTGGAGCTGCTTCCTGCAGCCTGTCCAGCTCCTGGAATTCCCATTTCCTCCTGGATCAGGGTGTGGTGTCCCCACGGACACAGGGATGTCCCTGTGAGGGACAATGTCCATCCTGCCCACCCAGCTGTGCCACATCCAGTGATTCCCTCTCTCCTCCTCCTCCTCCTCCTGGCCGGGGGTTGAAGAGCTCTTGCCATGGAAAATTCGGGATGCTCCAAACCCAGGACCTGCTCCCATCCCGGCGTCCCAGGCACAGAGCCTGGCAGCATCTTCCCACCTGCACCCCTGGTGGCTTTGGGGACCTCTGCGGGACATCTGGGGACACTGCCAGGCCCTGCCCATGGAGAGCATCCCGAGCCTGAGGAGCTGGGATTAATTAACCCCAATTAAGGGCAAAGAGGGAGAAGCAGCTGGGCCACCCCAATTCCAGCACTGGGAACAATCCCAAAATCCAGGGGGTCCTGCCCAGCCCTGAGCCCCCAACGCTGTAGGAGGTGTCCCTGTGCCACGGGGAGATCCCGGGATCCAGGGCTTCAGGGAGATCCCGGGATCCAGGACCACAGGGAGATCCTGGGATCCAAGGCCAAAAGATGATCCCAGGATCCAAGACCTCAGGGAGATCCCAGGATCCAGGGCCAGATGATGATCCCAGGATCTAAGGCTTCAGGAAGATCTCAGGATCCAGGGCCTCAGGGAGATCCTGGGATCCAAGACCTCAGGGAGATCCCAGGATCCAGGGTACTCATCCCAGCTCCCACCCAGACCAGTTCATTACTGGTAAATGTGGAAAAATGGCTCCTCCCAGCTCCAGGGAAAACAAACCCGAGGAATTCTGTGGATCTGGGATCCTGGAGCCCGGGTGTCCCAGCGGGATGCAGTTCCCACATCATGGAGGAGCCTGGGGGGGGTGAAGAGGCCCCGTGGCCAACAAACCCAGCCCAGGCTCCCATTTCATCCCAGTTCCCTGCCCAGCAGTCCCTGACGGATACCCGGAGCCCCGAAATCCCCATCAGCACACCCCCTAATTAACACGGGGTAATTAACGCCGCGATCCCCGGGTGTGCACGGGGTGTTCGGAATGATCCTCGGGCAGAGGCCACACAGAGGCCACCGACCTGCAGCCACCGGGGGTAATTAGGGCTTAATTAGTGCTCACTAGCGCCCTGGGAGCCCCCAGACACAGCCCGGGCTGGGGGCACCGAGCTGGGCAGGAAACCGGAATTATTAAATCCTGGATCAATCCTGGAGGAGGAGGAGGAGGAGGAGGAGGTGACAAAGGCAGCGGTGACACCAAGGCAGCCCAGAGTCCCGGGGACCTCACACAGACGGGACCTCGCCCTCGGAGCCGCCTCCCGGGGCTGCGGCTGCCTCAGATCCCCCCGCTGCATCCGCAGCCCCCGGCAGCGCCGGCATCTCCCGCGGGGACGGAGCCGGGGCTGCCCCGAGCGCGGTGCCAGCTCGGACCCTGAGCCCGGAGCAGGAGATTCCCACACCTCCCCCAGCGGCTCTGCAGCCCCTCCCGAGGGAGAGCGGCAGGGAAAACCTGGGTGATGCCATTCCCCAAAAAGGCCCCAAAATGCGGGGGAAATGGCATCGTCCCGGCTTTTCCTGCTTGGTCTTCTCGGGGTGCACGGAGAGGTTCCCCAGGGACACGAGGGCTGCTCCCAGTACCTGGAGAAGTGGTGAGGACCCCAAAATCACCTTTAAAAGAGCTGGGAGTGATGGATTAACACCAAGTTTGGGGAAGCAAAGCTCCCCGTGTGCTCCCAGCCCTGCTGCCTCTGCAGGGAAAACTGCTCGGGACGGGCCCCAAACACAGGGACTTTCTGTTCCTTTCCAGCTTAACTTGCAAAAAACAGAAATAAACAAGATTTTTCTCTTCTAAATGCCCGGTTTGGCCCCAAACTCCCACTCCCTTCCCCCAAAACGCAGCTCTGCGTTGGATTTCTGACATTTGCTGCCTGAGCATCCCTTCCAACCCTCAGACCTCAGCCAGGCCCCCCCTTCCCTCAGCAGCTCCTGGAACAGCCCTGTTCCCCTCCTCCTCCTCCAGAAAACTGCAGGTTTTGGCAAACAAAGTGTTTTGCCAACAAGTTGTGCTCCATGCTGCCTGGGAGATGAGGCTTTTCCCGGCTTTTTCCGGCTTTTCCTGGCTTTTCCCTGGCTCCAGCCTCCTCCTCCCTGCTCCAGCTCCCACTTTGGGGCTGCAGCCAGGGGGATTCGTGCCCAGGCTCCCCCACATTGAGGTTTTCCCCGCTTTTTTCCCAAAATAACCCCGGTTTCTCCACCAGCCGGGGCAGAGGCAGCAACCCCGAGGTTGCTGCCGTTATTTTTATCTCGGAATAAAGAGTTTGAGCCGCGGCCAAGCTGCGCTGAGGGAGGGAGAGGCCACGGAGCTGTAAACACACCCGGCCTCCTCTCGTGGCGTGGGCAGGGCTGAGGGAACATCCCAGTCCATCCCAGTCCAGCCTGGGCAGGGCTGGGATCGCCTGCTCCGGGATGCTGAGGTGGGAAAGGGATGGGAGGTTTGGGTCCCCCCAAATCGGTGCTGTCCCCTCCTCACTTGGGCTCGACCAGCCCAGAATTCACTTTTTTTGAGTCGTTTTTAACAAAAAACCTTGGAAGAACCAGGTCTGAATGCACTTTCAGCATCCCGCAGCCACGACGAGCATCCCAGAGGATGCCAGGTCTGATCCCAGCCCTTCTCCACCTCGGGAAGGCCCCAAAACACCGAGTTTGGGGGTCAGGAGCTGCAGCCTGGACCTGGCCATGTCCTTCCCTCCCGCCTGGAACTCCAGCAGCTCCCGGCCTGGAGCTGCTCAGGAGCTCCCTGAGAGCTCGGGAGCTCTGCAGGAGGATCTCGGCTTCAATGCCGAGTTAATTAATGGGGAGAGAGGGAGCAGAGGCCACAACAACTCCGGGTTCCGTCTGCGCTGCCCCCGGAGCCGCCGGGAGAGGGAACGAGCCCTGGACACTGCCCAAGGAAAACATTCCCCCATGGCATGGAGGGAACAGGCAAAGGCAGAAAATGAGGGGGGGAACTGGGAATGGCAGAAAATGAGGGGGGGAAACTGGGAATGGCACAAACCACAGGAAAAAAGCTGGGAATGGCACAAAATGAGAGTGGAAAAGTTGGGAATGGCAGAAAACACGGGTGGAAGAGCTGGGAATGGCACAAAATGAGAGTGGAAACTGGGAATGGCACAGAATGAGGGTGGAGAAGTTGGGAATGGCACAAAACACGGAAGAAAAGCTGGGAATGGCACAAAACGAGGGGGGAAAGCTGGAAATGGCACAAAACGAGGGGGGAAAGCTGGGAACTGCAGCAATGACGGGAAAGGCTCCGCTCCTCCCTCCGGAGCCCCGCAGGGCCGAGGTGACACCGGGAGGGGCGCGGCCCCTCCTTGGGAGCAGAGACCCTCCGCCAGCAGCGCCGGAGCCACCCGAGCCTCGGGCTGCGCCGGGAGGATGAGGAGGGAAGGAGATCCCGGAGGATGCCAGGACCACACGTCCGGCCCAGGCTCCTCCCGGCTGCTCCCTGGAGAGGCCAAACCGCGTTCGAAGGGGGATTCTCCCCCCAAATCCCCGCTTCCCATCCCCCGAGCACCGAGGGGAGCCGGGGCTGAGCCTCCAGGAGCAGAACGGCAGCAAAAACCCCCCAGAGCCGGGAGGGACAAGGACACGGGCAGGGCACGACCGGAGAGGGCTCAGGGCTCTGCAGGCTCAGGACGGGAGCGGTTCCCGGTTCCCGGTTCCCGGTTCCCGGCGGGGTTTGGTACCCGGCTCACGTCCCCGGGATTCCCCGGCCCCTGCCGCCGTCTCCGGGGCTGCCGCGCGTCTCCCGAGGCAAAGGGAGCCTTGGGGACACTGGGGGACGTCGCTGCCCCCGCTGCAACACCACGCGCAGGCCGGGCCGGGAGGCGGCCGGAGGACCCTGAGCCCCCTGGGGACCCATTCCTTTATTCACTGATGTGTTTTCTGCCTCAGTTTCTCCACGAAAGAGGAAGGCGCTGGGGTTGGGCACGGCTGGACTGGGAGAGCTGGGCTGTCCCTGCAGACCGGGCTGGGTTGAACCCCGAGTGACCCCAGCTCACAGCAGGGAGCTCCAATCCCGCCCGGGAGCCGAGCTGAGCCCTGCAAACGCATCACACCAACCCCACAGCACCCCCGCACCTCAGGAGAGACCCCCCCGATGGAAACCAGGGAGCTGCAGAGAAAACTCTGGGAAACATCATGGGAATGGAGGCGTTCTGTGAACCCCCAGCCCTGGTGGGGCCCGGAGCTGTGGGGACGCTGAACCCCCCAAAAGCCCTGCAGGGCCTGGAGGAGTCTCTGTGTTCCTCATTCTCCCTCCGGATTGAGCCACAGGAGGGTCTAGAGGGGCTGCAGGGAGCCGGGGCTGCCCTTCCACGCCGAAACACCCCGGGGTGATCCAGAGCACGGCCGCGCTGTCCTGCACAGGGAACCGGGACGGTCCGGAGCCGCCCCGGCCGCGCTGCGGGGCCGGGGACCTGAGACAGCCTCGGGCCAATCAACGCTGCCGGTAATTAAGGCGATGAGCTGATCCCTAAGCTGGGCTCCGACAGCAGCCGGGGCCACGACAAAGCCCCCTGACCCCACAGCCCGGGGACCCCCGACCCCACAGCCCGGGGACCCCCGACCCGGGGTGGCACTCAGGGCTGGCTGCCCCCACCCCCTGCATAACCCACGGCCTGATTAAAGCTCATCAACGGCACCAATTACCGTGAGCAGAGCTGGTGTCCTGCACCCTCTCCCCACTTGCCCCCAGCGGTGCCCGGATGCCGCTCGGCTCCAGCGCCCCGCTCTGCCTGCCCGGAGGAGGAGGAGGAGGAGGAGGAGGAGGAGGAGGAGGAAGCAGCGATTCCCCAGCCGTGTGTGTGGTCTGGGGGTGGGAGCAGCTCCGGCGTTCCCAGCAGCGCAGAAAGGAGCCTGGTCTGGGATTCTCGGGTGTCCCCGAGCTGAGCCCATCCCGGCCCCGGAACAGCTGAGACGGGAGCCCGCGCGTCCCTCGTCCCCCTCCTGGTCCTGTCAGACCCAAAGGGACGAGGCAGGAGCAGGGGTGGGCAGCGTGAGCCCTGGGGGATCCCACCGACCCCAAACCCGCCCGGGCTCTGCTGGGAGGGAGAGCGGCCCGCAGGAGGAGCAGCCCCCGCCCCCAGCACTCAAAGGGTTACAGGGAGCGATCCCAAGGGATCCATCCCCAAAGCCAGGCCCGGGAGGGGTCAGGGACAGCAGGAGATCAGAGGGAAGCCCCGAGCCCCGGGGGAGCTGTCACAGCCTTCGGTCACGCCAGGGGCCTGTCCCCGGCCCTCTGTCCCTCTGTCCCTCTGTGCTGCCCCGGGATGGGGACAGGGACGGGCTCGGTGCCAGCGGGGCCGGAGTGGCTCGTGCGGCTCCTCGGAGCAGGCAGGGACTCTCCGGGTGCTGCTCCAGGGAGAAGCTCCCTGGCAGGGCCCAGACCCAGCTCTGGGGGTCAGGGACCCCCTGGTCCATCCCCATCCCATCGTCACGGACGTGCCAGAGCCGTGCTCCCTCTCTGCTTCCCACCCCCGTGAGCCCCGGGAGGAGCTGGGGCTGTCCGAGGAGAAGGAAGGACTGAAAAGCCTCGGGGAGGAGAGGGGGAGAGGAGAGGCCTCGATCGCACCCAGGTGAGGCAGCAGCCGCCCCCAGCCCTCGGGAGATCGCGGTCCCGGCACTCCCGGCCGGGCCCTGAGCACCCCCGGCCTCTCCCCACGGTCCGAACACCCTCAGGAAGGAACCGAGCAGGACCCAGCGACTCCAAACCCCCGGCAGGGGAAGGGAGAAGCTCCTTGCGGGGCTGAGCAGCCCCAGAGCGGTCCCGCGCTGCCGCGGGTGCTGCGGGCACGGCTCAGCCACGCTCAGCTCTCGCCTCTCACCTCGCACCAGCCGGGGGCGAGGGAGGTCCCCGCGGGCTCCCCCGGCCCCACGGCACAGGGGGTTCGGGGCTGAGCAAAGCGCCCTTGGATCCAGCAGCCGCGGAGCTCGGCCAGAGGCGCTGGAGGAGTCTCGGTGCCCCCGGAGCCTCGGAAGTTGTGTCTCTGTTCCAGGGGGGCAGAGCTGCTGCCGAGAGAGCCGGGGGAACGCCCCTGGGGCAGAAACGGGGGAGCCGGCCCGGGGCACCCCCGAACCAGGCCCGAGCAGGAAGGGGATGAGCTCAGGGTGATCCAGTGCAGCAGCCGGGCCCTGCTGGGGCTCCTTCCCCTCTTACAGAGATGAGGAGGAGGAGGAGGAGCAGCCTTCCTCCCCACCGCGCTCCCCCATTGCTCCCGGGCTGGGAGGAAAAAGCATCTTCTGCCTCCTTCCCGGAGAGCGTCCCCCAAACCCAGGGCCCAGTCCCCAAAATCTGCAAGGGGTGGCTCGGGCAGGGCAGGGCGGGGGGGTTCCCGCGGACCCCGCGGTCCCACGGGCGCTCTCGGCCGGGGAGCAGCAGCTCTGGAAGTGCCACGAGGACGCGCAGCCCCTTCTGCTCCGGCCTCACGGAGCGGGAGCAGCGGGCGCTGCCTGCGCGGCCGGGGCTGCACCGGCCCCCGCCCCACCCGGGCTGGGCAGGGGAGCGGAGCGGGGAGGGGGCACACGGGGGGCAAATCCCTGCAGCCCCCGAGCAGCCGGACGGGGGTTCCTCGCTCTCCGCCCCTCGGGGCGATTTTCAAGGCGCGTTTCCCTACGACCTTCAAACGGCGGCCGCCCGCAGCCCCCTCCCCACGGCCGCCACCCTGCCCGGCACCGCCCGGGGAGGGGAGGGGAGGGGACACCCCCGGGGCAGCGGCTGCCGGCTCGGGGGGCTCTGCGGGTCTGGGGCGGGAGCGGAGCCCCTCGGGAGCGGGGACACCCCCCCGGCAGGGTGGGAGTGCCGGAGCCCCGCTCCAGCCGGGTGCGGGTCCCCGGGCGGGTGCCGGTGCCGGTTCCCGGGCGGTGCCGCCCCCGCTGCAGACCCCGCTCGGTGCCGGAGCCCCCCCGACACCGCTGCCGGCCCCGC